>JBAKBP010002101.1:0-186955 GCA_037953745.1 Lithodes maja
GTCTCCCCGCAGTCGCCCCGTAAAACCTCTTAACCCGTGGAGCCCCGGCTAGTTTTGTAATGTTTGCGCACCAGAACCCGGCCGGTTTTCAAAAAATGGTTTTATTCCAGAAACAATAGCGAATGGGTTAGGAATGAAGGAAAAACCACGAAAAACCGCTCAAAAAGCTTAAAAATGGTCCTACAGAGCCCCCGAAAACGGATTTTAAGAGTAAAAAATTGAAGGCAATTATCCAAAAAAAAAGGTTATTGCGCGCTCGCACACACGCACGTGGACTTTGAGTTTTCAACCATCGGCACGGTTGCGTGGGATACGTACACAGTTCCCATACAAATCTGAGCCCTCTTGAGTGGCTACACCTGAGGTTACGGTCGGCGCAATTAGGGTGACGCGCCAGGCGCGTCTCTGGGGCTGTGCGTTACATACATCGCCGACGCGTCAGACGCGTCGCTGGGGCTATACGGGTTAAGAGTCTCCCCACAGCTGCCGGGTTAATGATGGTGGCATTTCTCCCGGTGCTCCTTCTCGGTGCAAGAAGGGCGGATGTGCTGGAAGGAGAACCTGGGGCGGCTGGGGTAGTCCCTCTGGGTTTCCCTTTCACGGCAGTGGTGCGTTTTTTTTATTTTTTTTTTATTTTTTTTATTTTTTTTTATGTGAATGAGGGAGACAAAAGGCATAACTGCCTGCAGCGAGTGCCTCCCCCAGAGTTGAAAGAGGGACAGGGCCAAAATCAAGGGACGTTCGAGCTAAAATGCCTGGACACACAGAGTTTGAAGCAATTTAAGTCATAGGAAGAGGGAAAGACTGATTCTGGGAGAGAGTTCCAGAGCTCAGCAGTTGAATAGAATAAAGTCTGAGAATAGCATTTCACTCTTGGGTTGGAGAGTTGCACAGAGTAGGGGTGGGATTGTGTTGCAAGGTGGATACTAAGTACCCCTACGTAGAGGAGGGAAACTGGGATACACTGGGAAAGCTCCGAGGAACACTGATTATTGTAGTAGCGATAGAATAGCGAGAGAGATGCAACATTGCGGCGAAGAGAAAGAGATTGCAGAGAGTTGGTGAGTGGACGGGAGTTAATGATACGAAAGGCTTTCCTTTCTACTTTGTCTAGGAGTGCGGTGTGAGAGGATCCTCCCCACACATGTGAACAATACTCAATACAAGGACGCAGTGTGCCCCTGTACAGAGCAAAAAGCTACACAGGGGTAAAGAACCCCTTGAGGCAGTTGAGCACACCCAGCTTCTGGGAGGCTGCCTTAGCGAGACTGGTAATATGGTCCTTCCAAGTTAGAGCAGAAGAAAAAGAGACACCGAGAACATCGAGAGAAGATGAAGGGTTGATTTTTGTATTGTTGAAGGATAAGGGATAGTCCTCTGGAGGTTCCTGACGGGTAGTAAGATGGATAAATTGAGTCTTGGAAGCATTAAATGCAACAAGGTTTTCTCTACCCCAATTGGAAATAGTAGCTAGATCAGAAGATAAGTGTTTTATGGCTTCATTACGTTTGCTTTTGAGGGACTGCTGGCTGGGGCACTCTGGAAAACTAATTGAGTGGTGTAAGGTAGAGTCGTCTGCATATGAATGGATGGGACTGGATGTACAGTTGAGAAGATCATTAAAGAACATTAGAAAGAGAATAGGATATAGAACAGAACCCTGAGGAACACCGGAGTTGATAGGATGAGGAAGTGAGCGATGGCCGTCCACAACCGCAGCTATGGAACAGCCGGAAAGGAAATTAGAGACAAAGGCACAGATGGAGGGACAGAAACCGAAGGAGGGCAGTTTGGAAATTAAAGATATGTGCCAGACTCTATCGAAGGCCTTCTATATGTCTAGTGCAACAGAAAAAGTCTCACGAGGTCCCGAAAGTTGGATGACCAAGAGTTAGTAAGATATGAAAGATCACCAGTTGAGCAACCCTTAACCCCTTAACCCGGGAACGGCAAGAACACTCTTAAGAGGTTTTGGTGGGTAAAAGCGAGAACACTCTTAAGAGGTAGGGCTAAAAAAAAAAATTTAAAGGCCCCAGTAGCACTTAACACATTACGAGCAGGTGGTCTGTGGCCGTTTTGGGCCTTTTCAGGCCATTCTGACTGCTATATCAACCATCAGCATGAAAGGAACTGTATTGTGCCGAAAACTAGGCGGAAATCGCTACACAATGACACCACATACAGCTACGTAGCACTCGTGGAGCCCTGACAGTGTTACCTCAAAGATGGAAGTTTAGCGGATTTTGCTACATTGTTCACTTTTCGCGAACTATTGGTCACACTGTCATCCTCCCGTGCGGTGGGGGAACTGGAGTTAGTGTGGGCCGGGAGGCCACAGATGTCGGACGTATGGTTCATTACTGTTCCACCCATTTTCACTCGATTTTCACCCATTTTTCACCCGTTTTTTGCCAGTTTCTTTAACTCGACATAAGTCGCGCACCGCTAGACAAGGGTTAAAACAAGTGAAATGGTGATTAAGTGAGATAATTCCCCTCCATACCTCCTATCACTCCTCCATATGTGTCAAAGTCCCCTCCTCCCCCCCCCCCTTCAATTATCACCTATTTTCCCTGTTATTCCATTATTTATTGGTATATTTTCGTGTCAACATCTCCAAGCCGGTTCTATGGTGTGGTCATGTGACTAGCGAGTGTGTTGCGTAAGGGAGAGTGTGGGTGAGTGAGTCAGTCAGGCTTCAGGCCTCGCGAGTGGAGGGCTTGCCTTGCTCTGCTTCACAATTCATGAATGGACCGGTCGGCAATAATTTACTATTTTGATCATCCAAACACTATTCCTACTCGTTCTCTCTTGTACTGGTACTCTCAGTGTAAGTGAGGCACAAAGGAAATCAGTAAAAGAGGCCAAGCAAATGAAACAGGAGTTCCAGCGATTCCTTATCAAATTCCTACAGCCTCTCCTGGGTATACCCCTGTTTGATTGGTGCCTACAATCTACCCCCATTCCCCCTCTTAGTCGCCTTGTACGACACGCAGTAGAACGCATGGGGCATATTCTTTTTTTCCTCCACCATAAGATGGAGGCCCCCTTACCCCCAGGGGACTTGGAGCAAAAAGGGCGCGTGGTGGTGTGGGACTTATGCAAAGTCTTGCTTGCTTTGCCTTCCTTCCGGTCCTTCTTGTTTCTGTCGCTGCCAGGATTTCTGATGGTGACTATGATGTTCTTTCCTGGTGTTGGAGGAAGTGCGGGTGTGATGGAGGCGACTCGGGCGTACTCTGGTGGTGTGGCACTTGTGACTTCTTTCCTCGGTGGTGTGGTGGCAAGGGTGGTAATTTTGGCTCTTGGTGGTGTTGTTTCCATCCTCTTTCTTCGTTATTTCAGTGTTGTTTACCTGTAGTTCCTCTGCACTGACTATCTAGGCCACTCGAGTGATAGAGGGACCTGGGGCGACGAGGGACTCAGGTCGTTGTTGTACTGCAGCCCTCCTCGCTTGTTTCCTGTCTCTCCTTATTATTCTCGGCTTTGGTGTCTCCTCTGGTCATATTTTAAGTATAAATACAGACATATTTTTCCATTAAATATCGAGAAACCAGTTGCTAAGGAATTAGATTCACCATAACCTGAAATTTTGCCAAATATAGTTATTTGTTGTTAGTTTTACTTCGCAATCCTTTATATTTCTACATGTTCTAATTTTTCCCCCTAATACCTGATACCTCCCACCTCCCCAATCAAAGTGCAATTCTTTGGACCAGGCCCATGAGAGTTTTGTTCTATAATTCAATAATCTGCTGAATATATTTAACCCCCTTGGGGGTAAGGGGGCCTTTACGTTTAGTGAAGGAATAAAATATAGCTCATATATCCTACTGCATGTACAATGTAATTAGGGGGAGGGAGATTGAGCGGGGAGGGGTTCAGACCAAGTTATCCTATGCAGTAAATAATGTTATGGAACATCTTGTTGTAGCCCATTTTTTTTTTTTTTTTTTTTTTTTTTTTTCTATATTCCAACTACTCCCTCTCGGGCATAGGCTGAAAGCCTGTACATTCCACCGCGCAACACGGTGAAGCCCGTGAGGTCTTGTTCCAGTCTGGGGAGTGAGACATGTGAAGCATCTATCATGGCTCGAAGCAGCTCCATCTCTGAAGCGGCCGGTTGCTTCGCTCAAGTGCTTCACCGTCTCACCCTCCAGACTCAGACCCTCACTCTCAGAACGCCACCTATTGAGCAGTGAACTCACTAGGCATTGTCCCCCTGTAACATATTTTGAATATGGGAATATTCATACAGTGTTATTTAATCAGGGAACAATGAGGGTATTTTTTTGGCATTTCGGTGGGCTTTGTGGTAATGCACTGATACTAGGTACAGCACAAATTCAATCCCAATAATATCTTCCCATTGACATATCGGGATTTGAACCCGGGTCCATTGGATTACCAATCCAGTGGCATGACCACTCCACCACACCTCCCCTAAGTTAGTGTGATGTTAGTGTGATGAAGATAATGTGCTGTAGGGATACTTTGTTGAGTCTTGCTGAAGCATTATATCGGCATCAGCCACAGTGATGACATGGTAAGGCAACCCTGTCCGAGCCATTACAGTTTACTGTAAAAGAACCTTTAACCATTGTATATGTGTATGTACATACAATAATAGTAACTTAGCAACTATATATGAGGTGGGTTTCTTATTTGCAGGAATCAAGTTTGCATTAGCTGTCGGGAACACAACAGCACTCAGGGATGGACATGGAGCAAAGTTTTATGACAAGGTAAGAAGTTACTTAAATCATCTTGATAATATTGGCTTTAAGGAAATAGCTATATGTTATTACTTTATATATATCACCATACAAGTTAAGTTGGCCTTGGCAATGTAGCCCTAGGTGGGTTAGCTAGGTTTGGGATGTGAATTTGTAGGAATGGTTACCCAGTTCAATCAAAGAAACAGACTAGGTTTAACCAGTATGACTGTGGAGGGAAAAAGAACTAGATGTTGCCATTAGAAAACTTTGGACAAGCTTGTTAGAAGTGATCTTAGGCAAAGAAATTGAATAACAAAGTTTAATAAAAACCATATATATAAATATATATAGATAAGCAAGCCTCGGAGCTGGGCCCTTTGCCTGCCGGGATCCAGTACAGTCAGACAGGCACATATGGCTGTTTGGAATGTAAGAGGCATGAATTCAGAACAAAAGATAATGGAAGTAGTAAATGTTTTTAAGATTGAAAGATTTTATGTTCTTGGTATATGTGAAACAAAGATAAAAAGGAATGAATAAGAAGAGTGGAATGGTGTAAAATGTGTAAAGACTGAAATGGGTGTAAATATAAGAGGTAAGGAAGGAGTTGGTCTGCTAATGAATGAGGAATGGAGTAAAGCAATGAATGGGCATGAGTATGTGAATTCAAGGTGCATGTTTGTAAAGTTTAATCAAGCGCGATAGGCCTCACGGAAGGGTCACCATAGCGAACGCGATAGACCTCACGGAAGCAAGACCATAAAAAAAAAAATCCAAAGCACCCCAGGGGCTCTCAAAACAAAGGAGTTTGTCATTAGGTGAGATAATTCCCCTCTAGTACTTCCTACCACTCATCCATGTGTTTCTCACCCGACCCCTTCCCCTCCTTCCCCACCTTATTTCCCCCCTCCCCCCCTCCTCAATTATCACCTATTTTTCCTCTTATTTTCATCATTTATCAGTTATTTTTCTCTCCCGCGGTAATGTAGCACAAGTGGGTTGCATAAAAGATCATTATACAGTATAACACCGAGACACCTCCCGCAAGCTTCAGTTGACTCAGAGACAGCGAGAGGGGAGGGTGTGTGACTCGCTCTCTCTCGCCTGAGAATACGACCGGGTGGGGAATATTTACAATTTTCACCACCCAAATGCTTTTCCCACTTATTTTATCGCTCTTCAAAGTTCATTTATTCATCATATATGTAAAATAAAAGCACATTGAAAACAAATAATGCTTTATATCGTAAATATAACAAATTATGTCAGAATCCAAGGCTAGAAATTCACAAATAAGTACCCTTGCCCCTAGGGTATTTTTGCGCTTAATGGGTTAAGTTCGAAAAGGTGAAAATAGTGGTTGTGGTAGCATATGCACCCTGTGAAGAATATAACAGGGATTTGAAAGACAGATTCTGGAACACACTGAATGAAGTGATAGATGCAATGCCAGTGAGTTATAAAATGATTGTGTTGGGTGACATGAATAGAAGAGTTGGCACTGGTCCAGGAGAATGACATCATGGGTGGTTTGGGTGTAGGCTACCTGGTGAAAATGACAATGGAAAAAGGGTCGCCTGGAAAGCCGCCATTTAGGAAGCCACATTCTCTGTGGACAAAAACGGTCTTTAAACTTGTATGTATGTATGTATGTATGATATATGTAATGAAAGAAAGTTGTGCATATGTATTTTTTTAAAGCATAAAGATGTTCATAAGTATACATGGTATAAAAGTGTTGAAAGACAGGATGATAGAAGTTTGATTGATTATGTGTTGGTAGAAAGAGGAATGATTGGCAATGTAATTAACACACAAAGAGCGGGTGGTAGGGTATTTTACACCGTGCCGCCCAGCGGGTTTTTTTTTTACCCTAAATAGGGTTGTTTCCGTGCTCATTTTCATGCATAAACAAGACCCAGAGCGTAAAACAAGTATCTATCCCTGAAAGGGTGTAAACAGAGTTTTCCGAACCATCCTTCTACGACCACTGGTTCTCTTGCAACGATCGTGCAACACGAGTGCAAAAACCCTAAAATAAGGTAATTTCCTTACATAATTCCCTGTGTAGCGAGTGAGAGAGGGTGGAGGAGGGTGGAATACAGCTCAGTACACCCACGGCGGTGGTGGGGAGCGGTCATGAGGTTACTACGCTCGTCCCACTGCTCCGCTCTCTCTCAGAGCAACATTACGTGCTGAAAATTGCACTCGACATATGTGGTGCACCGCCACATAGTCCATATTTATTTAACTCGACATATGTCGCGCGCCGCCAGTTAAGGGTTAAGTGATACAAAAGCAGTGAGAGGTTTGAGTGGAGGACTGTCTGATCATATGATTGTCCTATGCCAGGTAAAGTTGAGAGGAGTGTGGAAGAAAGATAGGAGAAGCAATAGTAATGCTGAAAGAATAAAAATTGAAAGAATGAAAAATCAGGATGTAGCAGAAGAATAAGGCAAAGGGTGGAATAAGAAATAATGGCAAGTGACATGGACGGTATGGAGATTGCAAGTGCATGGAAGATATATAAGGACTGCCTGGTGAAGAATACGAAGAATTTATGTGGTGTGTGCAAAATCAGAAATGGAAGGAAAGGAATAACATGGTGGGATGAAGCTGTGAAAGATGGCTTGTGTGTATGCAGAATAAGAACTGTAGAGAAAGTAAAAGGAAATACAAGGAGAGCAACACCAAAGTAAAGAGATTAGGTAAGGAAAAGAAAGAGAAAGTAAATGAAGGTTTGGGAAAGAAAATTAATGAAAACTTTGCAGAGAATAAGCAATTATTTAGGAAGGAAGTGCGTAAATGCGGGAGAGAATATGGTCAGATATGTGTAAATGTGAAAGATGAAAGAGGAAATGTGATTACAGATGAAGAGCAAAAATGGGAGAGATGGAAGGAGTATTTTGAAGGACTAATGAGTGGATATGGAAACAGAGTGTTTGTCAATGATAGAGGTCTGTTATATGTTGCAAGTGAGAGACATGTAGAAAGAGGGAACATATCTAGAGAAGAAATAGTGAATGCAGTGAAGGAGTTGAAATATGGAAAAGCTGCTGGTTTAGATGAAATACAGTGTGAACTTATAAGGAATGGAGGTGAAGTATCAATAGATTGGCTGTGGAAACTATGTCCAAAGGCTTGGACAAATGGAGTGGTGCCAGTGGACTGGAAGAGGGGAATGATAGTACCGTATTCCTGGAGTGGCGGCGTCTACGCCGTGGGACCATCTCCCGGAACTGCCGACCATGGATTGTGCTGCCGACCCTCCCGGCCGGGGACAAGATCACCGACCAGTGGAGGACAGCCGGCTGCCGACCGTGGGGAGCAGTTTCCGGGAGCCAAACCGTCACAACTGGGGGCACGAGTCCTTGGAGCGGCTTCGGTCGCGCCGGGCAACTACCACACCTCTCACACCACACACACACACATTACACTGTTTTTCCTACACCGAGAAATGACTCTCCGGCTGTCATTTCTCGAAGACTCCTTCTAGCCGAAGACATTGAGAGCAACCCAGGACCCACCTACACATACACATGTCCAACTTGCTCAAAATCTATCACTTCGAGTCGCCAAACTAAGGGTTCAGTTCTCTACAATTCATGCAGGAACTGGACCCATTTCACCTGCACAACACTTGCCTCCAAGAAACACTACACAAACACCTGGACCTGTTCTTCATGCCCCTCCCTTCCCAGTCAAATCCCTCCCCCTAAAAACACGTCCACCTCTCCTCCCCAGCCCACCTATTCCTCCCATATCGTCCACTCCTTCCCATAAAACCCGTCCACCTCTTCTCCCCAACCTACCTAACCTTCCCTTACCATCCACATCCTCAACTCCACGCACCACACCCCAACCTAACCCATTCCTACCCTCATCTCCTGCACACCAATCCCCACCACCACCTCACCCACCTCAATCCTCCCCATCCCCACCCTCACCCCCACCCCATCCTCGTGCAGCAGCACCCAACATACACCGCACACACAACATTAACATTCTCCAACTAAACATTGATGGCATCAACACAAAGAAACATGAACTCTCACACTTCATCAAACAACACAACATACACATTGCCATCATACAAGAAACAAAACTCTGTACAACACAAAAAACACCTACATTTCAAGAGTTCACCACCATTCCACAAGACCGGGCCGTCGGCGGTGGCGGTGGCCTCATCACCCTGGTACATAAAGACATAACATATATAGTCACCAGTGCACATACCAAATCCCTCCTCCCCCCCAAATGACAACACAACAGAAATACAATCCATTAAAATATGCATTGGCAACACATCCAACATAACCATCATAAACACATACATCCCTCCCCAAACATCCCCCACAGTACCCAACGAATACAGACCACAACTACAGCATATCACAAACATCCCACACATCATCCTGGGTGGTGACTTCAACGCCAAGACGTCGGCCTGGTTTGTCGACAACCCCAACACAGACAGAGGGCTGGTCCTACAACACCAATCAGATAACCTTTAAATCCTCAACGAAATCCATCAACATACCCATACTCCCCACCAAGCCCTCTACGACCCATCATCTCCAGATATCACTGTTTGCTCCCCAGAACTCGCCCCCACAACATCCTGGAAGGTGGTTAAAACCTTAGGCTCCGACCACCTTCCGATCATTATCACCACCAAAACCAGACTCACCCCAGCTAGCCACAGACACACCTACACTAACTATAAAAGAGCTAACTGGGAAGCTTTCACAAATGAGACAAAACAACACTTTGAAACCCTAAACAGCGCACCCATCACTAACATCAACAATGCTGTCCACACATTCAACACAACTATCCAAAACGCTGACAAGAAACACATTCCAAGAGGTTACAGAAAAAGACACAACCCCAACTTCTCACCAGAAATTCAAAACCTCATCAGACAACACGACACACTGAAACACTCCCCAGCACCCCACACACAAGACATCACACACAAATACAAGCACTCAACACACAGATCAACAACAAAATACAAGAACAACAAACACTAAACTGGACCCAACCCCAACTAAACTAAACTAAACTAAACTAAACTAAACCCCCAAAAAATCTACAAAACACTAAACAGCATCACACTTTCCAACAGCAACACAACACAATCACATGCTGCAATCACAACAACAGACTCTACTCCTTCATGTAAACAACAAGCAAACACTCTCATTAATCACTTCTCTCATATCAGCCACCTAAAACCCCATATAGACGACCGAGGTGTCATCCGACGTAAGAGACAATTCCCCACAGACCCTGACTATACACCCTTCACTAACTACCAGACAAAGCACATCATCAACAATCTCAAGCACTCACCCGCCTGTGGCCTAGACAACATAAGCAACATACACCTCAGACACCTGGGACCACAAGGCATACAAGCACTCACTAACATATCAAACTACAGTTATTCACACAACACAATACCAGACATCTGGAAGCATGGTATCATCATCACTTTCCCCAAACCCAACAAAGACCCGACACTACCCTCCTCAC
Organism: Lithodes maja; assembly: GCA_037953745.1. Taxonomy (NCBI): domain Eukaryota; kingdom Metazoa; phylum Arthropoda; class Malacostraca; order Decapoda; family Lithodidae; genus Lithodes; species Lithodes maja. The sequence continues at coordinate 10,260 of JBAKBP010002101.1, forward strand.
ACCGCCCTATCACACTCCTCTGCACCCCCTCCAAAGTCATAGAACGCCTTGTACTACAACTAATTACACATGCCTTACCCCTAGCTCCAACACAACATGGCTTCAGGCCACTGTACTCCACAAACACTCTTCTTACAGACCTTACACAAAGAGCTTTTGACGGCATCAACTCAGCCAGACCACATAGATCACTAACGGTACTTGCCACACTCGACATTAGTAAAGCCTTCGATGCCATCCCCCGCCACAACCTAACAAACAGAATTTACAACACAAATATGCACAACAACACAAAAAGGTGGCTGGCCAACTTCCTAGCAGGCAGATGTGCACACGTATCTTTTGCCAGTCAGTCATCTAGCATCAGAAATTTCCCAAACGGAGTCCCGCAAGGATCCGTCCTGTCTCCCGCACTCTTTAATCTGTACATGCATGATATAAATACACCCAATACACCCCAAATAAACATAGCCTCCTACGCAGACGACATAACACTCACATGCACAAACCAAGACCCAGGCACAGCAACAGATCTCCTTCAACCCTATCTCAACACATTACATAACTGGTGCACTACAAACAGACTTAATTTAGCCCCAGCCAAATCCACTGCAACCCTCCTCACAAGCTGGACAGATCACGCATACTCCCCGCAACTCACCATAAACAACATACCCCTAACACACACACACTCACCCAAAATCCTAGGAGTAATATATGATACTCAAATGACATTCAAACAGCACACCACAAACATTAAAAAGAAACAGACACCCAGACTTAACGCCCTCAGGTCACTTGCCCACACAAAATTTGGACACAACAAAGAAACCACAACCACAGTTTACAAACAATACATAAGATCAGTGATGGAATTCGCAAGCCCGGCCTCGGCTTCTAACCTAGCTGAAACACATCATAAGACCTTACAGACTATTCAAAATAAAGCCCTAAAAATCATCACAGGCTGCACAGCTACTTCACCTACAGATCACCTACATCAAGAAACCAAAGTCCTCAAAGTCAAAGACCATCTGGACATGAGAGGCACTCAATTTCTGGCAGCAGCCTCCACGAACCAACACCACCCACTACACTACATGGCAACACATCCACAGACACCAAGAAATTTTAAAACAACACCCAGCACACACTATCACGCACAAATACTATCTTCTCTCCCTCCCTGCCCACCCCAAACCAGCTTCCAGAAGCACATCCATACTCATATCTCTCGCCGTTCCATCCACTCACTCATAAACAACACGCAGCTGCAGGCACGACCTCCCGAAATCCATCCTTCTGAATCCTCCCTTCTTCACGAGGACAGAGTCCACCTGGCCAGGCTGAGATGCGGACACCATCCAGCCCTTCTGAGCTATCAGAAGAGACTGGATGACTCTGTTGTCGACTCCTGCCCAGGTTGTAACACAGCACCCCATACTATTAATCAAATCATAGAAGACTGCATTTCACACAACCACTTACACCAACAACACAATCTACACTCCTTGAGAGCTCTGTGGGAAAGCCTGACCGTGGCCATGGCCTTCCTTAGGGACTCGGGGCTGTTCGGCCAGGCAGCTTAACCCTCGTCTAGCGGGCCCTCTGTGGCCGTTTTGGGCCTTTTCAGGCCATTCTGACTGCTATATCAACCATCAGTATGAAAGGAACTGTATTGTGCCGAAAACTAGGTGGAAATCGCTACACATTGACGTAACATACAGCTACGTAGCACTCGTGGAGCACTGACAGTGTTACCTCGAAGATGGAAGTTTAGCAGATTTTGCTACCTTGCTCACTTTTAGCGAACTATTGGTTACACTGTGATCCTCTCGCGCGGTGGGGGAACTGGAGTTAGTGTGGGCCGGGAGGCCACAGATATCGGACGTATGGATCATTACTATCCCACTCATTTTCACTCTATTTCCACCCTTTTTTCACTCGTTTTTTGCCTGTTTTTTCAACTCGACTTATGTGGTGAGCCGCTCTTTAAGGGTTAAGGAACAACAACAACAACCGTTGTTTTATGGTAAAGGTGAACAAAATTAATGTAAGTGTTACAGAGGTATTGGTCTGCTGAGTATAGCTGGTAAGGTATATGCGAGAATAGTGATTGACAGAGTGAAAAAAAATACCGATGGAAAAGTGAGTGATGAACAAGGTGGATTTCGTAGTGGAAGAGGATGTGTGGATCAGATTTTTGCAGTGAGACAGATGATAGAGAAGGCATGTGAAACATGGTATACATGGCATTTATGGATCTTAAGAAAGCATATGACAAAGTTAATAGAGAAGGATTATGGAAAGTTTTAGAGTTGTCTGATGTAAAAGACATATTGTTGAATGCTGTGAAGAGTGTTTATGATGGTAGTGAAGCATGTGTAAGAATAAATGGCTCATTAAGTGAGTGGTTTAGTGAGACAGAGATGTGTGATTGTGAGAATTCGAGAGTAAACAAAGCGGGGGTTACATATAAACTCAAAAGAGTTAACTTACTTTTATTGGTTGATAGGGATGTGTTAGAAATAGATAGAAGGTATAGTGGCCACTAAGAGTTAAGAATTAGGATGACTTAGCATGAAAAAGGTGGTTGTATTGGAGCGGCTGGAAGGAGATGTTCGCGAGGTCGTAGCTAAAGCGAGTCCAAGGTTTATGGCGATGAACCCGCCAGTCCCGAGAATGACGCATGCGCAGTTATATTCCACCAATGCATCATTTAACTAACTAAAAGGATATACCGGATTGATTATAATGATAACCCAATATATTTATGGATAATAAACCCATAGAAACTTAATACGAAATAGTACATATCCTTTATAAAGATATATAAACTTAACCTAATACTGGCGCCTAATTTGAACCTCCAGTATGTTTACTTAACCTAAACTGTCCAGTTACTTACGAGTCTCAACACATTCCCACCACCAATATATACATTATCTACAATAATCCCGCACCGATGTTAGATCTCCAAAGCTGTGAAGAACTAACAGTGGCTCGGCGAAGAGGAAATCTTCCAACAGGATCGTTACTGGCAGATGGTCCAGAGACCGCTGGTGACATAGGGGTGGAGTCATGAGAGCTAACACCATGACCAGTGACCGTCGGTCGAAGGATCGAAATGCTTTTGATTTCCTGTTCCAATGGATACAACTTGACGATGGGTCGAGTGGTCAAGCCAGTCTTTGTTCTAATCTGGACCACTCTAACCAGATCATCTCGTCCGGGATAGAGTCTAACTACCCTACCAAGTTTCCAAAGGACACGAGGTCCCTCGTCATGTATAAGCACGATGTCATTTATCTTTGGCCATACACTGCTTGATGAGCCTCTTTTATTCTTATAGGCTTCTCGTAGTGATGCCAAGTATTCACTAGACCAACGCCTCCATAGGTTCCGGATCAATTTATTGATGTAATTGTACCTGCTGTGTATCGCTGCTTTACTATCGTAACTAGGATCCTGCAGCTCATCTAGCTGAATTAGGTCTTTGGGAAGTCACAAAGTCTACGACCTTTAACCAGCATGGATGGAGTAATAGGGCAAGGGTCCTCCAGATCACCCGAGACATATGTTAAAGGGCGATCATTCACGGTAGCCTCCAGCTCCAATAGGTCAGTAGTTAGTTCCTCAAAGGAGACTAGAGCACGACCTAGTACTTTTTAAGCCCAGCCTTCACAATACCTATGGCTCTCTCCCAAATAGCTCCGAACCAAGGTGCGCGTGCTGGGATAAAACGCCATTCACATCGGATTTCGGCAAGATGAGCCTGAAGACTGGGATCGCTTTGGATGTCTTCCAAGTGTCTGGAAGCTCCCACAAATGTAGCAGCATTGTCGCTTAACATTATCTGTGGAAATCCCTGCCTACTACAAAATCTCTGGAATGCATGGATAAAGCTGTCACAGGTCATACTGCTAACTACTTCAATGTGAATAGCTCTTGTAGTAGCGCACGTAAATAAAAGCATATAAGCCTTGTTGTTGTGTGAGCCCCGGACAGGAATTGCTCCTGTATAATCAACCCCCGTGACCTCGAAGGGTCCTGATGTCTGGTAGAGGAGGTACTCTAGCTTTCGCGTAGGTATTATCCTGTATTTTACGACAGGTTATACACTTACTGGTCACTTGTTTAACTGCTCGTCTTATCATAGGAATCCACCACCTCTGCCGTATATATGCGACCACGTGATTAACTCCATAGTGACAACAGACACGATGACACATATTGATGAACATGGTAGTGAAAGGATGTTCGGAAGGCAGTAGTATCGGATATTTCATTGAATCCGGAAGAGCCGCTAACTTCAATCTAGCTTCACATACAATTAATCCTCCTTTCATGACAAGTCCTAATTGGTTTACCAAATTTTTGTGAGTACCCTTGTCACCAGACAGCATCTTGTACTCCTTTGGGAAGCATTCCTGCTGGCATCTTTGAGCTGTAATCTTTTCTGCTACTTTTAGCTCCTTTATGCCGAGGAGGGCACTGTCTGTGGGAGACGACCCTTTAATTTTTGCCTTCAAATTATTCTTGTATCGAATACTCCATGCAACTATCCGAATTAATTTATCATAACTGCTATATTTTTCCCAGTTCCATAACTGTGTGTCCTGTTCATCATTAGTCCCAATGACTTGGCTAGTTACATTTGGCGTTGGGTCATCAGGTATTATATCTTCTGGCAACTCGTCTTTGTTTCGGAGCCACATGGGCCCCTCCCACCAAAACGCAGAAGATTTCAGTTGTTTTGCCGAAACACCTCTAGATGGTAAGTCACTAGGGTTTTCTTTAGAGGACACGTACGGTACCGGAATTCTACAGTCGGAAGAAGGGATTTTATTTCGTCAACTCGGTTTGCGACATACACTGGAAGCCTCTTCAATTCATACTACATAACCAATGCAATGTAACCTGGCTGTCGCACCATAAAACAATTTTGTCGACTTTTACAATATTATGATAGGCTTCCTCCACAAATTTGATTAATCTGGCGGCTAGTAAAGCAGCAGTTGGCTCTAGTCTTGGTATTGTTATGGATGTTATGGGAGCAACCTTTGCTTTAGCGATGACCAGACAGCTATGTTCCGGGCTCACAAAATATATTGCAGTGCCATAGGCGACACCACTTGCATCGCTAAACGCATGAAGTTCCACTGAATCAGTATATAACGTCCTCCGAGGATAAGTAAAGTCACAGCAGAGGTGCAGGTCCTTGGTAACTGTAGACCATTCGGTAGCGCAGTCGTCAGGTAGCGGATCGTCCCAATCTAGTTTCAGTCTCCATAATTGCTGTAAGAAAATTCTGGACCTTATTGTAACGGGCAGTAGTACACCGAGTGGATCGAACAGTTGCGCCGCCACTCTTAAGCACTGTCTCTTTGTTGCCTTATTGGTCCCTGGGAGACTTGCGTTGAACGTCAACAGATCAGAGTCAGGTAACCATAAGAGTCCTAATGTCTTCACTCGCTCTTGATTCTTGGCAGCAACACCATCCAATTGCAGGAGGTCACATAGTTGAGGACTATTGGTAGCCCATTCTCTAAGATATAAATGTGCTTGAGACATTATTTTTGGGCATCCCAGTAACGCTTAATAACAGTCTCTTCATCACTGCCTGTACCCTGGAGGTTGTCAATGGACAAACCTTCCTTAATAGCCTCCACAACTCCGGGATCCTCTTTAATAATGGAAAGATGTTTTAAGATCGTGGCATTAAGAAGAAACTGTGAGCAAGTCGCCCCGAACAACACTACCTTAAATCGGTAGCAAAGTAAGGGTGAGGATAAGTCCAAGGGATCCTTTGGCCACAGAAATCGGGTGTAATCACGATCTTCTTCATGAAGTCTCAACATGAGAAAGGCTTTCTCGATGTCACGTATCCAGGCATATTTGTGGACCCTGAATTTCAGCAATATTTTTGCTAGATCCGGCACTAGTGATGGCCCTGTGTAAAGGCAGTCATTAAGACTTGGTCTGTCCTTACCAATACTAGCGGAACAGTCGTACACAATGCGAACGGGCGTCGTTGTGCTATTCTTGGTGACCCTGTGATGTGCCAAATAATGAGTTTTCAGTAACACCGAAAGGAACCTCTTCAATAAAGTCACGATAAAGCTGATCTTGGATAACGTTGGTGTAGTGACTACAATAGACAGGTTCTTGTTTGAAACGCTTCTGCAGACCCCTTAGGCGACCCGCTGCTAAACCATAATTAGAAGGCAGCTTCTCTTTATGTTGGTTCCATGGCAGTCTGACTTCATATTGCTGATTCTGTGCAGAGTATGTTACTGTCTCCTTGTATATGTCCAATGCAGTCATGTTTTCCTTTGAATCTTCGTTTGGAGAAATTCCTAGATGATCCAGGTCCCACATACATTTTAATTCATTATGACATGAATTACTTGATTCCGTGGATATATGTTGATCCATCGGGGTGACCGCAACTTTCAAAATTGTAACTACCTCTACTTGGGCGCTAGACTTGTCGTTATGGCAGGAGCCACTTAGTGCATAGCCAAATTTAGTGGGTAAGAGAATTATGTCACCCTCCTTTTTGTACCCTGGCCGCACTAAGTCATAATAATAATCGGCACCAACCAACAAGTCCAGTCGAGATGTCTGTGTCATTAGAGGATCAGCTAATTTGTAACCCTTGTTTCGCAAAACTCTCATGTCTGCTTCAAGGCATTCTGATCCTTTGTGATCCGGGAGAGTTTCTACCACAACTGCTTGTAGAGGATAGTTTCTGTCCCGGAACTTGTATTTGAAGGACACTACTGGGTACTTTCTGCTCTCACATGCTCCGGTAAACCCTCGCAACTCTAGCTCTTCATCACCCACTTTTATAATTAATGAATCGAGTCTAGAGCGGAATTTAAAATGAAGGTCCGCTGTGAGCACTGATCCAGCAGTGTTCTCATCTTGACTGTTCCTCTTGTGATTCCTTAACTGTTGGCAGCATAACAGTTGGGAGGATAATACTAGTCTTCTTTGACGACACAGACATTGTGGTAGTTTGCGTCTTGGTCTTTGTTACCTGTTGAGGTTTTTGCTCCTTCTTTGCACCGTCCCATTGAGATCTGGACTGACAGAGGATATGGTAGTGTCTGTTTTGACAGAACTTGCAGCTGCGGATGTCAGGGTTCACACAACCATTGCTCCCGTGGGTTGAAGATAAGAACCCGGTGCAAAGGTTGAGTTGTTTTGCGCGTTTTACTTTCAGAGCACTGGTTTTGAATTTGAGACACTTAAACCATGCATGTGCCCCTTCGCACAACTTGCAACCCTTCCTTCGCACCGAGGCCTCCTGCACCGCAAAGGATGCTAAAGCAACTGGTATGTGTGGTGTAGTCCGTTCTGCTACACTTTCCATGTTAAACACTACTGTCTGGTAAGCCTGGACAAACCTTTCTAGGTCCAGACCTTCTTCACCTAAAGTTCTCTTTAATGTTTCCTTTAGTGGGGATGGCAATTTATTCATGAGAATTACAAACACTAGCTTCATGAAGGGTAATTTGTAGAGTCTCTATTGACCTCAGTGTACTTTCAAAACTAGCATTGAATCCCTCTAGTTCCTCGACATTGTAAGAGGGAGGATTCAAAGTAGTAAGGTTAGTTATATGTGCCGCCTTAATTCTATCCCTGTGCCCATAGGTTTTCTGTAGAAGGGCAACCGCTGTTTGGTAGCTGGCTCCCTCTATTGCGAAACCTTCAATTAGTTGTTTTGCCTCGCCATTCAGTTGACCTCTTAAGTAGGTGAATTTTTTGGATGTCACTGAGCTCCGCATTGCTGTGGACACTACAGTGGAACATACCCAGAATCCCAACCATAGAGTGGGATCACTGTCAAACACAGGAAGGGTTATTTTCGGCAATCTTATACCGGCATTTCTGTTGACTGCAGCACGATTTGGCTCCTTGTGTTTTAGCTTACCTTCGAGGAGGATGATAACTTTATCAAGACACTCTATATAATCCACGTCTGTTTCTATGTCCGCGAAATACTCGGCGTCATCTTCATAGAGCGTTTCCATTTCGCGGCGACATAAATTTAAATCTTCGAGCTGTCTTAATACCGAAGCCAATTTAGCCTCAATCGCATCATTATCTGCATCAACTAAAAATGTAGCAATATCTTTGGTGATCCTAGTTAAACCACTCTTGATACCCCCCTTGCGTCGCTTGTACTGGGACAGTGTCAACGCCATGATGGCAATACACAGGAAATAGAATAATAATATATCTTACCTATATGGACGTAAAGCGCACTCAGAAAGTTAGCTGACGCCAATAAAGGCAAGATATATGGAACCCCGACTTAGACGTAATAATTAATTAAAAGTGTGATGTCGGGGTAGGGCAATAAGAGGGAAATATGACGCGGAACGCAATAATAAAAGTAAACGATCGAACAACGCATAAATATCTCCACACTTAAATTTAAATGGTAAACCTCATATTAAATGCGGCAATTGTGTTGGTGTAGGGCAATAATGAGGGAAATAAGACGCAGAGCGCAATAATAAAAGTTAACGAATGCCTATACTATCTCCACTCACAAAAGTAATTAACCTTACATAATATGCGGAAAAATGTTGTTAGAGCACACAAAGGAAGGGAGGCCAAAAGGGTGTATAACAAGCCAATTAAAAATGTAAACATATATTAAACTAGGCTAGCCCAACATCTAATGGTACCAAAACTGTTTGTGGTAATTACCCCCTTTAAATTTAGTTAAAACCGAATAAATTCAATTTAACCCTTATAATTCTACTTTACACTAAGTTAATTGTTGCAATTTTATATCTATAGCCTACCACCTAATTATTGTTGACGTGGCTCTCCCAGGCCGCAGAGGACTTTTTTTTTTTTTTTTTTTTTTTTTTTTTTTTTTTTTTTAAGAGACAATGAACGGAGGAAGGAAAAACACAGATAAAACAAAAAGGTCCATGTGCCTAAAGGCATCCTCCATTCATAAAATGTTTGTAACAACTGGATTTAAACATTTGTAGATTGTAAGTTTGTGGAAAGCAATTCGAGGGAAGTGAATTCCAAAGAGTAGTAGCTCTGGGGATAAATTAATTCTGATAAGCAGAAGTTCTGCATTGTGGAGGAGAAAGTGTAAATTCATGGGCGCTCTCAGCTGCCCTAGTTCTACGGGGAAAGATGTGGAGAGGCGGCACAATTGAAGCAAGTTCCTCGGAACAATTGCTGTGAAAATATCTGTAGAATAATGCAAGGGATGCAACGTTTCTTCGTATGGATAATGTAGGAAGGTCCTGTGTGATTGCAGGGTTATTGATTAATCTAATAGCTTTATTTTGAATTTTGTCCAACTGCCTCAATGCAACCACTCCACTTCCACCCCACAGAGGTGAACAGTAATCCATCTGAGAACGCACATGACTTTTATATATCACGGCCAACTGCTCGTCAGTGAAGAATTCTCGAACTCTGTACAGGAGTCCCAGTTTTTTAGAGGCATTCTTAGCAATGCTTCTAACATAATGTGTCCAGCTCAAGTTAGTAGTTAATGTTACACCGAGAATGTCAATACTAGGGGAAGTGGGAATATTTACATCATTAAAAAATATATGGGAGTCAGTGAGATTCTGTCGGTTAGAAAATTGAATGTACTTGGTTTTCTGTGCATTAAAGGAAACTAGATTCTTTTGTCCCCATCCATTAATTCTAGAAAGGTCCTGGTTCAGAGAAATTGCAGTGTTTATTTTTGAATTTATAAGATCGGGTTGGGTGACAGAATTGGTAAATGTGAAGGAACTGTGGAGTGTTGAGTCATCTGCGTAGGAATGTATTGGATTATGAGTGGTAGATATGAGATCATTGATATGAATGAGGAACAGAATTGGGGCCAAAACTGATCCCTGGGGAACACCAGCATTTATTGAGTGAAATTGAGAATAAAGGCCATCTACCATTACACATATTTTTCTGTTATGAAGATAAGAAGAAATTAGTGGAACTAATGATGCAAGGCCGTAGTGTGACATCTTCGACAATAAGGATTGATGCCAGACTCTATCAAATGCCTTTGATATATCCAGTGCTATTGTATGTGTTTCACCATGTTGGTCTGTAGCTTGGTTGATTTGATGCGTAAGAAGGCAAAGCATGTCTGCAGTTGATCGACATCGTCTAAAACCATATTGCCTATCACTGATTAATTTATTATTCTCAAGATGCTTAATTATGTGATTATTTAATATAATTTCAAAGACTTTACCAAGAGTGGAAGTTATAGCTATTGGTCTGTAGTTTGATGGATCTGAAGAGGCACCTTTTTTAGGAACTGGATGGATGTTTGCTTCTTTCCAGGGTACTGGGAAGCATGAGGTATGAGTACACAGACGGAAATTTTTTGCCAATACAGGAGCGAGCACCAAGGAGCAATTCTTAAGTACTATTGGAGGAATTTCATCTGGACCAGGAGCCTTATCTACCGAGAGATTCTGCAAAATAGTTTTGACATGTCTGGTGTGGATCTTAAGTGAGGGAATTTCAGGCGAATTAAAATTAAGTACAGGGACATCTTGATTTATTTCATCTAAGGTAGAGTTGGTGGAGAAAATATCCGCAAGAAGGTTAGCTTTACCTCGTGGGTCACTTACAAGATTGCCAGTCGGAGATTTTAATGGTGGAATGGATGAAGCAGTAGTGAAGTTGGATTTAAATGAGTTAAGAGTAGACCAAAATATGTTGTTATCATTTGGATTATTTAGAAGTTTATTTGCCTGCTTGTGGAGAAAGTTTGATTTAGTTAGGTTTAATACAGTTTTGGCATGATTTATGATGTTTCTAAAGTAATTAAAGGCTTCATGTGTTTTTGATCTTGTGTATGCATTGTAGGCTATTGCTTTTTGTTCAGTTACTCTAGCACAATTATGGTCAAACCATTTAGGTGAATTAGATCTTTTACTGTACTTTTGATGAGGAATAAAAGTTTCCATTCCAATTTTTACAAAATCTTGTATGTGGCTCAAGGTGGAGTGTGCATCATTAGAAAAGAAAGAGGTCCAGGGAATATCAATAAAGAAACCTTGAAGACCCTCCCAGTCTGCCCTATCGTAATGCCATTTAGTCACCAAAACAGGTTCAGAGTGGGAAGGTGTGGTAGGTGATAGACAGGTGGCCTGTATCAGACAGTGATCAGAAGATCCAAGCGGGGACCTCACTGTAACATCATAATTTTCTGAATTGGTTGTTAAAAATAAGTCCAGTAGGTGGGAATTATGATTAGGATTATCTGGTACACGGGTGGGTTGGTTGACTTGATAGTGTCCATGCACCCTAGCATCCCCTTTGGCAAAAGTGTTCACATGGAAAAATGGGTGGTGCACCGGCTTGTCCACATAAATTTCCCTGACATAGCTATGGTTCAAAAACAAAACTTTCCTAATAGGCTTGGGGTAAAAAGCGATCACACGCCTATAGTCCTCCCCCCCCCCCCCCCCCCCGCCAAAGGCGCCGGTCGGAAACACATGGCGGCGGTCCATACGGTCGGGGAAAACAAGCGGGACCCGGCGGAAATTAGGCCACAGACAAGAAACACTAGCCCACAAGCCTACAGGGGACACCAGGGAAGCGGTAACCGGGGACAGAAAGAAGGAATAGCCAGGAAATATTAGACAGCAGGAAAGCAGAAGAAAGAAAATACAAAGAAGAAAAGTCAGCATAAGGCAAAGTCAGAGGTTACGAAGGACCATTTTGTGAGAATTTGAGAGTAAACAAAGCGGGGGTTACCTATAAAATCACAAGAGTTAACTTACTTTTATTGGTTGATAGGGATGTGTTAGAAATAGATAGAAGGTATAGTGGCCACTAAGAGTTAAGAATTAGGATGACTTAGCATGAAACAGGTGGTTGTATTGGAGCGGCTGGAAGGAGATGTTCACGAGGTCGTAGCGAAAGCGAGTCTGAGGTTTATGGCGATGAACCCGCCAGTCCCGAGAATGACGCATGCGCAGTTATATTCCACCAATGCGTAATTTAACTAACTAAAAAGATATACCGGATTGATTATAATGATAACCCGATATATTTATGGATAATAAACCCATAGAAACTTAATACGAAATAGTACATATCCTTTATAAAAATATATAAACTTAACCTAATACTGGCGCCTAATTTGAACTTCCAGTATGTTTACTTAACCTAAACTGTCCAGTTACTTACAGTCTCGACAGTGATGTCGCCCTGGTAGTTTAATATCTACATGGATTAGGTAATGAAAGAAGTAAAGGACATAACAAGAAGAGAGGGAGTAGAGATGGTGAGTGGTGGGAACAGAATGACTGTCACTAATGTGTTGTATGCAGATCACACAGTGTTATGTGCCGAGGCGAGAATTACCTGTACCAGATGGTGGAGAAATTTGTGGAAGTACAAAGGAAATCAAGCAACAACAGTTCTAGTGACCCTTCTAGGCTGCTTGTCCTCCAAAACACTGAGGATCAAGTGTCCAAACAGTGGTTTAGAGTGGGTAAGGGAACATTGGAAAGGGAACTACTGCCCTGGAACTAATGTCCGTGGCAGGATTGGGAAGTTAGTAGGGGACAGATGGGTTAGTAACTGAGGGGAGGATAAAATAAAGTTATTCATTTACAAACGCAGTCAGTCGCGGGTTTGATGCGAGATATTTGTCTAGGCGAAGTTTAAATGAATCAACGGTGCTGCAGTCTATAACATCTCGGGGAAGCCCATTCCATAAGTTGACAACTCGATTGAAGAAGACATTTTTAGCTTCGTGTGAGTTAAAAGATTTACCAATAATTTTGCACCCGTTTCCCCGCGTGTAATTAGATTGGTCGATAGTGAAGTACTTACTAAAGTTCATATTGTCGATGCCTTTGATGATTTTGAACAATTGAATTAAGTCGCCTCTTAATCTGCGCTGGGTTAAAGGAAATAGATTTAATTCTCTAGGACGCTCCTCGTATGGTTTGTTCTTTAGGCTAGGTATCATTTTGGTAACTCTACGTTGAACTCGTTCTAGCTTGTCTATATCTTTTTGGTAATAAGGGCACCAGGATTGAACGCAGGTAAATGTGAAAGACGAGGTCTGAAAGTAAATATTAATAAAAGTAAAGTAATAGTAGTAGAAAGAGAAGGAGACAGTGTGTGTAATGTAAGGATTAATGGAGAACAGCTTGAACTAGTAAAAGAATTTATGTATCTGGGAGCCATGATTGAGAAAAGGGTGTGTTGTTGCCGACATAGATGTATGGATGTGAAACTCTGGTATGGTATAGTAATGAAAAGTCTCAAGTAAGAGCAGTTGAATTGGATTTGCTAAGAAATGCGTGTGGAGTTCGAAGAATAGACAAAGTAAGAAGTATGAACATAAAGGAGTTAAAATGTTAAGAAGTTAAGAAGTCGGTAGAGCAAAAGGTTAAAAAAGGTGTTTTCAGATGGTATGGTCACATGACAAGAATGCCTGAAGAAATAATAGTTAAAAGAACCTGTCAGTGAAATGGAAGGAAGAAATAGGCGTGGACAGCCGAGAAGATGGTATGATATGGTGCCAAAGCGTGCAAAGGGAATGGTTGTAGCAAAAGAATTAGCAAATGGCAGGAATGAATGGAGGAAGTTTGTTCGAGAGAGTGCATGAAGGTCTCTGGACCCTTTTAAATGTCAAGCCTGGAAGGTTTTTATCTCAGATGTTGATGTGAAGAGACCTTGTTCGGAAGTACTGTATACATGAGGTGAAGCCATTGATTTTGGGGGCTGATGAGTAATTGGTGCCTCTGAATGCTTGTGTGCTTGCTTTATGTGGGCGAACTGTTGTGTTCTCCTGTCAGCTCTTTTGCCTGTCTCTTGTCTCTTGCTGATCCTCCCCACCCATTGTGGGAGTAAGGGCTGGCTACTGGCTGACTGACTAAATAGATAACAAAAATATCTTACTTTAGCACTAATGGAAATGGTCATGTCCTGAATGTGTTTCTTTACTTCATGTAGTGCAGGTGCCATAATGTTTTATTACTATGTTGCACTAACCAATATATAATTTACCATGGTATGTTGAATTTTCAGGTATTACCAGGTTGTGAAAAGTATGCCAGGTATGGGAAGGATGATTCATACTGGGCCTGTTATGCACGGAGCATGGCACAGACCACATACCACCCCACTGGTACATGTAAAATGGCACCGGCTTCTGATCCCAAAGGAGTTGTTGATCATACATTAAGGTAAGGACTGTACATACATACTATACGCTATTCCAGATTCACCCCCCTTCCAATAGAACTGGTATCTCTAGTACATGGTATTGTATGATGAAATGTTGTATTTGAACCTCTTATAAACAAAAATATAATAACAATTATGATAATAATAATACAGTAATAATAATAATAATAATAATAATAATAATAATAATAATAATAATAATAATAATAATTGTTATGCCCTGATTTTATACAGGATTAACGATTGATTGGGGTGAGTGCTTCAAGACTGGAATATCAGGTTTCATGCACATACATATAATGAATCAATAGAACACGTAAATATAATTTCGGAATGTGGTTCGTAATACAGCTTTATTTAATTAACACACTCACTGGTATAGAAAAAGAATTAATTCACTTTGGAAAAACATAGATAGGAGCAATAGATTCAGTATCAAGTTTGGTCTTTCAATTCTCCTAGCACGATCGTGGATCTGGATGGAGCGTGCTCTGCCACTTTCAACACTCAGGTATTATTCTTCTGAGATAAGTACAAGATACAAGATTAGAAGAAAGTCACTCGAAGGGCACTGGTTAAATTCTCATAAGTATATGGTGAAGTTCGTTAATTATGCCTAGGGCTTAGTTATTTTATTTAGATGTTTAGCTAACTTCAGGTCTTAAATTTCACAAGATCTGGTAGAGTGAATAGACAACTAGAATTGCATACTTATTGACTGTTAATGCACGTATTGGAATTCGTCACTGAGATTACTTTGCTTTACGACCTATCCCACAAGCTTTCGGGATCTCAGAATATATATACCATAATCTCCCAATTAGGAAGAACTTGTTATGTGGCTGAGGGTAAATATTGTCGCGGTAATTATCTCGTAATAACTTTTACTGGTACGAATTCTCTGGCAATGAACAGGGAACTCTAGGAATCGAACTTAAAACACTCGTCAGGGCTAGCAAATAACTTTAACATGAGCATAGGTAAACAACGATCTGATGTTACAGTATCTCCGCACTGATACAAATGATAGTCAATAGTGCACTGTTAGGTTATCTTCTTAGATTCTCTATCTGGTGTCATTGAGGGCTTCTAGGCCGCTCCGGGGGCCGTCCAGGGGGTCCAGTCGTGTGAAGAAGTTACAGATGGGCCATCAACCGTTGATGAAGTTCTGTTCAGGTACTCTCTGGGCTAGGATTTTAAATGCTGTGTTTCAGGCTGAGGCCGGATTAACACATCATCGGACCAACGCAAGAGGAGTCTATACAAGGACTCTTCTTGACTGTCTCTAATCTTTATGAGAGGTTCAAAGAACTCAGGCGGTTTTACCCTTTTAGTCACAAATCCTGGTGGGTTGCCACAGACAAGATGTGCCTAGGATCTATTCATGCTAAGTGCTCCTAAGAGTGACTCGCATTGACCCTTCTAACACAAGAGATATTTCTAACCTAGATCTCTGTGAGTAAGTACAAGTCAGATGTATAAAATAATAAAGTATTGAAAGGTAGGGAGTCCTTCGTCTTTCAATATTTGTATTAGGTTAGATAAGATAC
The DNA here is from genome assembly GCA_037953745.1 of Lithodes maja. Taxonomy (NCBI): domain Eukaryota; kingdom Metazoa; phylum Arthropoda; class Malacostraca; order Decapoda; family Lithodidae; genus Lithodes; species Lithodes maja. The sequence goes on from JBAKBP010002101.1 coordinate 26,030, forward strand.
TAATATAAATAACTATATTAAATTCTGGGTAGCCAGAAATAATAAGTTACGTATATGTAGTTCTTGTTGTACTCTAGATAAATTATTATAAAACTCAAGTGGAAGAGGCAATACCAGCAATGATTTTTTAATACACTTATTTGGGGTATATACTGTATATATATTAGTTAGAGGTCTCTATATTAACCGGTGGATAGCCACGATTAATAAAGATCCAAAAGTCAATATATATATGTCGCTGATAATCTCTGATAATAAATAGGGTGGTCAGTATGGAAGTGAAGAAGTCCTTGCATGACAGTGTGGTAATCCCGACACTAACTTACGGAAGCGAAGCATGGACGTTCGGGAAGAGACTTAGACCAAGAGTGAGAGTGGTGGAAATTAGTTACTTGAGAAGTGCGTGCGGAGTTACTTGGAGGGATAGACAGACGAATGAGGAAGTAAGAAGGAGGTGTGGTGTGGAGGTAGATGTGCTGGAAAGTGTGAAAAGGAACAACTTGAGATGGTTCGGCCATATGGAATGTATGGAAAGCGAGAGATTGACTAAGAGGGTGTACGAGAGCGAGGTGGAAGGACAGAGAGGGAGAGGTGGAAGGATGGAGTGAGGAAGTATATGAATGAAGGCGGTGCTGGTTGGGAGGAGGGGCGTCGACTGACTGGGGACAGAGGTGCATGGGGGCGGTTCGTTCGTGGCCACCCCTTCGGGGATTGCGGCGTCAGGCAATAGATAGATAGATAGATAGATAATCTCACAGACTCAGGGTTGCCGTTCGTCTATACGTAATCTTGAGTGAGTATTTAAATAGTCTTCAGTCAGAGAGTGGATTGCCGTTCGTCAGAAGCGATATTTCTACTTCTGAGTTTCTCTCCTCCCAGAGTTTATATAGCAGGGCCGCCCGGTGTTGCCTGGGCTGGTGGCTGGTAGTTGGTGGATTTGCTGTTATCAGGGCTTTCTAGGCAAGGGGGAGGGGAGTTTTTAGCTTTACAGGGGTAGCATTAGGGGGGGCTCACTTAATTGAGTAAGGAGGGCGTGGACGTAACAATGTTTAAGGGATGGAGCTAACAGGCTCCTCAAGTTGGCAAGATGGTGGAGGTGTGGGGGAAGTTGGAGTCGGGGTGTTGCCTCGGCTGAGAGTTGTCCCTTTAATCTTTTGTGGCGACTGGGCATGGGGGTTGTTGTGGATTCGTTGCCTGGGTAATTCGCTCCTTATCCCCGGTGTCCTGGATTAGATAACAGAGTTAGTAGGTGTATCTAACATATAATAATAAGTGATGGCAAGTGTTAAGTGATAAGTGTTGGCAAGAGGTTCTTGCTCGGGTGGTTTTCGTGGTCAATGGGGTCGGAGTGCCCTGCTCGTGAAGGCCAGGTGGCTAAGTGCCCTACTTTATAAGTAAGTTACTTTACGGGGGGGGGGGGGACGAGGGGGGGTTTTGGGCAGCTCTCCCTTTAACTTCTGCCCCTGGATAATGTGAATGGTAAATAAAATATAGTTAGACATACCCGTATATGCGTATAATCAGTTGCCAGGCAGAGCTCCCCTGGTGGTTCTTGCATCGGGGTCGAGGGGGGCGGGGCACGTCGCTATCCCGGGGTCGGCCGGGGGGGGGGGGGGGGGGGGGAAGGGATGAGTGGGGGTCCTTCCGTGACCTGACGTGGCCAGGCTTCTGCTGGAGACCTGCATGACCCTGTTGCTTACAGTGTTGTTCAGGGGAGAGTTAGATGTCTATTGATATGTTTCTTCCTATGAGCTAGTTTGGGTCAACTTTGTTTGGTCGAGATGGGGTAGGCCTTATCTTCCAGGTTGTCTGGAATCTGAAGGGGAAAAATAACAGAAAGGGGAAGTGAGGAGAGGGGGCAGTTGCCAGGCGGCCTGACCTTCTAGTTAATTGATTTGTGGTGGTCAATCAAATCTGGTTCGAGCCGGAAATATCAGGAAAGAAAAAGGAGAGGCGAGTTTAAGCCGGTGAGGTACAGGGGGTCGCAAAAACAAGGTACACAGGCGTCGTCAAAGGTATACCTCGCAGCACCACAATTTCGTTGTGTATTTTAACCTCTGCAATCGGAATGGGGGCCTCTAACTCTGGTCTAACTATTTCTATAATTAGTGACTGGAAGGAACAACTGGCATGAAAAACAAGACAGAGTAATGTGGATTGTATACTAGAAGATGGGGACTGACAAGACGTATAACAGGGGTGGAAATAAATGGAAGAGAGAGAGAGAGAGAGACAAAATCGTAGATAAAGATAGTGATCCAAAGAAAAGGAATACATGCACAATCAGGACGGTATTATAGTCGTAGTCATATTATGTGGATGGGACCGGTTTGTTACGTACCTGACATACACAACAAAGGGACTACCGCTTCGTCACATTAATATTGGTATGGCATACTCGGGCTCAACTACATATACTTAGTTACTAGAAGGGAACACTGGGCATGGGGGTTACGTACATATACACTCGTCATGTAGAGAGATAAGGTGTCTTCCCTTTTTGTCTCTCTCTTAGATGGTTGTACTCAGATTTGTCATAGTTAAACATATACATAAATTAATACAATAATACATGTTTTACAGTTAGGTTGTTCATAGGTCCCCAAGCATCTCTCTGAGGTGGTTGTATTTAGTTTTGGCCGTAGTCAAACGCACACGAAATAATACAACAATATTGCCTGGTATGACCCTTACCTAAGCACAGACCTGCATAACCAAAGTGTGGATGGCCTGGTGTTTACATAATTAACAACAGGCACAGTGAACACATTACAGATGGACCGAATATTAGTTTCGTATTCGTATTTGCGTAATATTCGCTATGTTTTTTCAATATTCGTATTCGTATTCGTATTCGCATTTCCATTCATAGCTATTTGCAAACATGCGAATATTTTCACGAAACCAATAGAAGATATACAAAAATGTGAAATATTAATTTTAAAGCGTGCGTTCGCTTGTATGATGTCGGGGAAAGGCATGCTTCTTTATTAAACCCTCTAAGTACCATAGTATGTGAATGTTTTTTAACCCTTCCTACCTGGGCGTCCTTGTGGAAGGACACCGCTGCAGAAGGGCAGGTACCCAGGCGTCCTTCTGACAGACAGTAAGCTTGCAAGCCTTGCAAGCTTGATCCGAACGCCGTGCGTCGGACGAATGTAAACAAAGTCGGTAGCTTCGTCACCGCACCTCCGAAAACAAGAAGGAGAAGACTTGTTTGTTATTGTACGTCTGTATGTCGTAGTTTCATTAGTGAAAAGATCGTCATATTGCTAACATCGCCTGAAAATGCTCTCCACTAAAATCGTCATCACAACTTAACCAGTTGACTTAGAGAGCTCTACTCAACGCCAGTTTACAGATTGGAAACCGCACTACGTTTAGGGATGCGTGGGAAATTTCTAGCAGTAAAAATAACAAAGATACGGTAGCCTAGGCTTAGACGTTTTTCGGCCATTTCGCCCGGGTACGGGCGACCGTCCTTCTAACAGGCAGCCCGGGTCCCGAGGGAACTGAAATTGTGTACATCGACTTCCAAACCAATCTGATGATCTCTGAACTTTGAAATAATTGTAATAGTTCCGAAATCTGACCTTGTTCATTATAACGGAATAAATGGTCTTGGCACAATGTTGCCAATGTACCGGCTACTGCTAGATCCAGCGAATCACTTCCATCACTTCCATTTAGCAACATCAAGATGTGATGAATTCTAGCGATATTCAAGTTATGTTCCCTATTTTAAGGAATTGTAGAGATTTTTCGATTGTTAAAGATTATTCTAGATACTTCAACATTATGTTTTCTAGTGACATACAAGTTTTTAGTGTCTGGTGACTATCTAGCGAATTGTCAATGCTATTCTAGCATACATTTGTGCTTTAGTTTATCATGCATTGTTTAATATATTTGCCCTATTTCTCCAGAAGACTTCCTACATGATATAGTGTATTGTTCTAGTGATAATTAAATATTATACAGGGCTATTTTAAGTTGGCTGATGTTTATGAAACAGTAATATGCTGGACGATGAGAATACTGTATGTATACATGTCTCGGATATCACTGATAATTTTTGGCATTTTCTGCCAAAAGCCCAATGGCTAATCAGTGGTGTTAACGAGACACGGAGCTTTACACATTCACATCGTCATTGGCTTCCGGTAATTAATTTCATAGTCATTTAATTAACGTTTGTTGGTGATATAAAAAGAATTGCCAGTTCTTGAAGGATGACAATTTCAACCTTCAAGAAAGATTGAAATATTCGCTATTCGCAATTCGTATTCGCGAATTTTACCAACAAAAATTCGTATTCGTATTTGCAAATAGTGAAAATTTATATTCGTTCCATCTCTAGAACACATACACGATGAAGGTATTATAGCCTTCGTCATATTAATATGGGGGGGGGCATGGTTGTTACATAATTAAATACAGAACTGACATAATCATGATAGTTATACACAATGAACACATACACAATGAAGGTATTATAGCCTTCGTCCGTGAGAATATGTGGCGGCAACGTATAGTTAATAGACAGAAAACACAACGTGAGGTTATGGATATATATAGTTGTTAAAATTGGAGAACGAAAAGATAGGTGTTTTTCCTTTTTATAAGTTTTCCTTAATTATGTTAACATTGGGGAAATATGATTGTTACATACGGTAACTAAATACAGGACTGACATAATCATGATAGTCATACACAATGAACACATACACAATGAAGGTATTATATCGTCATATCAATAGGGGGGGGCATGGTTGTTACATAATTAAATACAGGACTGACATAATCTTACCTAATGGAATCTTACACCGATTACACAATAAAGAAGAATTGAACATGATCATTACATATTTCGTTCCCTCAACACTCTGTAACTCCTCAGGGCTGATAATTAAGGAAAAACATCAAGGGCTCACATGGGGCCACGAAGTAAAGTAATGTGGTTTGTATACTAGAAGACTGTGATTGAAGAGACGTATAACATTTGGAATTAAGTGGAAGAGAGAAAAACAAAGTCGGGGATAATTATAGTTATCCTTCCCTGCGGAGCCGGGTCCCTTCGCTCCCGGGAATTTCGTTCCTGGGGTATTTCAATATAATAATAATAATAATATTAATAATAATAATACAAATACTAATTGTTATGCCACGTTTCTAAACAACGTGAGATATTCTGATTGCCATTCCCGGACTGGGAATGTGAATTTATCTTCAACTAAGGTACCTCTCCGCTGGGTGAGGACTGACCTTATTTCCACAAATTACCACACAAGTAACAGACAATAGACATAAAAAACAAGGAAAGGTTACACAGGTTTGTATTCTTAACAACTAGGGTACACGACATAAAGTAAATCTCCAAGGTGGAAAAAAATACTTGCAATATAGGAATGATTAAATAACATATAACAGAGACAAGCAGATATTAGTATATTAAGTATAGATATTAGATATAGATATATATATTAAGTATTAGCAAAGTATGCTAAAAAAGTAATCAATATGAAATCATGCAGATGTAAAACAAGTAATTATAATGAACAATAGAGGTGAACCTCTCAAGAACGAAATGAAGGACGATATCAAATAAGTGAACAAATTAAATCAGAATGGCAAAACACATAAAGTCTTTACACATTAATATTCGACACAAGGATGAAAGTGAACTTCATCAAGCATATGAGACAGCCTATTCCAAGTGACTGAAAAGCATTTAACTCTGCGACGAGACTTCACTATTATGATACGGACCTGAATGATAAGGAACCAATAAACTCAGGTCTGCGGCAAGTATTCTCAACTAACGTGTAATGTTTATGTATTTATAGCAGAGAATCGTACTGGTATATCTATATTTCCTACGCGTGGAACTCAGAAATCTGAATTCGAGGAAGTATGTACAGTCGGGTCCCGAAATAAGCGAGAAGTTGGTGGACGAACTCAGTCGCTTAATTGGAATTCGCGTAATTCGAACAATGCGAGCAATCATCAATGGAGAAAACGAAATTTGGTGGATGGCGACCCAGACTTTACCATGTACTAGACTTCTTATACCTAACAAATGATAATACAACAGTACAAATTGGTAATAAAATTATAAAATAATAGCTTGACTGTGTACTGACCTTAATTCTACAATGATTGGGTGTGTTATTTAAGAGGTGGGGGCTCCGAGACAGACCCACAAGGCAGTGCGAGGTCAGCTAAACTGCATCACTGCGCATTTGCTCAGTTGGAGCGAACCTTGCTTATCTCGGTTTCTCCTCGAATTTCCTTGCCTTTGATCCAGCATTCGCTTAACTTGACACGAATTCGCTCAATTCGGTATTTAAATTAAATATATTGGTGCTCGCTTAACCCTCCGGATCTGGGGGCCCTCATATGAGGTCGATCGCTGTGTCTGGGGCCATTTTCGTACAGTCAAGCTTCATAATTCAGTAGCTACTGATTGAGACCACCTAGAGCAGTCTTTTTTTTTTGAAATTGTAGAACATTTTGTTGTCTGTAGACTGCCGTTGAGATGACATTGCTACGACGTGTGGTTGCCGAGTTATGATGATTTTAGCGGCCATTTTTAGCCGCGCATTTTGCCTCATATGAGGCCTCCCGGATTCCTGCCAATATTTTTGTTTGCCTCATATGAGGCCTCCCGGATTCCGAGGGTTAATTGGAGACTCGATCAATTTCGGGACCGTACTGTATAATTATAGATTCCCAGTGTAAGACAGGGGTGTATTGTTTCCCGACAAACGGGATACTGAAAGCAAACAAGGAAGGGAAGAGGTAAAGCCTACTTCAATAATTACGTTGCACTTGGGAAAACTTGGCATACCTGGGTCTAGACCCTCACGACAACCATTGTTAACACTATGAAAACTTAAAACAGCACTTAATTAAAGGAGTTTTAGTAGAGGAGAGCACTGGGAGAACGATTTTGAGCACGGGGTTAACATTGCGTAGTGGGCGGCTGGTGTCCAGAGCGATAGGGGCGTAACGTCATGCTTGAGGTATTTCCGGCACTTAGGTCTTTTTCACACGTCTGGGCTAGGTTCTAGCCCAAACAAACGCAACAACCGTTTGGCAATATCACTTCTCCTTCTGGACTTACAGCTGGTCCTCATACATGCACTCACGCTGAACCTGGGGGAAATAGCTAAAGGTTCCCCTACTAAAGGAAGCACCAACGTCTTTCCAGGAAAATAAGAGGAAGGTTAGTTTTCTTAGAGGGAACTCGAGAATTATCACACACCGACCTAACTTTATCAGAGGCAGTAGACAAAGTTGGGGACGAATGTGATAATTCAACAAGTCTCGGGTGGTCCTTAGGAACAGCATTATGTTGAGGAACAACTCCTGCCTTAGAGATTTGGGGTGGATTCGTTCTTTCAACACTAAGTTTGTTAAGAGATATTACAGGCCTGGGAGGGTCGCAATAAGTCTTGAACTTATCAGTTACTTCCAATTTGTCAAAATGGATCAATTCTCCAACCGGCCATAAATTCAGGTCAGTTTGGGTATCGTCTACCTCCAACTCGAAGTTGGGTGACGTCGGATTCCTGAATTGAGTATTACGACAAGCTTCAGAATTTGTAACTATCCTTTCTACCTTAGGATTACTGGATAAGGATTCAAACAGGGCTTTTAAACTCTTAACTGTGCAGCTATGGTATTTGAAAGTGCCCGCCATGCGAAGGTACCGGTATTCTGATTCATTCATTGACGCTTTAACTGCCAATCTGAAGATATGGTAAACATTTTAGATTATCGTCCTTGGAAATTATGGCAAGATTAAGGAAAATGGAGACATACTGTAGTTGCTATTGGAGGTAGCGGCGAGATCGGAGAGTCTACTGTGAAGAAGGAGATGGCTAATGTCTTTTAGCACTGTGCCAGCATCAGTCACATGGTGGGATAGTAGTAAGGCAGGACTTTATTGTAATTCAGTCCATTCGCCAAAAGGTATCCCTGTCTGAGCCATTCCATTATAATGGAAAAGGACATTTATACCATTGTATGAATGTATGTTTTATTTTATTTTCTGTTCGGGCTCTGTCTCGAGTCTGCCATCCCCAGCTATGGGGTATGTGTTTTTGTTGTTGTTGTTGTTGCTGTTCCCCAGGCTGTCTGGCCGAGTAAGGTCAAGGCCATAACCGAGCGTCTCCACAATACCCTCCCTGCTTACCTCTAATAAAGTCCAGGTGACCGAAGCCACTCCAAAGGCAGGGAGCTGAGGAGGGTGCGGAAACGCCCGGGAAACCAAAGCCCCACCCAAGGCCCTGTGTCTCTCAGCAATTATGAAGGGAAAGTTGAGGGGCAAAGGAAAAATGGGACGCTTTGGCTCCCAATCTACCGACCTCTAGGTTGGCATTAGGGAGGTAAATCCACGGAAGAGACACCGTCACTTGAGATCTAGAAAGTATATAAGTAAAAGGAACAGTCAGAGTAAGCTATGGGTATGGCAGTGATCGCTCAGCTCTCACTCTGATAGACCAGCCCATCTCCATATGACTAGAACCTAATCTTCTCAGCATCAGCTAGGAAAGGCTCTAGAAAGCCACCTTTGGCAGGGGGATAGCTCCCCTATTTCAACTCTTTTCGGGGTTGGGCACCCGCCCTAGGGGTATGTGTTGTAGGCCTACATACATACTGTACATACATGAATACAGAGCCCGTGAAACTGATAATTCTTCATCTTTCATACCACAACCACTCTTTCCTGTAATAATACACAACTTTATTAATCAATAGTTTTCAATAACTGTGTTAATATAGGCTATAATTGTGTTTGTCAGGGTTCGTGGTGTTGGCGGTCTGCGTGTGGTGGACGGTTCCATTATGCCCGAGATCACCTCCGGCAACCTTAACGCACCCTGCATCATGATTGGAGAAAAGGGAGCTGATCTCATCAAACAGGACTGGGGTCATACCTAGTTCATATTTACAATTTGAGTATTTTATGTATTTATTTATTATATTTTACTGTGTTGTTTTATAACATAAGTACCAGTACTGTATTATACAGTATGATTCAATCTTTAAATCAAGTAATGCTACTTGAGAAAAACCTCATACAAACCACTCGGGATTCGAACCCTGGACCTTGCGATCAACAGGCACTCGTGCTAACCACTACACCACACTGGCCACAAAAGAGGTCTTGCAACATGGCAACAGCTGTTACCCAAGATCTGTCTAGGTAGACATCCATCCACCCATAGACATTTTTACACAAGATGTGTGGTGTAGTGGTTAGCACGAGTGCCTGTTGATCGCAAGATCCAGGGTTCGAATCCCCGGTGGTTTGTATTAAGTATGATTCATTTATTGTGTCTACCGGTAAATAATGCTCAAATTAGGATTAAGATTAATACACTAATTTCTTCATATTTCCTGTGATAGGAAATTCTAGTGTGTATATTTCATCAACTTCCTATTGTTGTTGTTCCCCAAGCTGCCTGGCCGAACAGCCCCAAGGCCCCGAGCAAGGCCAAGGCCATAACCGAGCACCCCCACAGAACCCTCCCCGTCGACCACAATAAAGCCTGGGTGACCGAAGCCACTCCATGGCGGGGAGCTGAGGAGGGTGCGGAAATGCCCGGGAAACCAAAGCCCCACCCAGGGCCCTGTGTCCCTCAGCAATTATGAAGAGAAAGTTGAGGGGCAAGGGAAAAATGTGACGCTTTGGCTTCCAATCTTGGTAGATTGGGAGGTCAATCCACGTTAGAGACGCTGTCACTTGAGATCTAGAAAATATATAAGTAAAAGGAACAGTCAGAGTAAGCTATGGATATGGCAGAGATTGCTCAGTTCTCACTCTGATAGACCAGCCCATCACCACATGACTAGAACCCAATCCTCTCAGCATCAGCTAGGAAAGGCCCTAGAAAGCCGCCTTTGGCGGGGGGATAGCTCCCCTATTTCAACCCTTTTCGGGGTTGGGCACCCGCCGAACCTTAAAACCTTTGTTACTATCAGGGGTATTTAGAAACCTGTAGTTTAGTTACTTCAACCTCTGCAGTTGCCTTTGAGTTAGCTGTGGGCAGAAAACTAATTTTGGAGAGGTAATTATAAGAGTGAGAGAACTCTATTTCTTATTGTTAATCTGTCAACCTCTGCGTCATATGAGTCTGAAAGGGTTAAAAGATAACCATGGACATGTACAAATGCCAGCTAACTTTGACCATAGTGTGCATAGGTTTCTCACTTACTCCATAAGTCCCCCCCCCCCCCCCCCTTGTATTTTTAGATTGACCCTTGCACCCCGGGCATAATTTGCATGTTTTGTAATGTTTTCCCATTTTATCTCTCAAAAATTAAATGGAAAACTCTATATAGCTTATAATGAAGCATGGTATCCATACTGTAAAAAGACCCGAAACATTCCTCTGTAGCTTTGTTCATATTCCTGTGACGATGGAGTTGAATATGTGGTTTTGTGTTATTTTGCGAGTACCGGTACTGTATTTTTTAATCAACAAAACATAGTGGATACTTGATTAGGGTGAGTCACGAAAGAGTGTCGGGGAATACAGTACCTCCATCGTCTTTGAACAGACTTACTCTAGAGCTGTTTGAGTGAGTCTCTTCTCCTCCAGTTGCCACCTAAGTCATAACAAAAAAGAGGCCTAATTCTCCTAGGACATTTTGCACGGTAAAGAGTTTAAACAATATACTGTATAATTGTTATTATTATATTGAAGTGTATTGTAAAAAAAATTCTGACTGCCATTCTTGAGTTGATATACAGTAATTGTACTGTATACTTAGTTAAATTACTCAGATGTGGCTAGGTCATTGCCAAATTTACTTGCAACTACTCTATAAATAAACTACTGTACAACTAATAAGGTAGTTTGGTCTCAGGTCCCTTATGTCCAACAGCAAGAGTATCATGATGCTGACATTTAATAGAATACAGTATTATTAGAGAAATTATACAGTATGTTGATCACCCCTTTCCTTCACACGTTTCTACTTTAATGTCTGTACTGCATGTATAGTACTACACTGTATACCTGTACTGCACTTATCAATTCACTGTACTGTAATATTGTATATATTTTTTTTTTTTTTTTTTTTTTTTTTTATATTCCAACTTACTTCCTCTCGGGCATAGGCTGAGAGCCTTAATGAAATGCTGGGTGTGAAGGGAATTCATGGTCTCCTGAAATATCCCCAGGCTACCTTTAGGATCAACTTTTCCTGGTACAGTACCTGGCGCGGGGTATGAACCTCTGAAGGGAATTTAACCCCCCTAAAAACCCACAGGTTTTGAGATGCCTTGGGTGGGGTTCGAACCCTGGTTAGTGACCCAACCATCACCACCAGGCCCGCGCGCTAACCCACTGTACTACCACGGACGTACTAAAAGTATAGCAACCTTAGTCCGATTTTTAAGAACCAGGTGATAGTCTCGTGGTGTTATCACGTGATGAGTTTATTGGACTTACCATCTCCGACTATTTTACGCTATACCTGACGTCAACTCGGGTTAGTATTATTGTGGGTGCGGGACATTTTCGAGGGCATTACATTACATCCTTCTTTAACTAGGCTAGTCCCTAGCCTATTTTAAGGTCGTAAGGTATCGTAGCTGTATTACCTCAGCAATCTCAATATTGTTGGTATAGGGTTCGCGTGACGGGTGCTCCACGTAGCTACCTGGTCACGTTCCCTAGCTGCCACCAATGAAATGCTGGGTGTGAAGGGAATTCATGGTCTCCTGAAATATCCCCAGGCTACCTTTAGGATCAACTTTTCCTGGTACCTGGCGCGGGGTACGAACCTCTGAAGGGAATTTAACCCCCCTAAAAACCCACAGGTTTTGAGATGCCTTGGGTGGGGTTCGAACCCTGGTTAGTGACCCAACCATCACCACCAGGCCCGCGCGCTAACCCACTGTACTACCACGGACGTACTAAAAGTATAGCAACCTTAGTCCGATTTTTAAGAACCAGGTGATAGTCTCGTGGTGTTATCACGTGATGAGTTTATTGGACTTACCATCTCCGACTATTTTACGCGATACCTGACGTCAACTCGGGTTAGTATTATTGTGGGTGCGGGACATTTTCGAGGGCATTACATTTGGGTAATGTGAGTTCTGAATGACTGGGTATAGAAGGCTGCATGCACAATACAAGGTATGAGGAATAGAGAACACAAAATAAACACACGGTAACACGACACAAGTTTACGTTTATTTAAGTAAAGAAATAAAGAGCATAGAAAGATAGTTATATTCGCACAAAACAAATGATAGAAGGGAACTGCTAGCATTAGCGGATCTGGATGGAGCCTAGTCTCCCACTTCCAACGTTCAGGTATAATCTTCTGATCACGGGTTTAATTAGCAAGTTTATATTTTACTGGAAGACCTCAATATATTCGTATAATTCAATGTCACTGATTTGACCTCTTGCTGGCTGGTCGCGTGCCCAAGTAGCAGCTCACAGTTAGGATTAGACACGCGTATTGTAGAACACGGCAATCTCTAGTAACCTCATGGGGGTACTGAACTAAGTTTGATATTCTTGAAGCAGAAATACGTAGAACACAAATCAGTGGGCGACGTTAGATATCACTAGAGTTTTAATATCTAAATAAGGTAATTACGAGAGTCAAAGTCGCCTGTTAATTAAAGAGCACTGATCGCTTAGTACGTCCCAAACGGAATGGTTAAATATGAATTGCGCTGGACAAGGTCTTAGCCACTTTATAGAAAGTTAATAAGTGAGTATCAAGCTAGTACTATAACACTTAGTACTAGCAACATGAATCTTGAATAGTATGGGTAGATCTGGTCCTGGTTATCTTGCTTCCGGTGATGTTGGGGGCTAACGACTGGTTCCTCGGCCGTCCAGATGGTCCAAAATGTAGGAAGTTCTCAAGTCGGATCTCTTGATGATCGTTGCTGGCTACACACTTATATACCCACGAATTTGTGTGAAGGTTATAAGGTGCACGTTAGGACTTGTACATGGACAGATGCTTCTATCAGTCTTCTCTGCCACGGAGTCTGCCGGATCTGGAATCTCTCAACTCCGGAACAACACAAGGCAGAGCTAGAGGTAAACTGCAGGGTAGTGACCACTGGTTGGTGTCTAGCTTTCAACTGATTTGACTGGGGGCGGGAGTTAGATTTATAGGCTCGGTTCTGGACCCTGTAGACAGTAGGGATCTCGAGTCTTATGAACTTAATTGAGCTCTCAATAGAAATGGAGACTAGGTAAGATGGTATTTACTGTTGTGGCACAGGGCTATAGGAAAGCCTTTATATTTCATATAACTGAGCCTTAGTAAGAGGTACTATTTTGGCTATACTGGACGTATTTAGGGGAGAGAGACTGGATCTACTTTGCGAGGAGGATGGGGACAGCTGTGATAGGAACGTCTCTCTAGATTGTTCAATCTTCATTCTATGGTATAGCTGAGGTGCTAATTTAGTGATCAGAGCATGCAAGAAAGGTAAATGGTTTATTGTGAGCTAATAGAGGTTAGTAAAGGTGTTAGTCATTCATGGTTAGTTCATTGACAGGAAGAATTCCTGTGCTACCTGGCAATGACTCGAAAGTCAAAACAGGGGCCAGGTATACCTCCGCGGGGGTGGGGGTCTCCCTCCTCGGGTGGGCAAAAAAGGGGGAGCTGGGCGCCCTCTCTCTGTGAACGTCGTCCGGCGGCTGTGGCTAGGGGCTTGCCATATCACCAGTGTTTATAATAACCCTCTGTGTATGAGACAGATGTGGGTGTCTTTAATACCAAAACCGAAGGTGCCTTAGCTAGCTGGTTTTACTCGGTTGGTTGTTAATTGTAGAGTTTGCTGGATGTGGTGGAGACTGGGTTGCTAACTCTGCCACATTTATCTGGAAGTATGGCAATAGAAGTTAGTAACTGGCGGGGCGGCTAGCCTCGCACCGACGACCATTGGGTGCAGGGTTGTGAATGTGTTGTAAGAGAATAGATGGCATGCAAGGGGCTAGTAAAGTTCTAATGTTGTTCTGGCCTACTAAGTGAAGGTAGGCTGGATAGGAGTATATATATAAAAGGTTGGAGAGCGTTAGCAACGGACAATTCAAGGATCTTCAAGAGGTATGAGAGAGAGGCTAGGTCGGACAAGAGTCGAGAAGCGCGGGAATTCTTACTGAGAGGGGGGGAGAGTTCAAGGGCTACAGGGAAATTTTGCCCCTAAGGTCCCTGGGCGTGGGGGTGGCATTAGGCTACACTTGATATGGAAAGTTTGAAAAGGCAGTAGAATACGTTAGCCAAAATATGCTACCGGGGAATGCAACTATGGGGTGGTATAAGAGTCTGGAAAAGATAGAGTTATGTGATCAGTCCGAGGGTTATGGATACTATTAGTTGGTCCTGGGAACTGCGTTTTCTATTAAATATAAATATAAATACCAACAAAAGCGGCAGTTCGTAGGGGTACTTAGTTATTGTTTCGGGGTACTTATGACAGATACTGGTAACCAGGTTATCTTATACAATCTCTGGTTGGGGTAAGAGGTGTAAGACACGAAGTAAATTGGCGTAGTGTGGGCTGTGGATACGAAGGAGGCAAGGGGAAGACGTATGACAATTGTGGAAAGTAAATGGAAAAAGGTGAACACAATGGCGGATAAAAATACTTAACCTAAGGATTGCATACATAGATTTATGGGGCGATGGGTCTTCATAAAGCTTAGTCTGGCAAGACAAGATGTTAGGGAATGTTAATATTAATACTTAGTTACTAGAGGAACAATGCAAGGGGCGACTGAGCACGGGTTACATATATCTATACTCGTCATGGAAAATGATATAAGAGGTCTAGGGACAATCGTGGGTGTTTTAACTTCTAAAATATATAACATCTACTTCTCGGATGCAAGAACATACATAGATATAATTATGGCTGTCTGATGTGTTGGCATTGGCTCAACGTCGGGACAGGGCATGGTTGTTTTTTTAATATGAATGTATATTCCTGTTCATCATCTTTGTAGCAAGGACAGTGCCGCTATGTCGTATCAATGCTGGTGGCAGTTAATATTATAGACTTAGTTACTAGAGGAACAAATGCAAGGGGCGACTGGGCAGTGGGCACGGGTTACATATATCTATACTAGTCATGGAAAATGATATAAGAGGTCTAGGAACAAACGTGGGTGTTTTAACTTCTAAGATATATATAAAATCTACTTCTCGGATGTAAGAACATACATAAATATTATGGCTGTCTGATGTGTTGGCATTGGCTCAACGTCGGGACAGGGCATGGTTGTTTTTAATATGAATGTATATTCCAGTTCATCATCTTTGTAGTTAGGAGTGTAGGACACGAGGGGGTTAGTGTACGTGAGGTGTGGAAAAATGGTCAGTTTAGAAAAGGTAACAAGGTGTGGCCATGAGCTGCTTAGCCCTGCGGGCTTGGGCCTGTCTGAAATGGCTGGCTCGGTCAGCTGGTCCTTTCGTTCTGTGGACCTTTCTTTTGGTGTTTCTGTGTGGTGTTCGTTCGTGGCTTCTGTGGTGGGCTTCTCATTCTGGGGCATTTTACTTCCCTCTCCTTCATTATAGGCTCGTCCTCGAGCCTCAAGGGTGAAGTTAAAAGAAGCATAGTGATGGTGAGTCATTTCCAGGGTATTTAGAAAGTTCCACCAAACACGAGAGCGACGGTCAGGTTTCTTTTGCAGGTCAATGTATACCTGTAAGAATGTGTCCTCTGTGTTGTGGCGGGCAGCTGCCCGGGCTTGGTGTGGGTGTGGTACACGGGCCAAGTGTCCAGTGGGGGTCTTTACTTTAACCTTTCGTATGAATGGTTTGTAGCTTTCCCCCGTGGGGGTCGGAGTGAGGTGTGTGGGATTGACAGGAAGTCTGTTTAGTGTGGTGAATGGGTTATTTACCGAAAGGGGATTCGCGCGTGACAACAGAGCTGGGGATGAAGGGAATTCATGGTCTCCTGAAATATCCCCAGGCTACCTTTAGGATCAACTTTTCCTGGTACCTGGCGCGGGGTACCAACCTCTGAAGGGAATTTAACCCCCCTAAAAACCCACAGGTTTTGAGATGCCTTGGGTGGGGTTCGAACCCTGGTTAGTGACCCAACCATCACCACCAGGCCCGCGCGCTAACCCACTGTACTACCACGGACGTACTAAAAGTATAGCAACCTTAGTCCGATTTTTAAGAACCAGGTGATAGTCTCGTGGTGTTATCACGTGATGAGTTTATTGGACTTACCATCTCCGACTATTTTACGCTATACCTGACGTCAACTCGGGTTAGTATTATTGTGGGTGCGGGACATTTTCGAGGGCATTACACTTAACATTCACCGCTTTACAATGAACAGTGAAGCCCGTGAGGTCTTGTTCCAGTCTAGGGAGTGAGACATGTGAAGCACGTAGAGTACAACGAGCACCTGCCATCTTGCCTTCACATGAGGCACGGTGCTCACTCATGGCCCGAAACGAACCCCATCTCTGAAGCCACCTCGTTCCCGTGCTTCACTGTCTCACCCCCTACACTCGGACTCTCACACTTACACACACACAACGCCACCTGTTGAGCAGATAACTCACCAGGCATTGCACCCCTATAGCATATTTTGAATATGGGAATATTCATACAGTGCTATTTAATCAGGGAACAATGAGGGTATTTTATTGACGTTACAGTGGGCTTGTGGTAATGCACTGATACTAGGTACAGCACAAATTCCATCCCAATAATATCTTCCCATTGATACATCGGGATTTGAACCCGGGACCTTTGGATTACCAGGCCAGTGGCAAGACCACTCCACCACACCATCTACTGGTAGATTTTGCTCACAATTTCAAGAGAGAAGTCAAATTCTTAAGATGCCAAATATCATACTATGGGTATTGCTGCTAGAATCTGTAAAAAATATAAGTTAATAGCATATAGCAGTACCTCATTCATAGTTGATGTTTATTGAGCTTGGTAACAACTGAAAGGCTGTTCCATGCTTTGCACAGGTATAACTTGGTTACCTGATGGTCGCTATCCATGCATTACATTCCCTGCAGCATCTTTGTCAATGAATTGTCCTTTTGGATAAATTTGGTGGGAGTGAGTTTGAATGATTTGTTCCTCTAATACTTTGTTTAGAAATATAATACAAATATAAATAGAATAAAAAAACAAAATAAATGTAGACCAGATCTTCTTTAAAAATAAGTTGTGGAGAAATATCTGGAGAAGCTACAGAAGCTGTATGTTGCCTTCATTGACTTGGAGAAATCCTATGACAAAGTTGATAGGGAAGGTTTGTGGAAAATGCTGCCAAAGGCTGTAGCGCGGTTGGTAGAGCACTCGCCTGCAAACAGAGAGGTTGATGGTTCGAGGCACGACCAGCCAGCATGTGCTATGGGCAGACGACAGTGCTGTTGGTGGACGGCGCAGTCTAGCAATTTGTAGCAACTGTCCACTGAAATCCCTGAAATATCAGGGCACCCACTACTCAGGAGCGGGGCACTCCTGAGCAGTGAGAGCATGGTGGTAAAAACTGCATCATCATCAGCGGCAGCAGCAGCAGTTGGTAAGTTGCTGGAAGCGGTGAAGAGCGTGTATGATGGTGCAAGGGCAGCAGTGCATATATAGAATGAACAGAGCAAGTTCTTTGATCTGAATGTTGGGTTAAAGCAAGGGTGAGGGATGTCCCCATGGTTGTTCAGTTTTTATATAGATGGAGTTATTAAACAATTACAAGGAAGAGCAGTGGCTGTTGAAGTGCCCCTGATAAGGGAAGGGAGAAGCTGCCTGTGCTACTATTTGCTGATGATACAGTCTGATGAGTGATACATACATATAAACATACATAAATTTAAAGACGCTGTGCTCCACACAAAGTGCGGTTCAGGTTTTGCATCTTAAGAACTCTTATAGAAAGTAATTGAAAGGGGGCTGCCAAAGCCAATGTAGAATAAACCTATGATGGCCCAATATCTAATTTTGATTATATCGACTATTTGATTGCGTGTGCCAAATTTGATACTTATATCACAAAATGCACAATTCCCACAAATTCTGCCACTAAGCCGCTACACTAATATGATGATGACAATAAGTCATGAGGGTTGAGGAACTTGAGTTAACCCATAATTGTATCCCACCGTTCCCACGGCCGGTAACAAAATAATTTACCAGACACCTGGCGATCATGTTCCCGTCTATTTTGACTGCCGTGGGATACAATAATAGGTTGACGGGGGGCTAAGCTCCTATGACTTATTGTCATCATCATATAATTTTTTTTTTTTTTTATATTACCAGCAGGGGCAAATAAAAGCTGGCCATGGGATAATTTTGTAATAAAAAAAGCAGTCAAATTAGACATGAAAGTAACTACAAGTGTGCGTCTATGTAAACAAAGCGGAAGGTACGCCTGCTAACAACCCGGTAAGGATGCATTCAGGCGTACGACCTACTACTCGCATGCTCGCGATCCTGTTCCTGTATATTTTGACTGCTGTGGGATACAATAATAGATTGACCCCCATGACTTATTGTTACGGTATCATCATATAATTATAGGCTATTGGCAGCAGGGGGCAAAAACCGGTAACAGAAAAATAGCCGTCAAAATAGACAGGATCATAACCTCGAGCACACGACCTTTGTAAACATGACGGTCGTACGCCCGGATACTACATCCTTTCCCACAAACCTTATCGAAATAGCCAATATAGCCTAGCTACGCCTACTATATTTTTAAGAAGCACACTAACCTATTCCAAACATTTAGATCTCGATCTGGATTGATAATGTGTAGGGCGCTGGACTTGCGCATATCACACATATAAGGGTATTAGGGTGGAGGATGGGGGGTCAGGATATAGGATGGGGGCAGCTAAGTGGAGGGTTTATGGTGTGCGTGTAATGTGGGCGAAATGTTAGTTTATTCTGTGTTTGAATGTGTCTAGTGTAGGGCTATTTATTGTATCTTCTGGGAGACTGTTCCAATCCCGTATGGTTCGTGGAAAGAATGAGTGTTTGTAGAAGTCAGTATTAGTGTGGTATGTTTGGTACTTATGAGAATGTGTGTTACGAGTGTTGCGGGTGTTTGAGTTGTGTAGGTATTCATATTTTTTAATGTCAATATAATTGTGTGTGATTTTATACATTACTGTGAGTCTGTGCCTGAGTCTTCGTGTGTTAAGGGTTTCCATGCTTATTTGAGTTTTGATACGGGTTGTGGTGCCTGGGGTTTACGTGTAATTGTGTGTGATGAACCTGGCTGCTTTTGTGTTAATTTTTTCAAGTGTGTTAATGTTAAATTGAGTGTATGGATCCCATACTGTGGCGCAGTACTCCAGTGTTGGGCGAACAAGGGTGTTATAAGCTATGTGTTTGATGTCTCGTGTACAATTGTGTAAATTCCTCCTCAAGAACCCTAGTGTGCGGTTTGCCTGACTTTGTATGTGATGAATGTGGGTGTTGAATCTTAGGTTGGTGGAGAGGTGGACGCCAAGATATTTGTATGAAGGAACTGATTCTAGTGGTTGGTTGTGTAATGTGTAATTGAAAGTGATGGGTGATCGGGAGCGGGTAAAGCGGAGAAGTTTACATTTATCGGGGCGGAAAGACATCTGCCAGGTGTTCTCCCAATGTTCGAGGGCATTTAAGTCTTGCTGGATAAGTCCACAGTCGTCTCTAGTCAGCATGGGCCTAAACATCAAACTATCGTCAGCAAATAGTCTAGTAGAAGAGTTAGGTGTTGACAGAGGAAGGTCATTAATATAAAGAAGGAAAAGAAGAGGGCCAAGAACGGTGCCTTGTGGGACACCAGAAGAAACAGGGACAGAGTCTGAGGAAGAGCCGTCAAGGAGTACTCGTTGAGTCCGTTTTGTAAGGAAATTAGTGATCCAGTGAAGAGTAGGTCCAGTTATACCGTAAAAAGCTAATTTATGCTGAAGTCTTTTGTGGGGTACTTTGTCAAAGGCTTTGGCGAAATCGAGGATAATAGCGTCAACCTGTTTAATGTCTCGTCGGTCCAGTTGTTTAGTTATGTCATGATATGTGGCAATGAGTTGTGATTCGCATGATCTTTTGGGCCGAAATCCATGTTGTGCGTCAGTAAGGATGTTGTTTGCGTCTAGGTGATTCATAATGTGTTTATGTATAATGTGTTCTAAAATTTTGCATGGGATGGATGTGAGTGAGATGGGTCTATAATTCTTGGGGTCAGTCCTGTCACCTGTCTTGAAAAGGGGAGTGATGTTCGCACAAAGCCAGTCAGGTGGAAGGATGCCTGTGTGAAGTGACTGAGTAAAGATGCTTTGCAGGATGGGGGCAAGGATTGAGGCACAATTTTTAAGGATAAAGGCAGGGATGTTGTCAGGACCAGTGGTTTTGTTTGTGTCAAGTGTCTCTAGTAGTTTCTGTATGCCGTTAGTCGTTATGTCTAGGTGGGGTATGGGTGGGTAGGGGTTTTCAGGCATGTTAGGTATTTGGTTGTTTTCTTGTGTGAATACTGATTGGAAATGAGTGTTGAGTATCTGTGCTTTGTGTTCTGGAGTGGTTTGTAGAGTGTCATTGTTGTCTTTAAGTGATGTGATGTTGGTGGTATCCTGCCTGCGCGACTTGAAAAATTTGAAGAAATGTTTGGTGTTGTTTCTGACGTTGTCTGCGAGATAAGAAGCTATGTGTTTGCGTTCCGCTTTTATTATGTTTTTGGCAAATGTTTTTTGGTGTGATGTATATGCGGTCCAGTTTTCAGGTGTGTTGTGTGTCTGCGCGCGTTTATAGAGTCTTTTTTTTTTTGCGATGTTGTCTACGTAGATCCCTGGTGAACCATGGAAGAGTATATCTACTTGATGGGGTTTTTTGTGGTATGTATTTGTGCATGGCTGTATGGATGGTGTGTTGCAAGTTGTTCCAGTTTGTTAAGAGGGGTCTTGTGTGTGGGTCTGTTAAAAAAAAGTCATTTTTGAGTTTAGTCAAGTCTTGTTTGATCGCGTCTAAGTCAGCTCTGGAGTAGATAAAGATAGGTCTTGGTCGCTGTTTTTGTCTAGTTGGTCGGAGATCAGCGTCAACAAGTACAATGTCATGGTCGCTCAGTCCTGGAACAACTTGTGAGTTTGTTATGTGAAGAATGTTGTTAGTGAGAAATAGGTCTAAGGTGTGAGATGTGGTAAAAGGGCCGCCGTCGCCACCGGGGCGAGTTTGTGTTCGTGTTGGCTTGAGTACTGTTTGTGAAAGTGAGAATGTATTGATGGTGTCTATGAAGGTATCGTGTAGTTGGCGTCTGTTAGTGTGGGGAATGATAGGATCAGGAGTGTCAGCATCGGGAGGGTCGAGGGGAGAGATGGCAGTCCAGTCAATGTCAGGGATAAAAAGATAAAAAACAAAAATATATATAATTAACGAAGTCTTGCGCTGCACTATTAGAAACAATTTATTAGGGAAAATAGAACCTAATAGTCTGCATAGAGGAATTTAGGTTACATATTACCGAAACTACCACTAATTATTTCTCAACATTTGAAGGCTAGTATAGAATAGGATGTTGCAAAGATCATATTAAAATGTGTTTCAATCTCCGGAGATACATTTTATGTGCACTATATAAATTACTGTAAAAACAAAAAATTCTCCCTATTGACGGCAGTGAAACTCTTATTAAGCCCCGTACTGTTAAAATATATGCTGATTTCAATAAGTCATGGTGGGGTGAGGGGAGCAAAGCCCCCCTCAACCCATCCTGTATCCAAAGACAAAACAAATTGTATATTTACTCTGAAAATTACTTACATCTTAGTGTTTTAAGATCGTTGGATAATGGGAGAAATAACATTTTCCGGGGATTGTAACTAATTTTGGTAAAAATTGAAGAGACCCCGGACAACCTTTTTACTAGTTAATTTTTTTGTTTTTTTAATTTTTATTTGATATACAGTGTTGTTTAATACCGAGGACCGTCGCATTTTAGCATTTTCAACATTAGCCTAACCTAACCTAACTTAACCTAACCTAACCGAAAACTAACCGACGGTCTAAACCCAGTTCACGTTCCCTGTTAATGGGTGCACGACGGTCTAAACCCAGCTCACGTTCCCTGTTAATGGGTGCACGACGGTCTAAACCCAGCTCACGTTCCCTGTTAATGGGTGCACGACGGTCTAAACCCAGCTCACGTTCCGTTTATGGGTGAACAATCCAACAGTTTCTCGTATTTCACGTATAGTGAATTTGCGATGGTAATTACATGTAGGGTGAGTGTGGGGTGTAACGAACATGGGGGTGCAACGATCAGTGTCCATAATTTCTGCCCTATCAATAATAAAATAGTTTCCCCAACACCTCAAAAGAAGAAAACAGATAGCTTGAGGATGACGGGAAACTATTGTAGGCCTATACATCGCGACGGACAGAGTTTTCAGGTCGGTTTTTCTATTTTTTAGGTGATCGATGTAATATTTTGCGTTCTAATATAGTGCTTCTTGACTGTGAAAACGTGCTGATTCTAGTGGTGTGATGCTTAATAGTGAAATGTACTTAGCTGCAATGATATCTGGTGAGAAAGGCTTCCATTCAGACTGTTATGCCCTGTTTTTTCTACAGGATTAACTTGGGTAATGTGAGTTCTAACTGACTGGGTATAGAAGGCTGCATGCACAAAACAAGGTATGAGGAATAGAGAACACAAAATAAGCACACGGTAACAAGACACACGATCACTTTTATTGATGTACACACTTCTGTAGTTTTCTTGATGATGATTAATATGAAGCATAAGAAGATATGAATACTCGTACAAGACAAATGATAGAATTGAACAACACTAGCATTAAGTGGATCTGGATGGAGCCTAGTCTCCCACTTCCAACGTTCAGGTATTAATCTTCTGATCACTGGCTTTATTCACAAGTTTATATACTGGAGACCATCAATGTTACTTATAGATTCATATTCACTATTAGATTTATCACTGGTAGCTCTGGTGCACAAGTAGTAGTTCACAGACTAGATTAGACACGCGTATTTTAGAGCACGGGAATTCTAGTAACCTCAGGGGGGTACTGATCTAAGTTTTATATTCTTGTATCAGAAACACATAGAACGCAAATCAGTGGGCGAACATCAGATATCACTAGGGTTTCACTGCTATGTAATAATATCTGGATATATGAGTAATTACGAGAGTTAATATCGCCTGTTAATTAATAAACACTGATACGCTTAGCACTTCCTAATGGAATGGTTATATATGAATTATACTGGGGCAAAGATATAGCCGTGAGTCTCTAAATAGCAAATGTAACACTGTAGCACTGATAGAGTGAATCTTGGGTAGTATTTGATTGGTCTGGTCCTGGTTATCTTGCGTCCGTGATGTTGGGGGCTAACGACTGGTTCCGCGGCCGTCCAGATGGTCCATAATTTTGTAGAAAGTTCTCAAGACGGATCTCTTGGCGATCGTTGCTGGTTACACTCTTATATACCCTCTGGTTTCTAGACCTGAATCACAGATATTAGGATCTTCCTGTAAATCTGGATCGGAATTAACGCCAAGCGCATCTCACGTCGATCGCTCAGCTTCCCGGTCTGTATGAAGGTTATAAGGTGCACATAGATTTCTTTTACGTGGACAGATCCTTCTATCTAAATCTGCCACGGAGTCTGCCGGCTCTGGAACTCAATTCTCAGGAACAAACAATGATAGAGCTAGAGGTCAACTCAAGTGACCAACCACTGGTTGGTGTCTATCTTTCAACTGATTTTACTGGGGGCTGGAGCTTGATTTATAGGTTCGGTTTTGGACCCTGTAGGCAATAGGGATCTCGAGTTTTGATGGACTTATTTGAGCTCTCAATTGATACGGGAACTAGGTAAGGTGGTGATTACTGTTGTGGCACATGGCTGTATGGAGCCTTCATAATGTGATATAACTGAGCCTTAGTAAGAGGTACTTTTTGGCTATACTGGAAGTATTTAGGGGAGAGAGACTGGATCTACTTTGCGAGGAGGTTTGGGACATCTTTGATAGGAGCGTCTCTCTTAGATTGCTCAGTCTTCATTCTATAGCTGAGGTGCTAATTTGGTTATCGGAGTATGCAAGAAAGGTTAATGGGTTATTGTGGGTTAATAGAGGTTAGTAAGGGTGTTAGTCATACATGGTTAGTTCATTGATAGGAAGAATTCCTGTGCTAGCAATGACCCGGAAGTCAAAACAGGGGTCAGGTATACCTCCGCAGGGGTACGGGTCTCCCTCCTCGGGTGGGTGAAAGGGGTAGGTGCGCGTCCTCTCTCTGTGATGGTCGTCTGGGGGGCTGTGGCTGGGGGCTTGCCATATTACAAGTGTTTGTAATAACCCTCTGTTTATGAGACAGATGTGGGTGTTCGCAATACCAAAACCGAAGGTGCCTTGATCAGCTGGTTTAATTGGTTGGGTTGTTAATTGCATGGTTTGTTGGATGTGGTGGAGACTGGGTTGCTAACTCTGCCACATTTATCTGGAAGTATGGCAATAGAAGTTAGTCACTGGCGAGGCGGCTAGCCTCGCACTGACGATCATTTGGTACAGGGTTGTGAATGGGTTGTGAGGGAATAGATGGCATGCAAAGGGTTAGTAAAGTTCTAATGGTGTTCCTTCCTACTGGGGGAAGGTAGGCTGGATAGGAGTATATATACAAAAGGTTTGAGAATGTTAGTAACGGAAAAGTTAAGGATATTCAGGGGGTATGGTGGAGAGGCTAGGTTAGGAGGGAGTTGAGGAGCGTGGGGGGTTAACGAGAGGGAGAGGGTTAAGGGGGGGCTACGTGGAAGTTTGACCCTAAGGTCTCTGGGCGTAGGGGTGGCATTAGGCTACAGTGGGTATCTTAGACAGGGGGTTACCGACAGGGAAGGTAGGGTAATCAAACGCTACCAGGGGATGAGCAATAGGTGGTGGTATATGAGTCTGGAAATTATAGAATCATGTGGACTGTGGGGAAGATGAGGTTAGCTGTAGGTGTGTGCTTGACTGTGGATAAAAGTAGAGAAAAACATAGTGTACTATTACTCGTCAATACGAGGGGTTATGGACACTATTAGTTGACACGATTTCTTGCTGATCTAGTTGTCCCTGGGAACTGCGTTTTCTATGAAATATATACCAAAGAAAGCGGCAGTTCGTAGGGGTAGCTTCGTTATTGTTTCGTGGTAGATATGCGTCGAGACAATGGTAAAAGAGGGTTATCTATACAATCTCTGGTTGGGGTAAGAAGAGTTACTGCATGGTTGCTAACATCTTCAGTCATTATCTCTGTCTAGGTCTTACAGGAATAATGGTTATATATACAATGGTGTATCCGTGGGTATCATAGTTTCTTATCAATTATGACATGGGGGTTAACATATTACTTCTCGGATGGAAGAACATACATAGATTTATGGGGGCGGTTGGTCTTCAGAAACTTAGTCTGGCAAGACAAGGTATTTTAGGGGGTTAACATATTACTTCTCGGATGGAAGAACATACATAGATTTATGGGGGCGGTTGGTCTTCAGAAACTTAGTATGGCAAGACAGGGGTTAACATATTACTTCTCGGATGGAAGAACATACATAGATTTATGGGGGCGGATGGTCTTCAGAAACTTAGTCTGGCAAGACAAGGTATTTTAGTGTATGTTGATATTGATATCTTAACTTAGGGACAGGGCATGGGTGTATTAAATTAAGGTGTATTCATGTTCATCATCATGTAGGTAGAGTCTGGCGGGTAAGAGGTGTAGGACACGAGGGGTAGTGGATACGCGAGGTCGGGGAAGGGTCAGTGGTTAGAAGCGATAGGCAGGTGTGGTTTGGAGCTGCTTAGCCCTGCGGGCTTCGGCCTGTCTGAACTGGTTGGCTTGGTCACCTGGTCCTTTCGTTCTGTGGGCCTTTCTTTCGGGTGTTTCTGTTCCCGTTTCTTTGTTGTTCTCGCTCGTGGCTTCCGTGGTGGGCTTCTCGTTCTGGGGCATTTTACTTCCCTCTCCTTCGTTGTAGGCTCGTCCTCGAGCCTCAAGGGTGAAGTAAAGAGAAGTATAGTCATGGTGGGTCATTTGGAGGGTGTGTAGAAGGTCCCACCAGGCAAGAGAGCGAGGTCAGGTTTCTTGTGCAGGTCTATGTACACCTGTAGGAATGTGTCTTCGGTGTTGTGGAGGGCGGCTGCCCGGGCTTGATGTGGCCGTTGTAGACGGGGTAAGCGTCCTGTGGACGTTTTTAATTTAATATGTCTTATGAACGGTGTGTATTCGTCCTCAGTGGGGGTAGGGACGGGAGCGACGAATGGTGTGGATGTGTTCATGGTGGAGGTCAGGTATTGAGTGAGGTGTGTGGGACTGACAGGAGGCCTCTTCAGTGTGGCGAAGGGGTTAACAACTGAAGGGGAGGGACTAACGCATGAAGGCGGAGCTGGGGGTGAAGGGGGGATATGAGTCTGGGGTTTTGGGGGTTGTCGTGGGTGGTGTTGCAGGCTGGGAAAATATATGGAGGCAATGTGCAAAATTGGTTTAGGTAAGGTGCGTGATGGAGGTGTGTGAGAAAGAGGGGTTGTGTGTGTTGTGTGGCTTGGGCTTTTAGTGGAAGAAAGGGGTTTTGTTTTTACATAACTGTCTTCAAATCTGATGGGTCTGTTGATGATTCTACCTTTGGAGGTTCTGGTGGGAAGGTAGATTTTTGTAGTGGGACTTGAATCGCTCGACGATGTTTTATATTGAGGGGAAGAACGCTTTACAGGTGGAGGGCATTTAGGGGGGGTGATGTAGGGGGTTATTTGAGAGGTAGATGCGTGTGGAGGTTTTTGTCGAGTGAGGGTGGTAGGAGGAATGGGAGAGGATTGGGTGGGGGTATTGATGGAGGTTCTCGGAGGGGCGACTTTGTGGGGGGATTTAAGTGGGGGTGTGGAGGTCGAGTACGTCATTTTGGAGGGGCTTTGGTTGGGAGTTACTTGTGTGGTAGACGTGGTGGGTGAGGAGGGGTTGGTCGTTGGCATAGGGTAGTCTTTAGGGGGAGGTTGGTTGGTGGTTTATGAGATGATGAGGTTGGTTGATGCGTGGGTGGGGTCGCAGGGATAGTGGAGGGGAAAGGGGTGGATGAGGGGGGGGGGGCTGGACGAGTGGGTAGTGAGTGGAGGTTTAATTTGGAGGGTTGGGGGTAGGAAAGTGTGTTGGGTGCGTTCTTTGGTGGGGTTGGTGATTTGATGGTGGTGGTTTTGTGGGAGTTTGGTGGGGGGCAGATCTAGAAGGTCATTCGGGGTGATGAGGTGGGGGTTGAGAGGGGATGAGGTTGAAGGGGAAGGTATTTGCTCTCGTGGGAGGGTGGGGGTTGTTATTTTTGGAATATAGTTAGAGGGGTGATGGTGTTTGCTTGTGATTATTCGTCTTCTTTCCCTTTGTGGAGGAGAATTCGACGAAGAAGAAGAGGAGGAGGAGGATAGTGGTCTGGCAGCTCTACGGAACTTTGTTATCAGGGTGTGTTTTCTGGAGGGTTTAAAGGATTTCAGTCGTGGGCGTAAGTTGTAGCGTGAGGTGACTGGGGTAGATTGTGTGGTGCGGTTGGGTGTGTACTTGGTTTTAGGTGGGGGTGGTGGTTTTCTTACTGTGGTGCCTGGTGGAGGTACTTCAGGGCTAGACGGGAGGGTTTCTGTTGTGGTCGGGGTTGTGGGTGGAGGTTTTCGTACTTTGATATTTTGGGGAGATACTTGACTATCAGAAGTAAAGGAATTGGTCATGGTGGAGGAAGGTGTGATAGTGGGGGTTGGGGTTTGTGGAGGTTAGTTTGGGGGGTAGGTTGAGGAATGATCGGCAGGTTCTGTGCTGGAGGGTTTAGGCCTTTAGGGGTTTGTAGGGGAACATTCATAGCCTGAGTGGGACGGGTAGTAGGGGTGTTCAATTCAGGGTCGAACGTGTGGGGTGGGGTAATGTCTTGTGGTTTTAGAGGTTTAAATGCTCGGACGAATCTATTTCTGAACGTGCGAGTTACGCAGTGATAATCAATGATGACTTGATAGGCATTTGGGACTTTGATGATGGTGTACAAAGGAGTACAAAGGAGTACAAAGGAAATCAAGCAACAACAGATCCAGTGACCCTTCTAGGTTGCTTGTCCTCCAAAACATTGAGGATCAAGTGTTCAAACAGTGGTTTAGAGTGGGTAAGGGAACATTGGAAAGGGAATTACTGCCCTGGAACTAATGTCCGTGGCAGGATTAGGAAGTTAGTAGGGGACAGATGGGTTAGTAACTGAGGGGGGGATAAAATAAAGTTATTCATTTACAAACGCAGTCAGTCGCGGGTTTGATGCGAGATATTTGTCTAGGCGGAGTTTAAATGAATCAACGGTGATGCAGTCTATAACGTTTCGGGGAAGCCCATTCCACAAGTTGACAACTCGATTGAAGAAGAAATTCTTAGATTCGTGCGAGTTAAAAGATTTACCAATAATTTTGCAACCGTTTCCCCGCGTGTAATTAGATTGGTCGATAGTGAAGTACTTACTACAGTTCATATTGTCGATGCCTTTGATGATTTTGAACACTTGAATTAAGTCGCCTCTTAATCTGCGCTGGGTTAAAGGAAATAGATTTAATTCTCTAAGACGCTCTTCGTATGGTTTGTTCTTTAGGCTAGGTATCATTTTGGTAACTCTACGTTGAACTCGTTCTAGCTTGTTTATATCTTTTTGGTAATAAGGGCACCAGGATTGAACGCAGTATTCCAGAAGAGGGCGGACTAAGGAATTGTAAAGGGTTAGGATAACTTCTTTGGATTTATGCTCAAATGACCTGCCTATAAAGCCAATTATTTTGTTTGCCTTCTTAACAACTTCTGAACATTGTTGACTCGGTTTTAGGTTACTCGATATTGTTACTCCCAGATCGGTTTCTCTGTTTACATTCTTAAGCTGAGTGCCATTCATCGAATAGTTTGCTTTCTCATTTAGGTATCCGATATGTAGTACTTTACATTTATCCGCATTGAAACTCATTTGCCAAATTTGGGCCCAACATGACAATTTATCTAGATTGTGTTGCATATCGTCAACTTGTTCTTTTGAGGGTCCGACATAGCGAGGGCCTAATTTGTTGGTGACAGGAAGGTTGGCTACCATTACGGTGTCATGGATGGCGAAAGGGTTTTTATCATCGGGGTTATCATTTTTGTGTCTTTACAGGTTTGGGCGGTATGGAGGGTGTTTTGCAGATGTTGCAATGGGTCAATTGTGGAGGTGTTGGAGGGGAGGTGAGCGTGACGGTGGAACGGCAGTAAGAGGGGGGGTACGCCGTAAACACGTTCATGAGGTGAAATACAGTCTTCTCGGGGACAGGTGTTCATGCCCCATTGTATCATTTTTATCTGTGATGGCCAGTCTGAGGTGTTAAGAGCAATCATTTTGGTAAGTAACTGGTTGTTGATGGTGCGATGGCTGCGTTCGTTCGCATATAGCATTTCCTTGAGACCAGTACGGGGATGAGTGTTTGATCTTAATACCGCATTGTTGGGTGAACTGGTGCCAAATGTGTCCACTAAATTCGGGGGCATTGTCGGATAGAAGAGCAAGGGGAAGGCCGAATATAGGGAACACTTCTGTGGCAAGCAGTGCGGCGACGGTGGTGGCTGTGTGGTCTTTAACTGGGCAGGCTATTACAAATTTTGAATATACGTCAACAAATGTGACGATATAGCGGTTGCCAGCGTAAGAAGGAAACGGGCCCATGATGTCGAGGGATAGGACTTGGAACGGTTTGTTGGCAGATATGGTACCAGCTGGGCCTGGGGTGCGTGATCTATCCTTCCCCAATAAACAAGGTTTGCAGGATTCTGTCACGCGTTGTGCAATCTTGGAGGGGTTGGGGGTCCAGTACTGATCCGCGAAGATTTTTAACATTTTCTTTTGTCCAAGGTGTATGCCGTTTCCCTCGTGGATGGCAATCATGTAGTCGTGGGCAATGGTGGGGTCTAGGACTATGTGACCGGAGTCTGTGGCAAGTTGATCTCCCCAGCGAGTCAGTTTCTTGAAGATATTTAACGGTATCCAGGGTGGTCTGATCCTTGTTTCCCAAGATTGAATTAGTGAGGGGGCTGGGGGGGAATTATGTTGGTTGATGGGGGTATGTAAGAGCTCAGTGTTTTGTAAGGTGGCTAGGTTGGTGGGGGGGTCTTTCGGTACTGGCAAACGTGACAGGGCATCTGCATTGGTGTGAAGTTTACCTGGACGATACTGTATTGTAAAATCGTAGTCCTCTAGTGTCTCTCTCCAGCGTACCAAGATGGCTGAGTTGGTTTCGCACCTACACAACCATTGCAAAGATTGATGGTCGGTTATTATATCTAGTTTCGCGCCCAACACAAATGACCTGAAGTGGTTGAATGCCCAAATGATCCTTAGGCACTCTCTCTTGGTGGCTGCATAATTATGTTGGGCTTGGTTGAGTGTGGAGCTGGCATACGCTATCACATGTTCCTCTCCATCTCTTACTTGAGCTAAAACTGCACCAATGGCGTACAGAGATACGTCGGTATAAAGACGGAAAGGTTTATGGTAATCAGGGAAAGCGACAATAGGGGCTTGGATCAGCTTTTGTTTCAAAGTGTTAAAAGCGAGGTCTCTTTCAGGTGTCCAGGTGAATGTGGTGTCCTTGTGGGTGAGTTGGTGGAGGGGTCTGGCTATTGCGGAAAAGTGTGGGACGAAACGTCTGTAGTGGGGGTTGGTTTTGTATGGCTTGAAGTTTCCTAGGGTCTGGTGCAATGCCATGTTCAGATATTACGTGGCTGAGGAAATCTACCTAATTTCGTGCAATCTCGCATTTTGAGGGTTTCAATTTCAGCCCGGCGGCTCGGATTCTTTGAAGAACTTGTTTCAACCTGAGGAGGTGTTCTTCCCAGGTTTGTGAGTACACAATGATATCGTCTAGATACGCTAGGCAGGTTTCCCAGGTAAGGCCATGTAATACCGCTTCCATCAAACGGGAGAAAGTGGCGGGTCCGTTGCAGAGGCCAAAAGGTAGGACGTTAAATTCGTAGTGGTGGCCACCACTAGTGGAGAATGCTGTTTTTTCTTGGTCCTCTGCCTTGATGGGCACTTGCCAATACCCTGCTTGCAAGTCGAGGGTAGTGAACCATCTAGATCCGTATAGGGAGTCAAGGGAATCGTCTATCCTGGATAATGGCGTAGCGTCCTTAATGGTTACGTCATTCAATCTCCTGTAATCTACGCAAAAACGGCTTGACCCATCTTTCTTTTTTACTAGGACAACAGGGGAAGACCAGGGGCTGATGGACGGGGTAGCAATTCCGGCCTCTAACATCTCTTGGACTTGGCGTTCCTCTTCTTGGCGTTGTATGTGATTTTTTCTACGGGATGGTTGTCTTATGGGGGGCCTGTGGTGTTAATGATGTGTTGTTCAACATCGGTCTGTCCTATTTCAGTGGGTTGTTGGGCAAATACGTCACTGAACTCTAGCAATAGTTCGTACATGCTCTGTTTTTGGTGGTCGGATAATGTGTCAGGGAGAGGGGGTAATTTGAGACTGGTAGGGGTTTCATTGGAATCTATGGGGAGGTCATCAAATGTTTCGAGGTCTCCTACGATGAGGCCTTTTGGTAATGTCAGGGATTCTTCAGAGATATTGGCCACTAGAATGTGGTTTATGCGAGCGGAAATGATGGCGGGTTGTAGGAGGCAACGATTGGGGTTGGTGGACGTGGTAGTGGGGGAAAATATCATGTGAGTTTGGGGTATGGGTCGAAGGTTAACCCATTTTTGATGGCGGGGGGGAATTTGACATTTATCTTGAACTACAGCTGGGCTAATGATGGTGGGGGACCGACTGGTGAGCAGGTGCTCGGTACGCATGAGGGGGGGGGGGGGGGAATCACTTTGGTGGGGGTCACGCGAGAGGGGGGGATTAACGACGCATGTGGGAGGATCAGAGTGGTGAGGTGTGAGTGATTTAGAAAACGGAATTTGTTGGTGGGACTGCGGAGGGTTGGTGGGGGAAGAGTTAGGTATAGAACATGGGTTATTGGTGGAGGACTGATGTACTGATTTGTGGTTGTTAAAAGGACGAATGTGGGGAGTTTTGTCGGTTGCAGTGACGGTTTGTTTAGAGGTTATATGGGATTGGTGGGTTTGTCTGTCATGAGGGGGTGAGTCAAGTGTGGGGTTTTGAAGTTTTTTAGGGGTGTGAATTGTGTGGGGGTGGAAGGGAGCTACTGACGGAAAGCTGTCACAAGGGATATTTTGTTGGTTGTGGAATCGCTGAGCATTTCTGGGGGCATGGTTGGTACATAGGTCGGCATTTTCCCTCGAAACATGTGTACATAAATATTTGGTAGAATGTTTTTTTCATACATAAGAGTCTGTCCTGGAAACATGGGAGGATTGATCCTGGACAGAGTTAGGAGAAATGGGGGGGTTTACATCATTGAGTTGCTTGGACTTGTCTTCTTTCGTTTGCTGAGGCATTTTTTCAACGGAATGAGTGATATTTTGAGAGAACTCGGGGCAAGGGGGGGGGTTTAGGAGCTACCTTAGTGCTAGCTGCAACTTGGTAATCTTGACTCAGAGTTTGTTGAGGGTGGAGGTGTTTTTTCTTTTTGTGAACTGGTTTCTGCGTGATGGGTTTGTCAGAGGCTTTGGGTTGGATTTTTTTTTTGAATGAGATCAGCCTCTGGCCGCAGTCAATCTGGGCCTGGAGTTTTTGAAGGAGGTCAAGTCCAAGGAAACCATCGTAATGTTTACAGTGGGAGGAAAATACTGTGAACGGGTGATAACAACGGGCATGGGGGGCAGGAGTAGTTACTGACAGGGGCAAAGTGTCTCCTAGGAGATTTAAGTAGGTATCAGCAGCTGAGATTAGTTCTGCTTTGGTAGGTAACAAGGGGCCAAATGGACGGTGGTGTTGATCATAATAAGACTTGAACAAACATGACTTAGCAGCTCCCGCGTCGATTAACAAGCGGACAGGAATGTCCTTGATTTTGGCCATGTAGTAAATGGGGGCAGTGCGATCAGTTATGGCGTCCCCTGCCGAGGCCATCGTGGGCGGGGGATACTTTAAAAATCCTGGGGGTCGGTATCTACCTCCTCCAGGGTGTCCTCGGTATCGTCTGAGGTCATGATATGGGCTATGTCTTCGGTGTGCATTTCCTCCATTTCTTCCTCTTGTCCCCACTCCTCTTCATTTACAGAAATGCGAGGAGTAAAGGGGCGAGGTTTGGCAGAGTCACGAATTTGATGGAGGGCACACTTAGCACTACAGGCAGGGAAATCATAGGGGTTGATAATCACTAATGTAGGGTTCTTACTTTGGTAGGTGTTGTAGGTTTTGTTCCGGTTGAAGATTCTGCGTGGCTGGGTAGGTTGGAACCGAGGCCTACTGGGTTGGGGCTTGCCGGAAGGGTAGGTAAGTTTGTTGTGGAAGGGTGAGGATGGGTAGGCATTCTTGGAGTTGAAGGTTTGAGCCTTGGGGTTTTGGTTGTCGAGGTGCTGCGGGTGTGTGGGGAACCTCTTGATTACAGCGATTTGGGTGGGTGTTTCTGTGTGCACGGCCAAAATACGTCGGATCGTGATGAGATCTTTTTGATATCCGACGAAATCGTGCACACGGAAATGATCCTTTACTGCTGAGGGCAATATTGATACAAGGTTGACCAGAATCTGCTGTTCTTGCTGGATTCTGGTCAATGTGGAGAAAGACACTTTGATATGTTGGGCGATCTTATTCACTGTGGCATCTAGATCGCCTTCGAATTTAGTGTCTTGGAGACGGATGTGGGCCACGAAAACGCCCAACGAAGGCTTAATGGCCTCTATCACTATTGGGCGAAATTCGTCCCATGTGAGAGCAGGGTGCACTTGGTAGGCAACCAGGGAAACGGCTTTTCCCAGGTGCGTTAATGTCACGGCTATCTTTTCTGCGTCCGTGGTATAAACTAGGTCAAGTACGGGTTTCACTATGTTCATGAACGTTTCGATCTCGTAAGTCTCCCCATCATAATGTGGGATGGGCATGTGAGAACGGTGCGCCATGATGTTATCGTGTTCTGGCTGTTCCAAACTTGCAATGTAATGCAACCATTTATCCGAATCAAGAACCACCGCTGCCACCAATGTTATGCCCTGTTTTTCTACAGGATTAACTTGGGTAATGTGAGTTATAACTGACTGGATATAGAAGGCTGCATGCACAAAACAAGGTATGAGGAATAGAGAACACAAAATAAGCACACGGTAACAAGACACACAATCACTTTTATTGATGTACACACTTCTGTAGTTTTCTTGATGATGATTAATATGAAGCATAAGAAGATATGAATACTCATACAAGACAAATGATAGAATTGAACAACACTAGCATTAAGTGGATCTGGATGGAGCCTAGTCTCCCACTTCCAACGTTCAGGTATTAATCTTCTGATCACTGGCTTTATTCACAAGTTTATATACTGGAGACCATCAATGTTACTTATAGATTCATATTCACTATTAGATATATCACTGGTAGCTCTGGTGCACAAGTAGTAGTTCACAGACTAGATTAGACATGCGTATTTTAGAGCACGGGAATTCTAGTAACCTCAGGGGGGTACTGATCTAAGTTTTATATTCTTGTATCAGAAACACATAGAACGCAAATCAGTGGGCGAACATCAGATATCACTAGGGTTTCACTGCTATGTATTAGTATCTGGATATATGAGTAATTACGAGAGTTAATATCGCCTTTTAATTAATAAACACTGATACGCTTAGCACTTCCTAATGGAATGGTTATATATGAATTATACTGGGGCAAAGATATAGCCACTTCATAGAAATATTAATAAGCGAGTCTCTAAATAGCACTGTAACACTGTAGCACTGATAGAGTGAATCTTGGGTAGTATTTGATTGGTCTGGTCCTGGTTATCTTGCGTCCGTGATGTTGGGGGCTAACGACTGGTTCAGCGGCCGTCCAGATGGTCCATATGTAGAAAGTTCTCAAGACGGATCTCTTGGCGATCGTTGCTGGTTACATTCTTATATACCCTCTGGTTTCTAGACCTGAATCACAGATATTAGGATCTTCCTGTAAATCTGGATCGGAATTAACGCCAAGCGCATCTCACGTCGATCGCTCAGCTTCCCGGTCTGTATGAAGGTTATAAGGTGCACGTAGATTTCTTTTACGTGGACAGATCCTTCTATCTAAATCTGCCACGGAGTCTGCCAGCTCTGGAACTCAATTCTCAGGAACAAACAATGATAGAGCTAGAGGTCAACTCAAGTGACCAACCACTGGTTGGTGTCTATCTTTCAACTGATTTTACTGGGGGCTGGAGCTTGGTTTATAGGTTCGGTTTTGGACCCTGTAGGCAATAGGGATATCGAGTTTTGATGGACTTATTTGAGCTCTCAATTGATACGGGAACTATGTAAGGTGGTGATTACTGTTGTGGCACATGGCTGTATGGAGCCTTCATAATGTGATATAACTGAGCCTTAGTAAGAGGTACTATTTTGGCTATACTGGAAGTATTTAGGGGAGAGAGACTGGATCTACTTTGCGAGGAGGTTTGGGACATCTTTGATAGGAGCGCCTCTCTTAGATTGCTCAGTCTTCATTCTATGGTATAGCTGAGGTGCTAATTTGGTTATCGGAGTATGCAAGAAAGGTTAATGGGTTATTGTGGGTTAATAGAGGTTAGTAAGGGTGTTAGTCATACATGGTTAGTTCATTGATAGGAAGAATTCCTGTGCTACCTGGCAATGACCCGGAAGTCAAAACAGGGGTCAGGTATACCTCCGCAGGGGTAGGGGTCTCCCTCCTCGGGTGGGTGAAAGGGGTAGGTGCGCGTCCTCTCTCTGTGATGGTCTTCTGGGCGGCTGTGGCTGGGGGCTTGCCATATTACAAGTGTTTGTAATAACCCTCTGTTTATGAGACAGATGTGGGTGTTCGCAATACCAAAACCGAAGGTGCCTTGATCAGCTGGTTTAATTGGTTGGGTTGTTAATTGCATGGTTTGTTGGATGTGGTGGAGACTGGGTTGCTAACTCTGCCACATTTATCTGGAAGTATGGCAATAGAAGTTAGTCACTGGCGAGGCGGCTAGCCTCGCACTGACGATCATATGGTACAGGGTTGTGAATGGGTTGTGAGAATGTTAGTAATGGAAAAGTTAAGGATATTCAGGGGGTATGGTGGAGAGGCTAGGTTAGGAGGGAGTTGAGGAGTGTGGGGGGTTAACGAGAGGGAGAGGGTTAAGGGGGGGCTACGTGGAAGTTTGACCCTAAGGTCTCTGGGCGTAGGGGTGGCATTAGGCTACAGTTGGTATCTTAGACTGGGGGTTACCGACAGGGAAGGTAGGGTAATCAAACGCTACCGGGGGATGAGCAATAGGTGGTGGTATATGAGTCTGGAAATTATAGAATCATGTGGACTGTGGGGAAGATGAGGTTAGCTGTAGGTGTGCGCTTGACTGTGGATAAAAGTAGAGAAAAACATAGTGTACTATTACTCGTCAATACGAGGGGTTATGGACACTATTAGTTGACACAATTTCTTGCTGATCTAGTTGTCCCTGGGAACTGCGTTTTCTATGAAATATATACCAAAGAAAGCGGCAGTTCGTAGGGGTAGCTTCGTTATTGTTTCGTGGTAGATATGCGTCGAGACAATGGTAAAAGAGGGTTATCTATACAATCTCTGGTTGGGGTAAGAATTAGAGTTACTGCATGGTTTCTAACATCTTCAGTCATTATCTCTGTCTAGGTCTTACAGGAATAATGGTTATATATACAATGGTGTATCCGTGGGTATCATAGTTTCTTATCAATTATGACATGGGGGTTAACATATTACTTCTCGGATGGAAGAACATACATAGATTTATGGGGGCGGTTGGTCTTCAGAAACTTAGTCTGGCAAGACAAGGTATTTTAGGGGGTTAACATATTACTTCTCGGATGGAAGAACATACATAGATTTATGGGGGCGGTTGGTCTTCAGAAACTTAGTATGGCAAGACAGGGGTTAACATATTACTTCTCGGATGGAAGAACATACATAGATTTATGGGGGCGGTTGGTCTTCAGAAACTTAGTCTGGCAAGACAAGGTATTTTAGTGTATGTTGATATTGATATCTTAACTTAGGGACAGGGCATGGGTGTATTAAATTAAGGTGTATTCATGTTCATCATCATGTAGGTAGAGTCTGGCGGGTAAGAGGTGTAGGACACGAGGGGTAGTGGATACGCGAGGTGGGGGAAGGGTCAGTGGTTAGAAGCGATAGGCAGGTGTGGTTTGGAGCTGCTTAGCCCTGCGGGCTTCGGCCTGTCTGAACTGGTTGGCTTGGTCACCTGGTCCTTTCGTTCTGTGGGCCTTTCTTTCGGGTGTTTCTGTTCCCGTTTCTTTGTTGTTCTCGCTCGTGGCTTCCGTGGTGGGCTTCTCGTTCTGGGGCATTTTACAGACATTTCATTCAGCATCATGCATGTTTACAGATTTATGCTACGAAGGGGGTGTACCGATGGGGTGTGTACCGAACTGTTCGGTACCGTACCGGTACACCACAAATTTAAATGGCGTTTAAAGACCCCCCCACCCCCCCAAAAAAAAAATCCAAATAATACAAAAAGTACTTGGTTGTGTTGAGCTGGAGTTAGAAGAAGGGAAGAATGTCAGATGTAAGGTGTTTTATGTTGGTAAAATCATAAGTTGTGACAGTATGGAATATAATATTTCTTTCTTGAGAATGTGCTCTAAAATTGGCAATAAAGACACTTTCAACATATATTTGATTTGAGATCACCAGTTTTTACAATCTCACTATGCATTTTAATAGTGAATAGGGTGGTGTTTCGATCACTCCCATGCATTGTTCGGACCACCCCATACGGTGGGTATGGTCCGAACAAGGGGTACCCTTTTTTTTAAATTCAATAAGTTGACCTTACCTACTACTTACATGATTAGTAAAAATCACCATGATAGGCCTTGACCCATTGTTTATTGTGATATAACTATTTTTCAATAAAGTTTGTTACCTGATTTTTGGTGATTATTTTTTCCACTAATAGTGCGGATCACCCCCACCTCACCCTACACCAATAAAGTATCGTCCATGAAACTTCTAGAACACTGATAATTATCGATGGGGCTCGTATCCGGGTTGTCTTCAATTTTATCCCTAATTTTAAATACTGTATGATGATGCAAACTACCTAAAACCAATAAGAAAAACCATGGGAAAATTAGTGGTAGTTTCAGTATTTTCCAAATTTAGTTATCGACTACTTGAAAAAAAAAAAAAAAATTTACCGAAAATATAACACCAACAATAATCAGTCCCGACCGTAAACAAAGCATTCCGTTGACTTGACCTACTTCTCCTTGTTTTGTACGATGTGGCAGGCTTTTCAAAAGTGCGATTCACCCAATAAATGGAGCAGTGTTACTCATGGAAATAAAGAACGGCAACCTGTATTGCACATTAAAAAAAATAATAATAATAATTACCGTCGCATTCACTCACCGAATGTTCGTTGGAAGTTTGTGTGAAAATCCGTCGAACGGTCTAGGATGAGTTTTCGGAAAGACAGACATACGTCTCACTATTATCATCACATCTGAGACATGTATATGATACAGGGAATAGGTACACGGTGGGCGGTGGGGGTCCTGAAAAAGGGGGGGGGGGGGGGGGGCAAAACCATATTTCGGACCTAAGATCATAACTATTGCACAAATTCAATTTTTGTTTTAATTACCGTCGCATTCACGCACCGAAGGTTCGTGTGAAGTTTGGTGAAAATTCGTCAAACAGTCTAGGAGGAGTTCTCGGACAGACAGACGGACAGACGGACAGACAGACATTTCGGTTTGCATGTACCACTATACGGGGGGCGATACCACTCTGCTTACGCAGAGTTGACTATCATCATTACTTGTCACCATCATCACTACTATTATGACCATCATCACTACTACTAGTACTGTCACCATCATATCTACTACTGTCATCATCATCAATACAACTACAACCATCATCACTACTATTATCACCATCATCACTACTATCACCATCAATCCCACTATTACTACCATCACTTCTAATGTCAACTAAACTAACTTAACCTAGCAAATACGTAGCGAGATGTTTTCGCCCCCAGAACGCAATCATTGCTGGGTGGGGGGGGATAAAACCATATTTTGGACCTAAAATCATAATTATTGAACAAATTCAAAAAATATTTTTTTACTGACGTTCGCATTCACGC
Organism: Lithodes maja; assembly: GCA_037953745.1. Classification (NCBI taxonomy): domain Eukaryota; kingdom Metazoa; phylum Arthropoda; class Malacostraca; order Decapoda; family Lithodidae; genus Lithodes; species Lithodes maja. Next base: position 65,284 of record JBAKBP010002101.1, read on the forward strand.
AACAAATGTTTGTATGTAATTTGGTGAAAATCCGTCTAACAGTCTAGGAGGAGTTTCGGGACAGACAGACGACAACAACGACGGACAGATTTTTTTTCCCGGTGGTACCCACTATATGGGGGGGCGATACCAAACTCTGCTTACGCAGAGTTGACAAAGGCTAAAAAAAGGACCTAAAATCATAATTATTGCACAAATTCAAAAAATATTTTTTTACTGACGTTCGCATTCACGCAACAAATGTTTGTGTGTAATTTGGTGAAAATCCGTCTAACAGTCTAGGAGGAGTTTCGGGACAGACAGACGACAACAACGACGACAGATTTTTTTTTTCCGGTGGTACCCACTATATGGGGGGGGGGGGCGATACCAAACTCTGCTTACGCAGAGTTGACAAAGGCTAATAAAAGGCATTTATTGATGAAAAAGGCATTAAAAAGGCATTTATTTTTTGTATTATTATATGGTGAAAATGCTAAAATCAAGCTATTATAGGGTAAAAATTACCATAGTAACATTGTCATTGATACACTTTCTACATTTTTCCTGATTGCACATATTACAAGCATTTTCTTCAAATTGTCTGGTGCTAAATTGTGCCGTCTGTCGGAGAGAGGCCAACTTGGGCCAGGTTGCCATCTGGCGGCAGCAGCAAGCACCAATAATTTACACTGAAAAACAAAACAAAACGGTAAATAAGGCATTATAGTGATGAAATCACCAAAAAAGGCACAAAAAGGCTCTGAAAAACACAAAACAGGCATAATAGGCACTAAATCGGTAAAAAATGCATTATAGTGTAACATCACCAAAAAAGGCACAAAAAGGCACTTATGGCATTTATGGCAAAAATCCGGTCTTTAATGATGACAGTAGTGATGATGGTAGTGACAATGGTGACAGTATTAGTGAAGATGGTGAGAATAGTAGTGATGATTGTAATATTAGTAGTGATGATTATAGTAATGGTGATGATGATAGTAGTAGTGATGATGGTGACAGTTTTATTGATGATGATAGTAGTAGTGACAATGGTGACAGTATTAGTGAAGATGGTGAGAGTAGTAGTAATAATTGTAATAGTAGTAGTGATGATGATGGTAATGGTTATGATAATAGTAGTAGTGATGATGGTGGTAATATTAGTGATGATGGTAACCCATCGCAGAGTTGGGTATGCCGTTTTAATTTTGGGCATTACGGCACGTCTACTTGTGACAGTAGTAATGATGATGGTTATAGTAGTAGTGATGATGTTAACTGTAGTAATGATGATTGTAAGATGGTGGTGATGATAGTAGTAATGATGGTTGATAGGTGTAGTATCAATGATGATAGTGATTAAGATGGTAGTGACAATGGTGACACTAGTAGTGATGATGGTGAGAGTAGTAGTGATGATTGTATTTGTAGTAGTGTCGATGATCATAGTAATGGTGATGATGACAGTAGTTGTTATGATTGTGGCAGTTGTAGTGATGATGGCAGTAGTAGTGATGATGGTGATTGTGACTGATGATAGTATTAGTAGTGATAATGGTAACCCATTGCAAAGTTGGGTATGCCGTTTTGATTTTGGCAAAACGGCATGTCTACTTTACTTATATGAATTCGGAAGTCCCAGTATAGTAGAACTCACCTAGATCAATAGTTAATCCTGAATAAAATCAGGGCATAACAGCCACAATCAACCGGGCCACAGTCACAATCAACCGGGCCACAGCCACAATCAACCGGGCCACAGCCACAATCAACCGGGCCACAGCCACAATCAACCGGGCCACAGTCACAATCAACCGGGCCACAGCCACAATCAACCGGGCCACAGCCACAATCAACCGGGCCACAGCCACAATCAACCGGGCCACAGCCACAATCAACCGGGCCACAGTCACAATCAACCGGACCACAGCCGCGATCCACAGCCACAATCAATCGGGCCACAGCCACAATCAACCGGACCACAGCCACAATGAACCGGGCCACAGCCACAATCAACCGGGCCACAGCCACAATCAACCAGGCCACAATCACCCGGGCCACAGCCACAATCAACCGGGCCACAGCCACAATCACGCGGGCCACAGCCACAATCAACCGGGTCACAGCTACAATCAACCGGGCCACAGCCACAATCAACCGGGCCACAGCCACAATCAACCGGGCCACAGCCACAATCAACCGAGCCACAGCCACAATCAACCGGGCCACAGCCACAATCAACCGGGCCACAGTCACAATCAACCGGGCCACAGACACAATCAACCAGGCCACAGTCACAATCAACCAGGCCACAGCCACAATCAGCCGGGCCACAGCCACAAGCAACCGGGCCACAGTCACAATCAACCGGGTCACAGCCACAATCAACCGGGCCACAGCCACAATCAACCGGGCCACAGCCACAAGTTCAACAGGTTCCAGGTTTTATACTGTAGTGTGTAAGTAATGCCCTAGTTCTTATATGAACAGTTAAAGATAACTACCATGTTGAGTTTCATAGGGAGAAATACAAGTACTGTATTCGGTACAATATGATGGAAATTAGTTATGAGCAGGAACTTGACTCGCTCATCGACTATACGCAGAGTCAGCGACTTGCTCACTTATATGGCAATAGTTCCAGCTGATTGACTTTGCGACTGTGATAATTAAAACCTTTGTTAAGGATACATTATTACTACAAGACAAGGCACTGGACATTCACAAGAGCCATTCAGCTGGAATTATATAGGTGAGCCATTATTGTCTCAGAGTCGCTGAAAATTAATGGAATAGAATAGATTTTTTTTTAAAGTTTAATTCAGCATTAACTTTGAGAGAGGCCTTATCTACATTTAGCACACTAAAGTAGGAACTTAATCTTTTAAATGGAATGATTAGTTAATGTAGGGCAGGATCAATGGGCAGAGGAGCTAGGCTGGAATCAGATGGAAGAGAGTGGAAGATTTTAACATGCCTATATGTGGACGATTCAGTCCTGTTGATGAAAGATGTGTAAGAACTTCAGAGAGTGATTACAGATTTTCACAGGGTATGCGAAAAGAGGAAGTTAAAAGGTCAATGTAGGGAAATGTAAGGTAAACGTGTGTGAGAGAAGAATGCATGAAACTATAGACTTTAAGGCAAAATATAGAAACATGAATGGTGTTCTAACATGAAAATAAGAAATTAATTTAAATAAAAAATATAATGTAATCCTTAAGTGTTTGAAAGTTTCGAGCATTTGTGAGCTGTACTGTGTAATTATGGTAATATGGAGAGTGAGATAAAAGAGAGAAAAATGCAAGGGATAAAGGTAATTGGAGAATTGTACAGTATTGTATTCTGAAAAGAAGAATGGTTAATCAAGAGGTGAAAAAAGTCACTGAGGAATAGTGGACAGCAAGTGACTAGGACCTATCCAAACTGAGAGCTGTGGATATATACTGTTTCAGAATGACAGCTGGAGTGAATAGGTTAGGTGGACCAAGTAATAGGGAGGTGTATGAGTCTTAGAATAGAAGAGTATGCTTTGGGCATTGAATGTGCAGTGGCTGAGTGGATAAAGAGAAGTACTGTACTTTGAGGTGGTAGGATCATGTTCAGAGAATGAATGAGGACATAATGCCAAGCAAGATAAATGGAAGTGAGGTGAGTGGAGCAGGTGTAGTGGAAGATTTTAAGTTTAATATTAATCTTCTAGTGCAAAGGCTTATGGTAGCAAAAATACAAGGAAATAAGGTAGCTATTATTGAAATGAAAAACAAAAATGTTTTTAGCCACTTGACCATGGAACATCCTTCCTAAGCTGAATAAGATTATGTAAGTTTAGCCAGAATAAACAAAAAAAAGCCCAATACACACAAATACATACTGTGCATACATACATACAAGTTTAAAGACCGTTTTGTCCACAGAGAATGTGGCTACAGTCTCACATTCTAAATGGCAGCTTTCCAGGCGGCCTTGTCAAGGGCTGTCTCTGTTGTTAAGTTCTTTATTTTGAGATCGGACCGGAGTACCCGCGTCCACGTCATTCTAGGTCCACCCCTATGCGCAGCTCCCACCACGTTCACAGTCCGGCATTTCTTCATATTTATGTGTAAGGGAGATAGATTGACAGACAGACATTTGATGCATAAATAACATTCTTAATCGTTTATATATACCTAGGCTTGGGCCGCCACCCGTATATGATCCCGACTTTTCCGTGTTGTGGCCGACTTTGGAACTTTTGGGTTTACCGTGTCCAATCGAATCCATGTATATAAAACTTATGTATATCGATACCTGACTGTACTTTGAAGTGGTTCAGCCATGTTAAAAAATAGTAGAGGACAGAATACCAAGAAAGATGCATGTAATTCAGGTGAGAGGAGCGATGGATAGTGGAAGACCACCTACAGTATGGGAGAAGAAAGTGGAAATATATCTTGGAAGAAATACTTCCATGTAGTGGAAGGAGCATTGTGACATGGGCAAACAAGTGTCTCAGGAAAAAGTAGCCTGGAGGTGATTCTGCTATGGCCATCCCTTAGCAGGGGTGTCCCAGGAGGAAGCAAGAAGTTGGAGATGATGATGATGACTCAAAACAGATATTTGGATATGGGAGAAATATATATATATTCCACCCTATTATACAGCAGGTAGCTCCTATCCCCCTTTACAACTTTTGTTTAATAGGCCTACAGTCAGGCCCCTAAGGGCGCGATATAAAAAAGGCGCGGGAGGTACTAGAGTGGCAAAAAATGCGTAAACGAATCGGTTTTTAAAAAGGGCGCGGTCTATGGTCCGCCAGGAAAGCGATGCGCAGCTATTGTCGGCCATCTTGGTGTGACGTCAAACCGCCTTGGTCTTGGTGTGAGAGTCACCCTGAACGGATCAAAGGTGTGGCCTTAGGATCGGCTCTCTCTCCAGGGATGGCAATTAGATTGCCTAGGTTACCACTATATGCTTCTCTTCAACCACATTCTCTCCAGGAAGCCTTTTACCTTCTCAATGGTTGTGTTATTCCACTTATCTATCGTGGTTAGGCCTAGCAGGAATAGCACCATATGCAGAGGGTCCCATTGCATAACTTCTATCAACCCGTTCCACTGTACCTCTCCTACTTCCTGTCTCACTGCACTGATCATAATTTCTCTTTCCCTCCCGTACTTATCACAATCTAGCAGTATGTGCTCGATGGTCTCATCCCTTCCCCCGTCGCACATTCTACAGATCCTACTACCCTCATTGTTCCACCTGTATGTCCGGTTGTTCACCTCCAGGGATTTATAGTTCGCACCTTGAACAGCAATTCACTCCCCATACTACCATCATAGAAAAGTTCACTTCTTGGACTATTCTTTCCCATATACCAGACTAGTGAACTCTTTTGCCTCATTCTTTCCATCCACTCGTCCCTACCCCATGCATCCCATGCTCCTCTATTTTCTTATCACACATCCTATTCCACTTGCTCTCCTCCTTTGTCCATTCATACACCTTCCGTGCCCATCTGTTCTCGTCCATTCTTTCTAGTCTTACCCTGTATCTCAGCGTTCCCTTCGCTATTCTTTCGACGAAGGAGCTCCACCCTGCTTCTCCTCTCACGGCCTCCACTGCCGCGAGCTTGTTGGCACCCAGGGCCATTCTACCAATTTTGTTTTGGGTCACCTCCATTTTCGCCAGGTCATTCGCCGTCCATTTCTTGGTTTCTAGCCCATACATCAAACTCGGTACAGCCATTCCCTTCCATACTCCTCTTACCACTTCATACTTATTTGCTCTTGTCCTTGCTACACTGCCCAGCCTTCCCACCCACTGATTCGCTCTTGACAACCTCGCATTCTTGGTTCTATCGCACCCTTTCTCGTCCATTATCATTCCCAGGTATATATATTCCCTTACTCTCCTTATAGTCCGACCACCAAGCGACCAGGTTTCATCCTCGTCTTCTGCGCCTCCATTCACCACAAGCACTTGACTCTTTTCGCTACTGAAATTGACATTGAAATCCTCACCGTACTTAGTCACCACATCTAGCAGAGTTTGCAGGTCTTCTTTACTTTCGCTCATAATTACCACATCGTCGGCGTACATCAATATGTTCAGTACCCTCTCTCCCACATTGATCCCTATTCCTGTCTTCCCAACTCTCACTGCCAACTCCTCAGTATACATCCCAAATAGCCACGGTGATAGTACACAGCCCTGTCTCACTCCTCTTTTGCTCTTCACCCATTCCGTCTCGATGTCTCCCAAACTGTATTTCCCTCTTGTGCTCTCATACATACTCTTTATTATGGTCACAACCTTCTTGCTCATTCCCACCTTCTCCAACACCTTACTCATCTTATACCTATTCACCCTGTCATATGCTTTCTCTATGTCCAGGAACGCTATGTATCCCTTCTTTCCACTTTTATTCCACTTCTCTATCACCTCCCTTATCACGAACATGTTGTCTTCACCTCTTCTGTCTTTCCTGAACCCATTTTGCTCTTCTCCCATCACCTTATTCCTCTCACATATCTCTTTTAACCTCTCGTTCATGATCCCACAGAACACCTTCCCCACTGTGTCAGTCAGACTAATTGGGCGGTAGTTTTTTTTAGCTCACTCTTGCTCTTGTGCCCGCCCTTGTGTAACAGGGTCACTCTACCTTCATTCCATTTGCTAGGAACTCTCTCTTCATTCCATATCTTTTTAAACAGTATATACATACCTTCTATCACTCCTTTCTCTGTAAAACTCTCCGCCCTCCCCCGCCAGTCTCAGTTTTCATCTTTCGTGGCAGAAGCAGGTCGAGACGGGAGACAAACAAGCAAATGTTGCCCGTCACTTCACACAACAACAACGACACCATACACCATTATAAGTGAGTACCCATTCCATTTACTGTTAATATATCATATAAGTAACTGTATTTAACCATACTCTGTACTTTTTGTATGTATTTTGGGCGTAAGGCTAGGCCTATTAGGGAAAAATAGGTACGGGCGGTTGGGTTGGCAGACTACAATCCTATTTTCCCCATTTATTCTTAAGTTCCAAAAGCGCGCCTTTCCAAGGACACAGCCTTTGCCCAGTCTACATTGACCGCACCTTTTTTTTTGGGGGGCGGGGGGGGGGGGGGGCACTGTATTGCAGATGATCTAAATAGGTGATTTTCATAGGTCCTAGAATATATTTCGAGCCAACACTGGCCCATTTAAAAAATCAAGATTCAGCCTGATTCCTGAGCAGGACAAGATAATTGAGCAGTCTCTCCCACCCAATGCCTTTATTCACCTAGCACAATAAGTATGAAACTGGTGTAAACTGAAATCTGTGACATTCCACTGGAATAGGTAAACTGTGGTAACCTGGATGTTTGCTCGCCCACCAACAGGCTCCAAAGGTCAAAAAGAAGGATATGAGCGCTTTTGTTCTGTGCTGCGTAGCAATGACTAACTTACCTTTTACTTGCTCTTACAGGTTTACAACTCTCTTAATTTAAATATCAGCTTTCCCTAACCTTGCCATTTGTTTTAGGTATGGCCGGTGAGACAGCCTCGACCAGTGAGTGAGAAGCTTCATGCTAACCATCCACTATAGTATACTGACGGGCCAGAGGGTGCTGGACGCTCTCTTCCCATGTGTGCAGGGAGGAACCACTGCCATCCCCGGGGCTTTTGGCTGTAGCAAGACCTGCATCTCTCAGGCCCTCTCCAAGTACTCCAACTCCAATGTCATCATCTATGGCGGTTGTGGAGAGAGAGGCAACGAGATGGCTGAGGTTTGTTGATATTATATTTATTGGATAAATTAATAGACATGCATAGGCCTACATACATAATTTTAATATTTGTTTGTTTATTATTAACGTAATAGTTACATGTATTTTCCATAATTAATTGCTAAATGTAGAGTTTGAATGGGATAAGGTACAGCTTGGTATCGAAAAACCAATATCTGGACCCCCTCCTTTGATAGCACCAGCTGTGTGAGATGATAAAAGGCTCAGGGGAGACTGGTGTCAGTTTAGTCACTGATATGATACACACCATTATTAAAGATGAGAAAATCCCCGAGGATTGGCACAAAAGTGTAATAGTAAATATATACAATTAAAATGTAAAACTTGCAAACAAAGTCAAACCAAAACTGGGACAAAGACAATATAAAGTCAAAACAACATATCATAATTGCTATGTGGAAACAACGCTTACTAAAATAAAATTGATTAAATGAAAGAACACAATCCACCACATATTAGGGTGTACATTACTGCATGAGCAAGTTAATCTGGTTCCCAAGCAAACTAATCGCACATATAACAACATTATCGTTACGTTCAGGGAATTAGTCAATTTGGGAAGTCCGGGACGTTCTGGCAAATTTTACTAAACTTTGCATGAATAAAAAAAAATACAATTAGTGTTAAAATGTTCTATTAAAATCAAATTTGCAACTTGACAAGACATTAACAATAGTACAAAATACAAATATTGATGAGATATCTATAATATTACAAAAAAAAAATATATAGCACTCACTAACGATAGTGCTAACGGGTAGGTACCTGTAAGCATAGCATGCCTCAAGTGACCCCTATCAATAACTACCCTACAAATAACCTACATTTATCGTACAAATAAACTAAGGAAATCGCAAAAGCAAGCAATTGATACTATCGACAATGAATACATATAATATAAAGACAAATAATTGCAAAATATGAAGAAGCAACAACAGATTTAAACAAAGAGTACTCTTTTAACAAGAACAATTAATTTAAAAAATATATCATCAATATTAATAATAGAAAAAGAAAAAGATAAACAATAAATACAAACAGACAAAAAGTAAGCAGAGGTTATACAAGAAACTTCAAGTTAAAAATGCTTGATTAAAATTATTTTTGTCAAATTTTAGAATAGTCACAATAATTGACCCTAAAAATATTAAATGTATGTAACAATTTACTTGCCTCAAAACCTCTGTCTACTAAGAGTCTGTATAGTAACCTAGCTCTAGCCCAGAAGTCATCTACTTTAGTGCAAATTTTACAAAATCTTATTAACTGGGAATAAAAACATTTATAAGTTATTTTACTATCGATATTACTACTAGGGAAAGGAAAGTTTATTACGTTAAAATTAAAATCATCAACTTCGTGATATACTTTAAGTATGCACTGTTCATTAACAATCTCTATATATATATCAAGAACATTTTCAACTTAATCATTTACTTTACATTGTGTGAGGGGAATATAATTAGGATAAATAAGTCTCACAACTTGATTAAAATTTAACAAATTGCAAACGAGAATATCATCAATATATCTACTAGTATTACTTAACAATTTAGCAAGTGCTAATTTTTCTGGGATTTTATTTTTCTTGCTACTGTGAACTAAATCTTTTATATATTTAAATTCTAAAGCAAGCAAGAATAAATCTGCAATTAAAGGGCTAGCATTTCCACCCATAGGAATTCCTAATATTTGTTTGAAAATGTAAGGCCCGAATCTAACATAAGTATTGAAAAGGAGGAATTTAAGGGCATTTTTAAGTTTAGTTCTATCAAAATATAATGAACTAGTGGGAGTAGAGATAAGTGATGCATTATTAAAATATGTATAAACATTTATGAAATAATTCCCATTCCTAACGAACCTGTCAAAGTGCAAATCTATAATAAAGCAAAGCTCTGAATATACTAAATCTAAAGGCAAATTGGTATACAAAGTTGAAGAGTCGAAGCTATGTACCGAGGTAACTTTCGGCATGGTATTTATTTTATCAATAACTTCTAACGAATTGTCAACACTCCAATAATAGTTAATGCCAATTATTCTCATGATGGTATTACAATATCTTTTATGAGTACTCTTAATGTATTTTAAGCAATTTACGACTTGTTCTGACAGAGTTTTAGTGGTAGCAAATTTTGCTCCGGCAATAAATCGATATTTATATATTTTTTTATGAAATTTAGGTAATATGTATAATTTTGCAATGCACTTGTTCTTATCAGAAAGTTTAATATCAAATGTTACATTTTTCTTGGTATGTTCATCGATTAAGTTATCAATATTCAGATTATTTTGAATTGCATAAAGGGGATGCGCTAGATAGAGGTAATTATAGGGGCCTGAAAATGCTTGACCAAATCATGAAGGTCTGTGAGAGTCTGAGGGTTTGATCAGGCAAAGCATCTCCATTGATGATATGCAGTTTGGTTTTATGCCAGGACATGGTACAACCGATGCTATCTTCATAGTCAGGCAGATACAGGAAAGATACTTACTAGAAGGCGGGGATCTTTACTTTGTGTTTGTAGACCTAGAAAAGGCCTTTGACAGGGTGCCTAGAGATGTTGTGCAGTGGGCTATGAGGAAACTTGGTGTGGAAGAGTGGCTGGTGCGTGTGATAATGAAGATGTATGAGGATTCGCAAACTGCGGTGAGGGTGAAAGGTGTACTGAGTGAGGAGTTCACAGTCCGTGTTGGAGTTCATCAGGGTTCAGTGTTAAGCCCCTCCTCTGTATTATGGTCCTGGAGACACTGTCTAGACTCTAGAGATTTTAGATCCAGATTCCCGTGGGAACTGTTTTATGCAGACGATTTAGTCCTAATAGCTGACAAGGCCAAATTCAGAAGATGCAGAGAGAGGGCATGGTGAGCAAGGGTTTAAGAGTCAATATTATTATTGAGGTGCTCTCCATGGAGCTCTGCCCTGGCCAGGTGGCAGCCTGAGTTTGTTTTTAAAGTTGTCTTCAAATTTTTCATTATTTTTGTACTTAAGGAGTCGGTACATCAATAAAATAGCAATGTGGATCTCAGTGAGTTATGGGGCTGTCTAGTGTAATTGCATAATTAAATCTCGGAATTACTCCTAGGTATTGTGTCTAGTGAAATGGAGGTTGTATTAGGAAGGTTGGGAATATATATAGTTAGTGGATAAAACAACGGGAGGTTAGGGACATAGAATTGCTAGAGTTTGGGGACTATGATTGTTATATAACTAAATACAGGGCTGACGTAATCACGATCTGATTTGTTGTGAAATGGACGCTAAGGTGTCTTGAGATCGCCTTCGTACCTACACAAATGAAAGTATTATAGCCTGCATGGTTGTTATCTAATTAAATACATATACTTAGTTGGTACATCAAGATTGTCAGGGGGTAAAGTAGTGTGGTTTGCATACTGTAGTTATGTGTGTGGTATGTGGGTGTCGTGGATGTTAAAAGGGTTGGGAGTACACCACTCTTGGCCGCTGTGCCCTTAGGGTCCTTTGCTCTCCTGCCGTGTTGGTGACGATCCCCTGGTCCTTTTGTGCATTTTGGGGGGGTATTTTATAAGGTTGGGAGTACACCACCCTTGGCCGCCGTGCCCTTGGGGTCCTTTGCTTTCCTGTCGTGTTGGTGACGGTCCCCTGGTCCATTCGTGCGACCCTCTGTTGACTGACAGGGTTGGTGGCTTCCTTTGATCTTGTGGGTGGGTTCCACTTTCTCTTCTGGCTGTTGGGTCCTTTCGTCCCGGTCGGCTTTCGCTCTGGTTCTTGCGGGATTGCTACTGGGTTGTTGCTCGGGGGGGGGGTTCTTCTTGGGGGGTATTTTAATTCCCTCCCCTTCGTCGTAGGCTCGTCCTCGAGCCTCAAGGGTGAAGTAGAGAGAGGTTCCTTGGTGGTGGGTCATGGGTAGTGTATGGAGGACTTCCCACCAATTGATGGAGCGGGCATCCGGGGTCTTGTGGAGGTCAATGGTCACCTGAAGGAAGGACGTTGTGGTGTTTATTATGGCTGCTGTGAGGGCTTCGTGCTGGTGCTGAATGCGGGCCAGGTGTCCTGAGTCCGTAGAGATTTTGACTCTCCTTATGAAGGGTGTTGTGGACATTATGGTGGCTGGTTTGTCAGGTATGGTGGCAGAGGTTGTTGTGCAGACGGTGGGGTCTGGGTATCGAGTGGTGTTAGGGGTCGGTTGTGTGGACAGGTCATACCTCCCTGTGGGCGTAGAGGTACCAGGTGGCTGGGGGGGGTTACTGAGTGTTGTGGAGGTGGGGGTGGTGGGGGGTAAATAGGGGCGATTCTTAGCATGGGTGTGTGTGTGGTGTGGATTGTTGGAGATGTTGTGGGCTTTTCTGTGTTAATTTCGCAGATAGGAGAGAACCGGATAGGGCGGGTGACTAAACGTCCCGATGCAGTTCGTACGGGGGGGGGGGGGGGGGGCGGTTTTTTATTTCGGGGCTTGAGTCACTGGATGATGTCCTGCATCGTAGTGGTTTTGGGTTGGGGTTGAGAGGAGGTGAGGTGGGGGGTGTGTTAGTTGCCGTATTTGATGTTGATGAGGTCGGTGTGTTGTGGTGTTTACTTGTGGAGGGGGGGATGGTGGAAGGGAAGGGGGCTAATGAGGGGGGGGGCAAGTCTAATTGGTAGGGAAAATGGGGTTAAGTTGGTGGTCATTGTGGAGGAGCTGGGTTTTTGGTTGTTGGTGCCGGTTGTTGGATTTCGGATGGCATAATCATGATCTAAGGTGTTGGGGGGGTTTGGTGGGTCGGGTATAGAGGATATGGGGGATGTGGATTTGGAGGAGTTCAGTTGGGGACTTGGGGTGGAGTGGGGGGTGATGGGGATTGGGAGGAAACCAGAGGCTTTCCAATGGAAGGGGTGGGGTTTTTGTTTTTCTGAGATGGGCGGGGGTGTTGGTTGGCAGGTGGGGGTTTTCTTGTTGAGGTAGAAGGTGAGGTTGAAGAGGATGGTTGTGATGGGGGGGGGGTGAATTTTGCAAGCGTTTGGTTAGATGTGTTTTAGAGTAGGTTTTGTAAGATGCTCGTGGACGTAATTGGTAACGGTTTGTGGTTTGTGAGTGTTTGTGGGGTATGTGTTTTGTTTGTGGAGACTTGGGGTTTGAGGTGGAAGAGACAGGTACGGTCGGAGGGGGTGTTACCCCGGGGGCCAATGTGGAGGAGGGAGGGGTTCGGGGGGTGTGTTGGTGAAAGGTAGGGGGAGGTGGTGTAGGGGGTTTTGGTTTTGGTGAAATGTTGGTTGGAGAGGTGGGGTTGAGCAAGGAAGGCGGTTGGTGGCAGGGGGTGGCTAGGTCAGAGTCTGGGTTGGCAGGGGGAATACTATCTTCTTTAGTTAGGGGTTTGAAAATTCTAACAAATCTATTTCTGTAGGTGCGAGTTTCGCCGTGATAATTGATGGTGGTTTGATAGGCATTTGGGATTTGGGTGACTGTATAAGGTCCGACGTATCTTGGGCCTAATTTATTGGTGACCGGAAGCTTGGCTACCATTACGGTATCGTGGATGGCGAAGGGGTTCAGGTCAAGGGTGTTGTCGTGTTTAGTGTCCTGGCAATTTTGGGTGGTGCGTAGGGTGTTCTGTAGTTGTTGCAAAGGGTCAATTTGGGGTTGTGTGGTGGAGGGTTGTGCTTGGTGATGAAATGGTAATAAGAGGGGGGCTACTCCGTACACACGCTCATGGGGGGAAATTCCGTCTTCTTTGGGGCAGATATTCATACCCCACTGGATCATTTTTAATTGTGCGGGCCAGTCGGAGGTGTCTAACGCAATCATACGGGTACGTAATTGGTTGTTAATCGTACGGTGACTACGTTCACACACAGCGTTGCCTTGCGGCCAGTAAGGGGAGGAGTGTTTAATTTTCAGTCCGCACTGTTTTGCAAATTGTTCCCAAACTTGACCACTAAATTCGGGAGCGTTGTCTGATAAGATAGCAATAGGTAAGCCGAAGATGGGGAAGATTTCTGTGGTGAGGAGTGTAGCTACTGTGGTGGCGGTGTGATCTTTTGCGGGGCAAGCTATGAGGAATTTGGAGTAAACGTCAACAAACGTGACAACATAGCGGTTGCCGGGTCGAGCAGGGAAGGGTCCCATTACATCAAGGGAAAGTATCTGGAACGGTTTCTGAGCGGAAATGGTGCCAGCTGGTCCTGCTGTATGGCATCGATCCTTACCTAACGCACAGGGTTTGCATGCTTCTGTCACTTGCTTGGCAATCCCGGACGGGTTATGTTATGCCCTGATTTTATACAGGTTTAACTTAGTATAGGTGGGTTCTGCAGGACTGGGCTATGGGACTTCATGCACAGGACACAAATGGAAGCAATAGAGGGCATAAATAATATCAGAGATAATCTTAACAAATAAAGGTCAATGTCTGTCTGTCTGTCTGTCTGTCTGTCAGTTACCCGACCTACCCGACCTTTGTTACTAAACTCCTCCCACAGTTTTGGTGCCAGGTGGGAGTGTGGGGCACCGTTGGAAAGCCCAGGCTTTGGAGATGGTTTTAGGCGAGTTTAGTGGAAATCAGAGACACTTTTGTTTAATATCATTTTCGGCAGAACTTATGTAGTATACGGGAGCAAAAAAAATGCGAAAAATGGCCGTTTGGGGCAGAACGAGGCCTATCGAAAAGGTGTATGGAACGAAAGTTGTTCGCAGCCCCCCAAAATGGGGGTACCGATGAGGTCATATCCAAAATCGGAGGTCATTTAGCGGCCGAAATCGAGGTCGCCGTTTAATGAGGCACAGGGAGGTCGAGGCCGGTGATTATGGTAGTAAAAGTATTGTGATGATTGTGGTAGATGGATGGATGGATAGATGGATGGATGGATAGATGGATGGATGGATGGATGGATGGATGTATGGATGAATAGATGGATGGATGGATGGATAGATGGATGGATGGATGGATGGATGGATGGATGGATGGATGGATAGATGGATGGATGGATAGATGGATGGTGATTATGGTAGTAGAATTTAAACCCGGGCAACGCCGGGTACCCCCACTAGTGGTTTATAATGCAGCTTTATTCTCCGAAAAACACTGGTAGAATATTGGTTATATGTGCATTCGAAACAATGGCAAATTGAATAAGTCTGGTGCGTGCTTTTGGACTTTTATAATCTCTTAGCACTGCTCGCGGATTCGGATAGAGTTCTTGCGCTTCCCACTTCCAACGTTCAGGAATTATTCTTCTGATCACCTTACTTCAATGATACGTAGGTTACGCAAATCACTAGTTATCTTGAGCTGGCGTGTCGGGGGTTAATAGCGACTCCGTGGCCGTCCAAATTGTCCGGGAGTGTATAGAAGTTTACAGTTGGGCTAATTTGTCTAGCTGTTGATGACACGCCGTTATGGTACTCCTACTGAAAGCCTTAAATTCCTCTGTCCTCAGCACAGCCAGAGAAACAGTGGATCGAATTAACGTAAGACAGTCGGGAGAAGCGACTCTTCTTATCTATTCTGGCCTTATGGGAGGTTCAAGGTGTGCGGGCGGCTTTTCGCCTTTTGGTCAAACAGACAATTGTTGCCTAGGAATCTTTATTCTACGAGTCTTCTCCTAACTCGCGTAATCCCTTCTAACATAACAAGATCTTTCTACCTTAGACCGGTTATGAGTTATGATTGCTCGTAAACCCAAAGTAATGGCGAGCCGGCTGACAATACGTTTATGAGACAATCAAAATATTCGTAAATCGGTTGTTCACAGATATAATCTTGCCCTTGGTTTCCCAATTGCAATAAAATATTTGTCAAGGATTGATTCACTTCCTCACAGATGCACTTTGATCGCGGGCACCGAATATCACTGTATATCTTGAGGGTGGAGCGTTTTGTAAGCAGCCACGAGAGCGTCGCATACGTTACGTGGACTGTCTACTGTTCAACTGCCGTGCTTTTCACGGGAAAGTTTATATATAGGGGGGTCAAGGAGGGGTTCTCTTTGTTAAAGATTTGGGATGTCGGAGGGAGAGACAAATTAATTTAATCCCTTGACTTAGGAAGGTAGTGAAAAAGGTCTAGTATAAAGCTAGTATGTGGGCCACAATATGATTCAACATTTCTGACATCTTTACTCTAAGACAAATGACTACGAGGGGGTACAGAGGAGGATGTTGGGGAGGAGAAAACTAGTTTGCTCAGCGCCTTCCGGCTCAGGCGGTAAGGCAGTATACGTTAATATTTTACTCAAGTATCCTTCTCTGATGTAGCTGAAATGCTATTAGGAATCTAAGACGGGTTAAGGGGGACTTTGGGGGTTAGATAGGAACGGGATAGGAATAGGAGTTAGGCTGGAATTAGAACTTGGAGGTTGGTATAGGTTAGAGGCACCCGGGATTTCTGGCAAGAATTTGGTGGGCATTCAGGATGCCCACCTGCGCCTGCGCGAGGGGGGACAGACGCGCCGGCCGAGGGCCTGGGGGTATCCTCTGGGGTTGGGTGCCAGCTGGGCCTTGAATATTGGGGTATGGCGTGTTTTACGTTGATGGGGGTACTATATTAGTTGAGGATATTGGAGGTTATATATTTTGTTATGATTGATCATTGAATCTAGCTCTCACTCACGAGACTCACTCGTGGGTATAATGAACCGTGATTTGTAAAAAATGAAAGTCAGGAAGGGGGAGCTTGCCCTCTTCCAGGGGAGTGAGGGGGGGACTAGCCTCACGCGCTTTATTTTACTGTCCCAGGTTGTAGTGGTGGTTAGTGAGGTTAGAGGATAGTTAACGGAGGTACCAGAATAGGTTTGTACTCTCTGACTTACTCGGCATGAAATAAAACATCCTGATGGCGTCTTTTTAGGGGAGGTTGTGAATTTGGGGTTGGTATGGGAGAGAAGAATGACAGGGCGACTCAAAAGGTTACAACTGGGCACGCTGTTGCTACGCAAAGTATTGGTGGATACAAGAGAGTTAACTTAGGAAATGTTGAAATGCATGAATGACGGTATTTTAGCCGTCGTTAATATAAAAGTATGGAACCTGGTTGAATAACTCAAGTTCAATTATATAACTACTTAGGTGCTAGAAACGAACCCACTGAGCATGCATGGGGCTTACACACGCTTTGTCTTCATAATGGAGAGAAAACAACTAGGTCGTTTTCCCTAGATCTCCCTGAAGAGGATCGTATGCAGATTTGTCAATTAATTTATATAAAACAACAGAGATACGAAAACAGAGTAGTGTGGACTGTGGACTAGAAGGGGTGACTGATTAGACGTATAATAGGCGTGGAAAGAGACGGAAAGGAGGAACACAATGGTGAATGGAAAATACTTAACTTACGAAAACGAATGCATGCATGAATGACGGTATTAGTCGTCGTCAAAATAAGGCGAATGGAACCTGGTTGGGATGCACGGAATACGATTCGACATGGGCAGTACCTCTGTGTCGTATCAATATCGATCGGGCAAATTTTGGTTCATATTATATCTTAGTCACTAAAACGGAACAGCTGAGCCTGGGGTCGGTGGAGGGAACATATTTAGGCCTACCCTCTTTAAGGGAAAGGAGAGGGGGGAGTAGCCTCGTGCGGCTTGCCATACGTTTAGGTGGTGAGTGTGGTTTACTTAGGTTAGAGGATAGTTAAAAGAGATACAAGAATAGGTTTGCACTCTCGGTCTACTGGGGTTCGAGTCAGAATTGACTCGGCACGGAATAAACATTCTGATGGGCGTCATGCGAGGGGAGGGTTGTGAATTTGGGTTGGTACGGGGAGAGGAAATGACAGGGTGGCTCAAAAGGTCACGACTGGGCATGCGGTCGCTAAGCAGAGTATTGTGGGTAAAAGTTTTTTTTAACTTAGGAAATGTGTACAGGCATGAGTGACATCGATCTATCTCGTAATGGAGAGAGAGAGACTAGGTAGCTTTCCTGCACTTCTCTGGAGATGATCGTATGCAAATTGGTCATCATTAATTACATAAATCAACAGATATAGATTAGTACAAGCACAGAGCATAGGGTTAGTATTACGTTTAGATGTCAGGTTAGGGAGAAGAAGGGTGATTTATAGTCCTAAAGGATCGGATCTCGGTATGCTTATTGAGGTCTGATTATTCATAGCTGGGGGCCTATTTACATTCTAACAATATCAGTATCTGTTAGTAGAATAGTGGGGGTGGAAAATGTTAGTCTTCTGCGGATCTGTGGCATACATAGAAAACAGATTTTCATGGGGTAACAATTTTTAGGCGGTTGTACTGAGTTTGAACCGTAGCCAAACTCACGCGAAATGAATATGACGATGTTGCCCGGCACGACCTTTACCTAAGCACAGGCCTGTATAACGAAAACTGGGGATGGTATGGGGGCTGTCTAGTGTAATTGCCTAATTAAATCTCGGAATTAGTCCTAGGTATTTTGTCTAGTGAAATGGAGGTTGCATTAGGAAGGTTGGGAACATATATAGTTAATGGATAAAACAACGGGAGGTTAGGGACATATAATTGTTAGAATTGGGGACTATGATTGTTATATAACTACGTACAGGGCTGACGTAATCAGATAGACATGTAAATGGTATATTAATTCAGGTAACGTCTATCTTGAGGAGTTCTGGAATCGTCTCAACATAATCATTTCGATCTCCAACTCTCGAATATAGATTCGTAGTCGGGGATGTTTTCTCATCTGAGCAATAGTAGGCCTAATAGTAACACACAAAGGACAGGGTACATAATAGGTTGAGGATAAATCCTACACAAATGTGGTTAAGAATCTCAGTGAATTAACTGTAAACAAAGGTGAAACATGAACATAGTAATAATCGCCAGTAATAATAACAATCGATATGAGTCGAGTGTCTTAAGTGACGGAATAACAAACAAAGAAACAATTAATATCTCAAGTTGGGAGACATGGGGAGCATTGAAAAAAATTAAAATGCCCCAGAACAAGAAGCCCACCACGGAAGCCACGAGCGAGCACCACCAGGAAATGGGAACAGAAACACCCGAAGGAAAGGCCCACAGAACGAAAGGACCAGGTGACCAAGCCAACCAGTTAAGACAGGCCGAAGCCCGCAGGGCTAAGCAGCTCCAAACCACAACTGCCTATCACTTCTAACCACTGACCCTTCCCCCACCTCGCGTATACATTACCCCTCGTGTCCTACACCTCTACCTACATGATGATGAACATGAATACACCTTAATGTAATACACCCATGCCCTGTCCCTAGGTTGAGCCAATGCCAACCAGTTCAGACAGGCCTAAATCTATGTATGTTTTTCCATCCAAGAAGTAATATGTTAACCCCCTGTCTTGCCAGACTAAGTTTCTGAAGACCAACCGCCCCCATAAATCTATGTATGTTCTTCCATCCGAGAAGTAATATGTTAACCCCCTAAAATACCTTGTCTTGCCAGATTAAGTTTCTGAAGACCAACCGCCCCCATAAATATATATATGTTCTTCCATCCGAGAAGTAATCTGTTAAAACCCCATGTCATAATTGATAAGAAACTATGATACCCACGGGTACACCAGTGTATATATAACCATTATTCCTGTAAGACCTAGACAGAAATGACTGCATTTGTTAGCCACCATGCAGTAACTCTAATTCTTACCCCAACCAGAGAGTGTATACACCACCCTCTTTTACCATTGTCTCGACGCCTTTCCACCACGAAACAATACCAAAGCTACCCCTACGAACTGCCGCTTTCTTTGATATATATGTCATAGAAAACGCAGTTCCCAGGAACAACTAGAATCAGCAAGAAATAGTGTCAGAGTAACAGTGTCCATAACCATCGTATTGACGAGTAATAATACACCATGTTTTTCTCTACTTTTATCCACAGTCAAGCACACACCTACAGTTAACCTCCTCTTCCCCACAGCCCACAGTCCACATGATTCTATCATTTCCAAACTCATATACCACCACTTATTGCTAATCCCCCGGTAGCGTTTGGCTAACGTACCTTCCCTGTCATTAACCCCCAGGCTACGATACCAACTGTAGCCTAATGCCACCCCTACGCCCAGAGACCTTAGGGTCAAACTTCCACGTAACCCCCCTTAACCCTCTCCCTCTCGTTAACCCCCCACGCTCCTCAACTCCCTTCCGACCTAGCCTCTCCAGCATACCCCCTGAATATCCTTAACTTTTCCGTTACTAACATTCTCAAACCTTTTGTATATATACTCCTATCCAGCCTACCTTCCCCCAGTAGGAAGGAACACCATTAGAACTTTGCATACCATCTATTCCCTCACAACCCATTCACAACCCTGTACCAAATGATCGTCCGTGCGAGGCTAGCCGCCTCACCAGTGACTAACTTCTATTGCCATACTTCCAGATCAATGTGGCAGAGTTAGCAACCCAGTCTCCACCACATCCACCCACCCATGCAATTAACAACTTAACCAAGTAAACCAGCTGATCAAGGCACCTTCGGTTTTGGTATTACGAACACCCACATCTGTCTCATAAACAGAGGGTTATTACAAACCCTTGTGATATGGCAAGCCCCCAGCCACAGCCGCCCCGACGACCATCACAGAGAAGGGACGCGCACCTACCCCTTTCACCCACCCGAGGGGGGAGACCCCTACCCCTGCGGAGGTATACCTGACTCCTGTTTTGACTTCCGGGTCATTGCCAGGTAGCACAGGAATTCTTCCTATCAATGAACTAACCATGTATGACTAACACCCTTACTAACCTCTATTAACCCACAATAAACCATTAACCTTTCTTGCATACTCCGATAACCAAATTAGCACCTCAGCTATACCCTAGAATGAAGACTGAGCAATTTAAGAGAGACGCTCCTAGCACAGCTGTCCCAAACCTCCTCGCAAAGTAGATCCGGTCTTTCTCCCCTAAAAACTTCCAGTATAGCTGTAATGCCCTCGAAAATATCCCGCAACCCCAATAATGTACTACCTGAGTTGACGTCAGGTATAGTGTAAAATAGTCGTGGATGGTAAGTCCAATAAACTCATCAAGTGAATCACCACGAGACTATCACCTGGTTCTTACAAATCGGACTAAGGTTACTATACTTTTGTACATCCGTGGTAGTACAGTGGGTTAGCGCGCGGGCCTGGTTGACCTAGGGGCCATGGTCACTAACCAGGGTTCGAACCCCACCCAAGGCATCTCAAATCCTGTGGGTTTTTAGGAGGGTTAAACTCCCTTCAGAGGTTCGAGCCCTGCGCCAGGTACCAGGAAAGGTTGATCCTAAAGTGGGCCTGGGGAGTTTTCAGGACAGAAAAATTCCCTTCACACCCAGCATTTCATTGGTGGCAGTCACGGTCTGGTTAGAGATTATCTGGGACTGGTGAGTTTGTTTGTCATGAGAGGGCGAGTCAAGTGTGGGGTTGTGAAGTTTTCTAGGGGTGTGAATTGTGTGGGGGTGGAAGGGAGCTACTGACGGAAAACTGTCACAAGGGGAATTTTGTTGGTTGTGGAATAGCTGAACATTTCTGGGGGCATGGGGAAAAAACATTGTTGGGTACATAGGTCGGCATTTTCCCTGGAAGCACGTGTACATAAATATTTGATAGAATTGTGGTTACATACATCAGAGTCTGTCCTGGAAACATGGGAGGATTTATCCTGGACAGAGTTACGAGAATTGAGGGGATTACCGAGAGGGAGTTGCTTGGACTTGTCTTCTTTCGTTTGTTGAGGCATTTTTTCAACGAATTGAGTGATATTTTGAGAGAACTCGGGGCAAGGGGAGGGGTTAGAAGTTACCTTAGTGCTAGCTGCAACTTGGTAACCCTGACTCAGAGTTTGTTGAGGGGGAAGGCGTTTTTTCTTTTTGTGAATAGGTTTCTGCGTGATTGGTTTGTCAGAGGTTTTGGGTTGGATTTTTTTTTTTTAATGAGATCAGCCTCTGGCCGCAGTCAACCTGGGCCTGGAGTTTTTGAAGGAGGTCAAGTCCAAGGAAACCATCGTAATGTTTACAGTGGGAGGAAAATACTGTGAACGTGTGATAACAATGAGCATGGGGGGCAGGAGTAGTTACTGACAGGGGCAAAGTGTCTCCTAGGAGATTTAAGTAGGTATCAGCAGCTGAGATTAGTTCTGCTTGGGTGGTTAACAAGGGGCCAAATAGTCGGTGGTGTTGATCATAATAAGACGAACAAACATGACTTGGCAGCTCCCGTGTCGATTAACAAGCGGACAGGAATGTCCTTGATTTTGGCCATGTAATAAATGGGGGCAGTGCGGTCAGTTATGGCGTCCCCCGCCGAGGCCATCTTGGGCGGGGGGTACTTTAAAAATCCTGGGAGTCGGTATCTACCTCCTCCAGGGTTTCCTCGGTATCATCTGAGGTCATGATAGGGGCTATTTCTCCGGTGTGCATTTCCTCCATTTCTTCCTCTTGTCCCAACTCCTCTTCATTTACAGAAATGCGAGGAGTAAAGGGGCGTGGTTTGGCAGAGTCACGAATTTGATGGAGGGCACACTGGGCACTACAGGCAGGGAAATCATAGGGGTTGATAATTACTAATGTAGGGTTTTTACTTTGGTAGGTGTTGTAGGTTTTGTTACGGTTGAAGATTCTGCGTGGCTGGGTAGGTTGGAACCGGGGCCTACTGGGTTGGGGCTTGCCGGAAGGGTAGGTGGGTCTGTTGTGGAATTGAATCTATAAGTAACATTGATGTCTTCCAGTATATAAACTTGCGAACCTAGCCAGTGATCAGAAGAGTATACCTGAACGTTGGAAGTGGGAGACTAGGCTCCATCCAGATCCACTAATGCTAGTTGTTCATTTCTATCATTTGTCTTGTACGAGTATTCATACCTTCTTATGCTTCCTATTAATCATCTTCAATAAACGTGATCGTGTGTCTTGTTACCGTGTGTTTATTTTGTGTTCTCTATTCCTCATACCTTGTATTGTGCATGCAGCCTTATATACCCAGTCAGTTAGAACTCACATTACTCTGAAGGGAGTTTAACCCTCCAGGGTTTCCTCGGTATCATCTGAGGTCATGATAGGGGCTATTTCTCCGGTGTGCATTTCCTCCATTTCTTCCTCTTGTCCCAACTCCTCTTCATTTACAGAAATGCGAGGAGTAAAGGGGCGTGGTTTGGCAGAGTCACGAATTTGATGGAGGGCACACTGGGCACTACAGGCAGGGAAATCATAGGGGTTGATAATTACTAATGTAGGGTTTTTACTTTGGTAGGTGTTGTAGGTTTTGTTACGGTTGAAGATTCTGCGTGGCTGGGTAGGTTGGAACCGGGGCCTACTGGGTTGGGGCTTGCCGGAAGGGTAGGTGGGTCTGTTGTGGAATTGAATCTATAAGTAACATTGATGTCTTCCAGTATATAAACTTGCGAACCAAGCCAGTGATCAGAAGAGTATACCTGAACGTTGGAAGTGGGAGACTAGGCTCCATCCAGATCCACTAATGCTAGTTGTTCATTTCTATCATTTGTCTTGTACGAGTATTCATACCTTCTTATGCTTCCTATTAATCATCTTCAATAAACGTGATCGTGTGTCTTGTTACCGTGTGTTTATTTTGTGTTCTCTATTCCTCATACCTTGTATTGTGCATGCAGCCTTATATACCCAGTCAGTTAGAACTCACATTACTCTGAAGGGAGTTTAACCCTCCTAAAAACCCACAGGATTTGAGATGCCTTGGGTGGGGTTCGAACCCTGTTTAGTGACCATGGCCCCTAGGTCAACCAGGCCCGCGCGCTAACCCACTGTACTACCACGGACGTACAAAAGTATAGTAACCTTAGTCCGATTTGTAAGAACCAGGTGATAGTCTCGTGGTGATTCACGTGATGAGTTTATTGGACTTACCATCCACGACTATTTTACACTATACCTGACGTCAACTCGGGTAGTACATTATTGGGGTTGCGGGATATTTTCGAGGGCATTACACCACATTCCTTTTTATTTAGGCTAGTCTCTAGCCTCTCTAAGGTCGTAAGATATCGTAGCCGTATCACCTCAGCAATCTCAATATGGTTAGGGTCCGCGTGATGGGTGCTCCGTGTAGCTACCAGATCACGTTCCGTTACTGCCACCAATGAAATACTGGGTGCGAAGGGAATTTTTCTGTCCTGAAAACTCCCCAGGCCCACTTTAGGATCAACCTTTCCTGGTACCTAGCGCGGGGCTCGAACCTCTGAAGGGAGTTTAACCCTCCTAAAAACCCACAGGATTTGAGATGCCTTGGGTAGGGTTCGAACCCTGGTTAGTGACCATGGCCCCTAGGTCAACCAGGCCCGCGCGCTAACCCACTGTACTACCACGGACGTACAAAAGTATAGTAACCTTAGTCCGATTTGTAAGAACCAGGTGATAGTCTCGTGGTGATTCACGTGATGAGTTTATTGGACTTACCATCCACGACTATTTTACACTATACCTGACGTCAACTCGGGTCATGGTCACTAACCAGGGTTCGAACCCCACCCAAGGCATCTCAAATCCTGTGGGTTTTTAGGAGGGTTAAACTCCCTTCAGAGGTTCGAGCCCCGCGCCAGGTACCAGGAAAGGTTGATCCTAAAGTGGGCCTGGGAAGTTTTCAGGACAGAAAAATTCCCTTCGCACCCAGCATTTCATTGGTGGCAGTAACGGAACGTGATCTGGTAGCTACATGGAGCACCCATCACGCGGACCCTAACCAATTGAAATTGCTGAGGTGATACGGCTACGATACCTTACGACCTTAGAGAGGCTAGGGACTAGCCTAAATAAAAAGGAATGTGGTGTAATGCCCTCGAAAATATCCCGCAACCCCAATAATGTACTACCCGAGTTGACGTCAGGTATAGTGTAAAATAGTCGTGGATGGTAAGTCCAATAAACTCATCACGTGAATCACCACGAGACTATCACCTGGTTCTTACAAATCGGACTAAGGTTACTATACTTTTAGTACGTCCGTGGTAGTACAGTGGGTTAGCGCGCGGGCCTGGTGGTGATGGCCATGGTCACTAACCAGGGTTCGAACCCCACCCAAGGCATCTCAAAACCTGTGGATTTTTAGGAGGGTTAAACTCCCTTCAGAGGTTCGAGCCCCGCGCCAGGTACCAGGGAAGGTTTGATCCTAAAGTGGGCCTGGGGAGTTTTCAGGACAGAAAAACTCCCTTCGCACCCAGCATTTCAATAGCCAAAATAATACCTCTTACTAAGGCTCAGTTATATTACAGTATGAAGGCTCCATACAGCCATGTGCCACAACAGTAATCACCCCCTGACCTAGTTCCCGTATCAATTGAGAGCTCAAATAAGTCCATCAAAACTCGAGATCCCTATGGCCGACAGGGTCCAAAACCACACCTATAAATCAAGCTCCAGCCCCCAGTAAAATCAGTTGAAAGATAGACACCAACCAGTGGCTGGTCCCTTAAGTTGACCTCTAGCTCTGCCCTTGTTTTGTTCCTGAGAATTGAGTTCCAGAGCCGGCAGACTCCGTGGCAGATTGAGATAGAAGAATCTGTCCACGTAAAAGAAATCTATGTGCACCTTATAACCTTCACATAAACCAGTGGGGATATAAGAGTGTAGCCAGCAACGATCGCCAAGAGATCCGTCTTGAGAACTTCTACATATGGACCATCTGGACGGCCGCGGAACCAGTCGCTAGCCCCCAACCTCACGGACGCAAGATAACCAGGACCAGACCAATCAAATAAGACCCAAGATTCACTCTATCAGCACTACAGTGTTACAGTGCTATGTAGAGACTCACTTATTAACCATCTCACATCCTTATGACGCAGAGGTTGCCAGATTAGCAATAAGAAATAGATTACTCTCACTCTTATAATTACCTCTCCAAAATTAGTTTTCTGCCCACAGCTAACTCAAAGACAACTGCAGAGGTTAAAGTAAATAAACTAAAGGTTTATAAATACGCCGGACGGTAACAAAGGCTTTAAAGTATCCCTAATAGGCTCAAAAATTGTGTCAGGACGTGAGAGGGTTAATATTTCTACGAAGTGGCTATATCTTTGTCCCAGTATAATTCATATATGACCATTCCATTAGGAAGTGCTAAGCGTATCAGTGTTTATTAATTAACAGGCGATATTAACTCTCGTAATTACTCATATATCCAGATACTAATACATAGCAGTGAAACCCTAGTGATATCTGATGTTCGCCCACTGATTTGCGTTCTATGTGTTTCTGATACAAGAATATAAAACTTAGATCAGTACCCCCCTGAGGTTACTAGAATTCCCGTGCTCTAAAATACGCCTGTCTAATCTAGTCTATGAATTACTCCTTGTGCACCAGAGCTACTAGTGATCAATATAACATTGAATATGAATCTAGAAGTAATATTTATGGTCTCCAATATATAAACTTGTGAATAAAGCCAGTGATCAGAAGATTCATACCTGAACGTTGGAAGAGGGAGACTAGGCTCCATCCAGATCCACTTAATGCTAGTTTGTTAAATTCTATCAATTGTCTTGTTCGAATATTCATATCTTCTTATGCGTCAGATTAATCATCATCAAACGACATACAGAAGCGTGTCCCTCAATAAAAGTGATCGTGTGTCTTGTTACCGTGTGTTTATTTTGTGTTCTCTATTCCTCATACCTTGTTTTGTGCATGCAGCCTTCTATACCCAGTCAGTTAGAACTCACATTACCCAAGTTAATCCTGTAGAAAAACAGGGCATAACAAAAATAATTGCCCAGAATGACTAGGCGAGTCACACGGCTGAGGTTCGTATTACTGGACGGTCGCGGTGGACTCAAGAACAGAGGGGGGAGGGAGGGGCATGTAGTTTACTAAGGTGTCTTCAGATCGCCGTCGTACCTACACAATGAAAATATTATAGTCTGCATGCATGGTTGGTACCTTAATTAAATACATACTTAGTCGGTACATCAAAAAATGTTAAGGAATGAAGTAATGTGGGTTGTATACTAGAAGGCTGTGATTGAAGACACGTATAACATAATTTATGGAGTTAAGTGGAAGGGAGAAAAACGAAGTTGGTGTGGTGATCCTTATAGCTATCCTAGCTTGTGATGCCGGGTCGCTTCGTTCTTGGGGATATCGTTACTGATGGGGATTTCGTTCCTGGGGCAATTTAGTCATATCTCTTACAAATCTGATACTGAGTACCCAGCATATCTCCTACACCACTCGGTGCATTCGACATAACTCTTACATTCGGCATAACTCTGTAAAATACAGAATACAATAAAAAAGGTTGTTGCCGGTACAGAAGGATTAATTTGTGTATAAATCTACAAATGATCATATGTGCTTGGAGGACAACTTTCATGAAATAGTCCACAACTTTAACACCAGAGGAGTCCAAGAGTTATTGCGACTACCATACTGCAGAACCTCACATGTAAATTTGTAATACCGTGTGTCACCTAGCAATAAATATTTACTTACACCTATTATGCTAGCTACATTGAGCTTTGCTTAGCTAGCTATATCTGCCAATTATTAAACAACTATGTATTTTTATTTTTGGCAATACAAAATCAATCAATCAATCAAATCAATCAATCAGTTAATTATCTTATCTACCATAAACCTTCATGCCTAAGCTTCATAAAATCGTCTAAGGATCTTTCCCGTATACACGGCAGTGTAGGAAATGTGACCGTATAGATTTGTGTATGTAGGAGATAATTATGCTGTATCTCTGTAGGAAATATGTCACTACACTGAAAACTGTGTAGAAGATAATTATGCAGTATATGTGTAGGAAATATGTTATTACTCTAAAAACTGCTAAATTTGTAGGAGATGTGACGTGTAGGAAATACGCAGTATACATGGTGTAGGAAATGTGGCGCACTCCCGTGTGACTTACCTTCCCTCCTTCCTCAAACAGCAAGCAACGTGCCCTTCCTTCCTACCTCCTTCCTCCCTCATATATTTTACTTTATCAACATCCACTCTAGTGAACTTTCTGTATTTAGTTTATTCGGCTTAATACTATTTGTTTAAATAAAATAGAAACCTATCACTATTTTTGTCTAATACAACCATAGACAGTGCTATTTCATATTGTTATGCCCTGTTTTTCTACAGGTTTAACTTGGGTAATGTGAGTTCTAATTGACTGGGTATATAAGGCTGCATGCACAATACAAGATATGAGGAATAGAGAACACAAAGAAACACATGGTAGCAAGTTACACGATCACGTTTATTTATATACCACTGCAGAATACTCGTGTAAGACAATATAATAGAATTGAACAACACTAGCATAAGTGGATCTGGATGGAGCCTAGTCTCCCTCTTCCAACGTTCAGGTATTAATCTTCTGATCACTGGCTTTAATTCAACAGGTTTATATACCGAAGACCATCAATGTTACTTATAGAATCATATTCACTGTTAGATTTATTACTGGTAGCTCTGATGCACAAGTAGTAGTTCAGACTAGATTAGACACACGTATTTTAGAGCACGGGAATTCTAGTAACCTCAGGGGGTACTGATCTAAGTTTTTATATTCTTGTCTCAGAAATACATAGAACGCAAATCAGTGGGCGAACATTCAGATATCACTAGGGTTTCCTTCTAGGTAATAATATCTGGATATATGGTTGATTACGAGAGTTAGTATCGCCTGTTAATTATTGAACACTGATACGCTTAGCACTTCCTAATTGAATGGTTATATGAATTATACTGGGGCAAAGAGATAGCCACTTCGTAGAAATATTAATTAGTGAATCTCTAAACAGCACAGTAATATGTAGTACTGCTAAAGGGAATCTTGGGTAGTATCTGATGGGTCTGGTCCTGGTTATCTTGCGTCCATGATGTTGGGGGCTACGACTGGTTCCGCGGCCGTCCAGGGGGTCCATATGTGTGAAGTTCTCAAATACGTGGGCAGGTCCTTCTATCCAAATCTGCCACGGAGTCTGCCGGCTCTGGAATCTCACTCCGGAACAACACATGGGCAGAGCTAGAAGTTAACTGCAGGGTAGTGACCCCTGGTTGGTGTCTAGCTTTCAACTGATTTGACTGGGGGCGGGAGCTAGATTTATAGGCTCGGTTCTGGACCTGTAGGCAGTAGGGATCTCGAGTTTTATGGACTTATTTGAGCTCTCAATAGATATGGGGACTAGGTAAGATGGTATTTACTGTTGTGGCACATGGCTATAGGAAGCCTTTATATTTTCATATAACTGAGTCTTAGTAAGAGGTACTATTTTGGCTATACTGGAAGTATTTAGGGGAGAGAGACTGGATCTACTTTGCGAGGAGGATGGGGACAGCTGTGATAGGAGCATCTCTCTTAGATTGTTCAATCTTCATTCTATGGTATAGCTGAGGTGCTAATTAATGATCAGAGCATGCAAGAAAGGTAAATGGTTTATTGTGAGTTAATAGAGGTTAGTAAAGGTGTTAGTCATGCATGGTTAGTTCATTGATAGGAAGAATTCCTGTGCTACCTGGCAATGACTCGGAAGTCAAAACAGGGGCCAGGTATACCTCCCGCGAGGGTGGGGGTCTCCCTCCTCGGGTGGGCAAAAAGGGGGAGCTGGGCGCCCTCTCTCTGTGATAGTCGTCCGGCGGCTGTGGCTAGGGTCTTGCCATATCACCAGTGTTCGTAATAACCCTCTGTGTATGAGACAGATGTGGGTGTCCTTAATACCAAAACCGAAGGTGCCTTAGCTAGCTGGTTTTACTCGGCTGGTTGTTAATTGTAGGGTTTGCTGGATGTGGTGGAGACTGGGTTGCTACTCTGCCACATTTATATGGAAGTATGGCAATAGAAGTTAGTTACTGGCGAGGCGGCTAGCCTCGCACCGACGACCATTGGGTGCAGGGTTGTGAATGGGTTGTAAGAGAATCGATGGCATGCAAGGGGCTAGTAAAGTTCTAATGTTGTTCTGGCCTACTAAGTGAAGGTAGGCTGGATAGGAGGATATATATAAAAGGTTGGAGAGCGTTAGCAACGGATAATTCAAGGATCTTCAAGAGGTATGAGAGAGAGGCTAGGTCGGACAAGAGTAGAGAAGTGCGGGGTCTTATAATGAGAGGGGAGGAGTGCAGGGGGGCTATAGGGGAATTTGACCCTAAGGTCTCTGGGCGTGGGGGTGGCATTAGGCTGCAGTTGATATGGAAGTTTGAAAAGGCAGTAATATACGTTAGCCAAATGCTACCGGGGAATGCAACTATGGGGTGGTATATGAGTCTGGAAAAGATAGAGTTATGTGATCAGTCCGAGGGGTTATGGATACTATTAGTTGGCCCTGGGAACTGCGTTTTCTATTAAATATAAATATACCAACAACAGCGGCAGTTCGTAGGGGTACTTAGTTATTGATTTCGGGGTACTTATGACAGATACTGGTAACCAGGTTATCTTATACAATCTCTGGTTGGGGTAAGAGGTGTATGACACAAAGTAAATTGGCGTAGTGTGGACTGTGGATACGAAGGAGGCAAGGGGAAGACGTATGACAATTGTGGAAAAGTAAATGGAAAAAGGTGAACACAATGGCGGATAAAAATACTTAACCTAAGGATTGAATACATAGATTTATGGGGCGATGGGTCTTCAGAAGCTTAGTCTGGCAAGACAAGATGTTAGGGAATGTTAATATTAATACTTAAACTAAGGATTGCATACATCGATGAACGATGACATTATAGTCGTCGTCCTAATAAGGTGATGAAACCTGGTTGATCTGTACTTGGCACAATACGACACAAGGACAGTGCCGCTATGTCGTATCAATACTGGTGGCAGTTAATATTAGAGACACTTAGTTACTAGAGGAACAATGCAAGGGGGCGACTGAGCACGGGTTACATATATCTATACTCGTCATGGGAAATGATATACAAGGTCTAGGGACAGGCGTGGGTGTTTTAACTTCTAAGATATATAACATCTACTTCTCGGATGTAAGAACATACATAGATATAATTATGGCTGTCTGATGTGTTGGCATTGGCTCAACGTCGGGACAGGGCATGGGTGTTTTTAATATGAATGTATATTCCTGTTCATCATCTTTGTAGTTAGGAGTGTAGGACACGAGGGGGTAGTGTACATGAGGTGTGGGAAAATTGTCAGTTTAGAAGGGGTATCTAGGTGCGGCCTGGAGCTGCTTAGCCCTGCGGGCTTGGGCCTGTCTGAATTGGCTGGCTCGGTCAGCTGGTCCTTTTGTTCTGTGGACCTTTCCTTTGGGTGTTTCTGTGTGGTGTTCGTTCGTGGCTTCTGTGGTGGGCTTCTCGTTCTGGGGCATTTTACATATTATTTGAACATGATGTCCCTAACAGGCAAAATATTGAGTGAAGTGAATATAATTGATATACAATAAAACAGAGATGGCCAAATCCTCTCCCCCATAGACGTCAAACTCAAACAGAGAGAAGGGCTGATGTCATGTTGTGATAAGTAGTGGCGCGGTAATGTCGGCCTTATGGAGTCATGTAATACGGAAAGGGATATCGTGTTTACATAGAGTAGGAGTCTCTCTCTCTCTCTCTCTCTCTCTCTCTCTCCCAGGTGTTGTTCTCCATTCTCTCCACTTCCTCATTCCGTTTCCTCCCACTGATCGTTATACTTCTGTGTTTTGTTGTCGCTCTCTATTACACACACACACACACTATCTATATATCTATCCATATATTTATTTATTTATTTACTATTTTCTCTCTCTCTCTCTCTCACACAAATGAGAACATTAGAACATGACAACGGGAGTCTGCAGAGAGCCGATTGTCCCACAAACGGCAGATCCCTTCCACACCCAACCCATCTTATAAACTCTCTCTATCTCTCTCTCACAAATGAGAACATTAGAACATGACAACGGGAGTCTGCAGAGAGCCGATTGGCCCACAAAGGGCAGATCCCTTCCACACCCAACCCATCTTATAAACTCTCCTCCCTCTCTCTCACAAATGAGAACATTAGAACATGACAACGGGAGTCTGCAGAGAGCCGATTGGCTCACAAACGGCAGGTCCCTTCCATGTTTGTTTGCACACCGGTGTGAGGTGCTAGAGTTCCCTGTGACAGAGTGACAGGCTAAAAGCCTATCATTTGAACCAAAATCAGTTAAATCACTACTGTATTTCGATATATTTTACTTAACCCTTTCAAGTTTTTATGATGCAGAGGTTGCCAGATTAACAATAATAAATAGAGTTATCTCACTCTTATAATTACCTCTCCAAAATTAGTTTTCTGCCCACAGCTAACTCAAAGACAACTGCAGAGGTTGAAGTAACTAAACTATAGAAAGGTTTCTAAATACCCCTGATGGTAACAAAGGCTTTAAAGTATCCCTAATAGGCTCAAATTTGTGTCAAGAACGTGAGAAGGTTAATGTTATTGTATTAGGTTAGGTTGGTTAGGTTAAGTTAGTAAATGCAATAATATTAAATAAAAATCCACCCAAATAGAACCTACGTGGTTAGCACCCCAGGAGCCGTTGCCTTCTATAACTAGATTCTATACTTTATCCCACCAAATTATTGTTATTTAAAATGCCCCACAACGAGATGCCCACCACAGAAGCCACGAGCGAACACCATGTTATGCCCTGCTTTTCTACAGGATTAACTTGGGTAATGTGAGTTCTAACTGACTGGGTATAGAAGGCTGCATGCACAAAACAAGGTATGAGGATAGAGAACACAAAAGAAACACACGGTAACAAGACACACGATCACGTTTATTGATATACCACTTCTGAATACTCGTGCAAGACAATATGATAGAATTGAACAACACTAGCATAAGTGGATCTGGATGGAGCCTAGTCTCCCACTTCCAACGTTCAGGTATTAATCTTATGATCACTGGCTTTATTCACAAGTTTATATACTGGAGACCATCAATGTTACTTATAGATTCAAATTCACTGTTAGATTTATTACTGGTAGCTCTGGTGCACAAGTAGTAGTTCACAGACTAGATTAGACACGCATATTTTAGAGCACGGGAATTCTAGTAACCTCAGGGGGGTACTGCTCTAAGTTTTATATTCTTATGGCAGAAACACATAGAACGCAAATCAGTGGGCGAACATTAGATATCACTAGGGTTTCACTTCTAGGTAATAATATCTGGATAGATGGGTAATTACGAGAGTTAATATCGCCTGTTAATTAATAAACACTGATACGCTTAGCACTTCCCAATGGAATGGTTATATATGAATTATACTGGGGCAAAGATATAGCCACTTCGTAGAAATATTAATAAGTGAGTCTCTAAATAGTACTGTAACACTGTAGTACTAATAGAGTGAATCTTGGGTAGTATTTGATTGGTCTGGTCCTGGTTATCTTGCGTCCGTGATGTTGGGGGCTAACGACTGGTTCCGCGGCAATCCAGGTGGTCCATATGTAGGAATTTCTCAAGTACATGGACAGGTCCTTCTATCCAAATCTGCCACGGAGTCTGCCAGCTCTGGAACTCAATTCTCAGCAACCAACAATGATAGAGCTCGAGGTCGACTCTGGTGACCAACCTAGGTTGGTGTCTATCTTTCAACTGATTTTACTGGGGGCTGGAGCTGGGTTTATAGGCTCGGTTTTGGACCCTGTAGGCCATAGGGATCTCGAGTTTTGATGGACTTATTTGAGCTCTCAATTGATACGGGAACTAGGTAAGGTGGTGATTACTGTTGTGGCACATGGCTATATGGAACCTTCATAATGCGATATAACTGAGCCTTAGTAAGAGGTACTATTTTGGCTATACTGGAAGTATTTAGGGGAGAGAGACTGGATCTACTTTGCGAGGAGGATTGGGACAGCTGTGATAGGAGCGTCTCTCTTAGATTGTTCACTCTTCATTCTATGGTATAGCTGAGGTGCTAATTTAGTGATCAGAGTATGCAAGAAAGGTAAAGGGGTTATTGTGAGTTAATAGAGGTTAGTAAAGGTGTTAGTCATGCATGGTTAGTTCATTGATAGGAAGAATTCCTGTGCTACCTGGCAATGACCCGGAAGTCAAAACAGGGGTCAGGTATACCTCCGCAGGGGTCGGGGTCTCCCTCCTCGGGTGGGTAAAAAGGGGGAGGTGCGCGTCCTCTCTCTGTGATGGTCGTCCGGGCGGCTGTGGCTGAGGGCTTGCCATATTACAAGTGTTTGTAATAACCCTCTGTTTATGAGACAGATGTGGGTGTTCGTAATACTAAAACCGAAGGTGCCTTGACCAGCTGGTTTAATTGGTTGGGTTGTTAATTGCATGGTTTGTTGGATGTGGGGGAGACTGGGTTGCTAACTCTGCCACATTTATCTGGAAGTATGGCAATAGAAGTTAGTCACTGGCGAGGCGGCTAGCCTCGCACTGACGATCATTTGGTACAGGGTTGTGAATGGGTTGTGAGGGAATTATAGGTTTGACTCCTGTAAGGAGATAAAGAAAACCTAATATTTAGTAGTGGCCCCGTAATCATTGACGAACATGCCTATTACATAAGGCATCCTCTTCAAACACTAATCCGCCGTAGTTTGAATCTACCGCGCAGAGCATTTAAAAAACTGAGGAGCCTTCATCATGAGCGCACGCGACCTCACTCATGGCTTCAGTCATTATGAATTGGGTTCTCACTACGAAAAAACTTTGTAAAAAATAAAAACAAAAAGAAAATAAGAATAACTATCTAATAAGCTTTCCATCATATCGTGGATGTACTTGTGTGGATCTCTGACCAGACGCTGATTCAGGCGTCATTCCTCCTTCACTGACATAATTATCAAGTAAACCAAAATCCTCAATACATCAACGAATGGGAAGGGGACGGTCGGGAGGGCCCCAGTCGTCAATGATTACGGGGCCACTACTAAATATTAGGTTTTCTTTATCTCCTTACAGGAGTCAAACCTATAATTTATTAGTGGCCCCTCCATCATTGACGAACATGCCTGATTTCTAAGACTGGAGGGGGACATTCGTAATCATAACTCTAGAAAAGTAGATAATAAAAACAACCACATAGTATTCTTACTCTTGAAAAATATATTTATTCATTGGCGTAGGCCGAAAATATACAAGAAAAAGGGGTTCAGGCAGGTGCGTGCTTCAAAGAAGCCTGCCTGACAAAAAATGGGTAACCCTAAAGATTCTGAACACAGATCTGTAGTTACAAAGGCACCCCACTCAACGAGTGGTGACAAAAATAACAAGTTATAATTTTATATGTGCACATCATAAACCCCAACATAATCGTGGAGATAAATTGCAAAGGATCTCCACTGATTCTAAAATTAAATTGCTTTCGCAGCTAAAACTACTATAACAACCCCGTTGTTTTGTACTAACATTGTACTAGCACAATTTCTCTCTGAGAAATTTTATATCACATTAACCTTACATTGTATCACAGCTCTCATACTCCGGCGGGGTCTAGGGTGTCCTATGTCAACTGACTGCACCCCCCCCCCCCCCCTTTGTGAAAATAAACAAAAGTGATTGTAGGGCCACCTAGACCCTCTGCCTTAAAGCTATACATGGTAAGGAAGGTTTGTCTAGAGAAACTGACAAGTATCTAGACAAAAACGTATGATTAGACGCCCACAATTGAGTGGACGCGATATCTTCCACTGAAAAGTTTTTCAGGAAACGTAAAGAGGGTGCCCATTTGCGTAAATCGTGGGCCCTACCCACCACGCCGGGATTACTCTCTTTAATGACTTCGACCAGAAGAGATGCTAATCGCCGTTTAAGTAAGCGTTTACCCGTACTTGCTACCCATAAAGCACCTTGGGGGTTTAGAGGAGCTACTCTCAAATATTTGGTTAGAGCTTGCACTGGACATAGATTATGATGCACCTTTCCCCTTTTTAATGCTGGCACCGTGAACTCTGAAAACACGTGTGCACTGTGCTCATTCTTGGCTACAAAACCTGGGGAAGGCGCAATGTAAATACATTCGTTAAGTCTACCAAACCTAAGGCAATTAGGTGTGTTGCTCATCGCCGCCAGCTCAGACACTCTGTTCCCGGTGGCCAAAGCCATAATGAAAACCGCCTTTTTTAAGAGTAAAGCAAAGTCTGCAGTATTTTGGTACAGACGAGAGTGAAGTAAAGACAAAGCTTTGTCGAGAGACCAAGTAGGCATGAGCTGACGGGGAGGTGGGCGAAGTTTAAAACAAGCTCTCATAAAACCTGTTTCCTCCACCACCGGTATGGAAAGACCTGTAAGGTCTAAAAAGGGCACTCTAATCGCAGTTAAGTGATTTTTTAATGTTACCACCGATAAATGTTTCTGCTCAAACAGATAATTCAAATAATTGAAAACTAAAGCCACTGACGGCACATTCTGTTCCGTTCTGATAATCCAGGAAGTAAAGGCTTGCCAATGTGAGTGATACTGACGTTTCGTAGACTGAGTATATTGATTGATTAATTTATTAGTCACATCTCTACCGTATGGTGCCAGCCACTTGGCCTCCTGAATGTCCATAATGCAAAAGTCAGCGAGGTCGCTAGGTTGCCAATCGTGTCTAAGTGGAAATACCCGACCGGGAGCGATACCGGGTCCGGGCACCACGTTTTCAATTGCTGGTACCACAACTGCGCCGGCCACAGGGGCGCGATTAGCGAGACTAAGCCTCGATAATCTCGTAGTTTGTTCACTACGTGGCACATTAGTGACGCATCTGGCGGCGGAAACAGATAGATGGAGCTCCATCTGTTCCAGTCTGTCACTAGGGCGTCTGGCCCCCCTGCCGGCGTTTTCGCCCGGCGGGTGAGGTATAGAGGGAGTTTGTGAGTCTCCTCGGACGCAAAAAGATCCACTTGTGGATGGGAGAGCTCTGCAATCATTAGGTTGAAAATGGGTTGCTTGAGCTCCCATTCTACTGTCGTGCTCTGTCTCCGGGACAGAGCGTCTGCCCAGACGTTCGCTACGCCTGGGAGATAAGATGCGTGAAGGTAAATTTCTAGTCTGTTGGCTAGAGTAAAAATCTCTTCCGACACGTTTAGCAACCCCCTTGACCTCGTTGATCCTTGCTTCTGAATACAGTGAACCGCATTCAGATTGTCCATTCTGAAGGCCACCGACTTGCCCCGTAATGCCGGGCCGTGAGCCTGAAGGAAATACAAGGGGAC
Source organism: Lithodes maja (assembly GCA_037953745.1). Taxonomy (NCBI): domain Eukaryota; kingdom Metazoa; phylum Arthropoda; class Malacostraca; order Decapoda; family Lithodidae; genus Lithodes; species Lithodes maja. Next base: position 102,099 of record JBAKBP010002101.1, read on the forward strand.
TAGTAATTATTTGACATTGATGTGAGAGATTTCTAAGTGGGACCAAAGCCCCTGACCCTGGTGCCCCTGATTTGATTGAAATCCCCAACCTATTGTGCCTGACGCATCCGTGTCTATCCATACCGTTGGTGGAGGAGAAGTCCATGACATTATTGAGTGCAACGTTTCCCTCTTTGCCCAGACCGCTAGCAAGGTGTAGATTAATTTCGGGATGGGCCATAATTTTCCCGCCGGTAAGAGCGGGAAATATTTGTTGCCTTCCAATATTAATCGTTTTACTTTCAACCGGCCCAACTTGACAGTTAGTTGAATCCAGTTGAGAGAGCCGACCAGAGACTCCCAGACCCTTCGCGTCGTAGTCAGACTGTGAAGAAACATGAACAGTTTCCTGCGAAACCTGTTGCGATTGTCCACACTCTGACTCAGAGTGAGAGCGGCCGTGTCCCAGACCAGCCCTATCCACTGAATTACTCGTGAGGGAACAAGGTTTGACTTTACCAGATTTACCTTGAAGCCTAGAGTTTTGACATGATTTAAAATGATATTGACATGTTTTATGCATAAATGTTGTGTCTCTGCCACCACCAGCCAGTCGTCCAGATACCACAACACTCTGATCCCCTGTTTTAACAATGGCATCAGGGCTTGCCGGACTAATTTCGTGAATAATCGAGGTGCTAGGTTCAAACCGAACGGCATCCTTTGAAAAACAAAATTTTGGTGCCTGATCCGTAAGGCCAAAAACCTTTGAAATCTTTTGTTGACCGATACGTACCAATAGGCGTCTGTCAGGTCTAGTGAACACATCCAACCTCCCGGCGGAAGTGTTAGCCTGATTTGGTGTACTGTTAACATTCTGAAAGATTCGTTGTGAATGTGAAGGTTCAGGTAAGACAGGTCTACGACCGGCCTCATCTGAACACTGTCCCTTTTGGGAACCAAAAATAGTTTGGACGTGAATACAGGGTAATTTGGGGGGACCGGGATGATGACATTCTTGGCAATCATTTCCTGGACCAGTGACTCCACCTCTAAAGAAACAAAATTCGCCGTTGTCGGCTGACGTAAGCGAGGTCGCCGGAGCCACTGCCAAGTGATGCCTTTGCGTGCCACCATCCGTGCCCAAGTGTTTAATGGCCATGCTTGGTGACACGTTCGGAATGACCCAGTTAGCAGACAAGGGTTCGCCGGCTGTACTACCCTCGGGTCCTCCGGCCTTAAGGTTGGCACCGGGAGTGAGAGAGACTTTAGTTTTTTTATGGTGGGGTTGGTGGTGCTGGACGCTTTGCCGGCTGGCTGGTGTTGGCCGACGACTGGCCCTGGCCTGGCTTATGCTGGCCGCGTCCTCTCTGACCTGAAAACCTACTCTGTCTATGCCTGTACTGACCTTGGGGGGAGTGGGAAGACTTAGGCGGAAGAAAGGGTTTAGATCCCCCTGGCTGAGCTTTAGTAGTTGGCCTGGGTTTGGGGAAGGTAAATGTAGGTTTCTTAGAAGGGGTGGGACTGTGCTTAAAAGCCTGTGCCATATTGAACACCGTTCGCCACACTTCAGGGAACATTAGAGAGGGAGTAAGCACTGGTGACATGACCACCTGATTCACAATGCGATCAGGTAGCTTGCGAACTAAAGACATTCTGAGATCTTGTCTTGCTCGTACCGCCTCAAGCAAGGCGGTGCGTATGTCACCCAAGGATTGGATTGACGACTGGAGGAGCAGTCGCCGGGACAATTCAACCGATCTTCTGGCATCCGCATCTGCGATTGCCTGAGTGGACCGCAGTAAAGACTTAGCTACCTGTTGAGACACTATGTACTGGGAGAACAGGCGAAAAGCTTTCCCCCTGAGCCTAAATTCTCTGTCTAGGTGAGTAGGGGTAGGGGTAGTGAAAGGGTCTTTTAGCTCACAAAGATTAATTTTAGGGGCAGCTAGGAAAGAAAACAAAGCTGACGGGACTCCGCCTGCAGACCCTACAGGCATGGAGAACCACGAATGAGTATCTTGAGGGATCTGGTGGGAAGATTTCGAAGTAAATGTGATTGCAAAGTTTTGAGCCTCTATTTCCCAATCTACCCAAGGTCCTGGACCCAACTGCCCCACCTTCAAAACTGGATTAGCTGCTTCGTCTGTGACGGTCTGTAAATCAAGTTCAGGAGTGAGAGCTGACAGAGTCTTAATATCATTAAACCCATCCAGCTTAGACCAGTTTGAAAATAGTTTTGAAGCTGAGGCAGGGGGTAAAGATGGCTTAGTAGCATACACAAAATAGTCCTGGTGATAATAACTAGGTATAGCCTTGATGTTTACGTCTAGTACATTTCCCAAATTATCCAAGGCCCTTAATTTCTTTGATTTATTGCCTTGGATGACCCACTCACTCGGTACTGGGAGCTCCCCTGACAAGGTAGGTTGGGCTAGCTCTGGTTTATTGGGGGTCAAAAGGACCCAAGACTCGTCTGGTCCATAAAGCAAGGGCATGGCTACCTTTCTGATAGGTGCCTTGTCTAGAGGGGGTGGATTGACATCCGTGATGACCCTGACATTGGAAGTTGTCAATGCCGCCATAGCAGGCTTGGTAGCTACTGATGTTGACAGAGTGGGGGGGTTAGGGATCTTAGATAAAGCAATCGAAGTCATCAGAGGCCGTACCGTAGAACTTGTCATGGAAGCCCCCAAGTCGATTGTGGGGGCTTCCTGTTGTTGGCCAAAAAACCTAGATAAAGCCTGAGTAAGCAGCCCATTAATTTCTTGCGCAGTAACAAATTGATTTGAAGATGAACTTACAGGTGAATCATTAATATCCTGCGCGGCGTCTAAGCCTGAGCCTGACTCTTGCCCTTCCATCTCCGAAATTATTGAAACCTCGTCTTTCTCTTCCTGAGAAGATCCCTCCGAAGCTGGGGTACCTTGCTGCCAAGACAAGTCAGGAATAGAGGATGGGATCGCCGCGTCCCTGTGGACATCAGCTACTGTGTGACTCGTTTGAGTCGGACGTGGGTGGTCGGACCCTGGCTGAGCAAACCGCCAAACACTGAGGCCCTGGCCTACACTCTCTTGAGAGTCTGACACATTATCACGAACTGAACCCCCCGAACTTTCCAATTCCAGGGTTAAAATATTTATGGGTAAATCCTCTTTAAGGACAGGCACCGCACTGGACCCTTGAGACCTAACATAAACTCTGTCTGGGGTAGAGGTACGATGAGAGGCACTAGAAACTGGTGAATGTAGGGAGGACTTTCGTTTATGTGAATCCTTTTTGGAGGATTTATGGCTATGGTGTGACCGTGAACTATTCTTTGATTTAGAGGATTCATCGCCGTGACCACTGGTGGAACTTTCCATCCTACTCTTCTTACTCGCCGGTGAAGAGGCAAGACTAGATGACTGTCGTCTGAGAGGTGACCTAGACCGAGATCTCGCCCGAGATGATGAGGCAGATGCCGGGGGTGTAGGCTCTCGTGGACGTTTGGGTCTAGCCGCAGAAGATACAGAACCCTGACCAGTCTCCGCCGGCTTATGACTCGTGACTCTAGAGGAACGTTTAGGGGGAGGGTGTTCAAATAACAATTTATCCCAAAGAGGGACGTTATCACATTGAAGTGATTTATGTGCAACAATCGTAGTGTAGGCTGACATCTGTTGCCTTACTTCTCTTAACGCTACTGCCGCGGTCTTATCATTATCGCAAAGGACTTTTACAGCTAATTGGGAGCAAAAAGAACAATTACGCATAACGCAGAGACCCCTTGAACGGTCTAGACATTTAACACACCTTATGCAAAGGGTATGCGCAAAAATAGGGATACCGGCACAAGCAGGGGTAGTGCATAAAGCAAAGACTGGGGCCACGGTAGCCATGACAGAGACTGGTGGGGAAAACTACCGCCGGGTCTGTATTGGTCCGCCGGAGCCCAGCTCTGGAAAAAAAAAAATTTCCAGGAATTAATGCTCATAAGGTTAATCCAACATGTTCGCACACAAGTGTTAATAACCCACCGGATAACGAGATGTAGTGACACAACGATCACAGCTCGCTACGCGGCGGGGTTTCAGAATATCTAAACAAATCTTTTGAAGAAAGTGAAGAATACCCTCTGACATAATATCGGTCCAGCATGGCGATTATAGTCTTTCTGGTGGTGACTGTCTCAAGATTCAATATTGGAACAAAAACAACCCCCCATAAAGATGCCGGCCCTTGAAATATTTTTGTATAATAACACAGGGCAGGCTGACACGAGATCTGATTTCTAACGAATTGTCACAAAAAGATCGCCGTAAGATTGAAGGCGGCGATACCTAAATGTATCACTGAATTAAGTAGTTAAATCGAAATTGAATTTGTAAATTCCTTATTTCCTCCAACTAGGAGCACCCGCCGGGTGTGAAAAAACGATATTAACCCCAATTGAACCTTCAATTGCCGTAAGTATAAAGGCGGCGATACATAAAGTATCGCTTAAAAATGGAATGGTTAATTTACTGAATGACTTAATTGTTTATCCCACCCTTCCAAGGTACACCCGCCGGGTGAGATGTCAAAACGTTAACCCCATAAGTTCCTGTCCCCACTTCTTTGTAAAAGATCGCCGGGGAGGAAAGCCCTTAACAACAGCTAGGTTTTTCATGTGGTTTTGTAAAACCTGGTAGAAAAACTACATAACGTATGTTCGCAAGAACAACGTTTTATAGATGGGAACAGCCAATCCGCCGGGAATCAAAGGGGGCCTGAAACCAGGCACCAACAGAGACGCAGTCCTGGAGAGCCACAGACACCTCATCGCCGGGGACACAAGCCTGTGTTAAAACCACGTGTGGCCCAACACGGCTCTCGGCCGGGTTTTATCATGGTGAAACCGAGACAAAACCCGCCGGAAGGACACCCACCCCGATCAGACACCATCTGAACGTACACTGGACACGAAGGAAGCCACGCACGACTAACCTAAGTCCACACAATAATCCGTGGAATTAGCCAATACACAACTAAACCAGGAAACAAACATAGTCCGAGGAATTAGCCAATACACAACTAAAACCCGGATACACATGACACAGTAGGGCATATTTATACATAATAAACAATAACACTTGTACATGTGGCAAAGCTACGAGCGGCTGGCTAGGCCTAAGTAGACGGAATAGGAAATGTTGAAATATACACAAAACACTGGAAATATCACAACAGGAACCACCGCCAACACACCACTGTAGAAAAACTTCCGACAAAGGGAAGACTGACTCGGGACCCAGAAAAAACTTCACTAAGTGAAGAAAATAACACAGGGAACATCAGAAGCAAAGCTTACCTCATCAGAAAGATAAAAGGCAGCAATAATTAACGCGTAATGAAAGCCGCCTGCATCACAAGCTAACTAACTGTGAAAAAGTTCACATGTCCACAACAGGACCACGAGGGTACATCCGAAATAGATGCCCCAAACACACGACTCCAAATACACTGCACTGCGGGCAACCAGCCCAGGACACTCCTGCTACGCATATCCTAACCTTACTCGATACATCCCGGAGTAAACAAATGAGAAAAAACTCACTAGGGACGCAACAAATGCGGAACCAGCGGAGCGTGGGGAGACACGTCCGGGCAGGCTGAGCGCAGAGCAGAGAAGGAGGAATGATGCCTGAATCAGCGTCTGGTCAGAGATCCACACAAGTACATCCACGATATGATGGAAAGCTTATTAGATAGTTATTCTTATTTTCTTTTTGTTTTTATTTTTTACGAAGTTTTTTCGTAGTGAGAACCCAATTCATAATGACTGAAGCCATGAGTGAGGTCGCGTGCGCTCATGATGAAGGCTCCTCAGTTTTTTAAATGCTCTGTGCGGTAGATTCAAACTACGGCGGATTAGTGTTTGAAGAGGATGCCTTATGTAATAGGCATGTTCGTCAATGATGGAGGGGCCACTAATAAATAGATGGCATGCAAAGGGTTAGTAAAGTTCTAATGTTGTTCCGTCCTACTAAGGGAAGGTAGGCTGGATAGGAGTATATATATAAAAGGTTGGAGAATGTTAGCAATGGAAAAATCAAGGATATTCAGGAGGTATGGTGGAGAGGCTAGGTCGTAAAGGAGTGGAGGAGCGTGGGGGGTTAATGAGAGGGAGAGGGTTAAGGAGGGCTACGTGGAAGTTTGACCCTAAGGTCTCTGGGCGTAGGGGTGGCATTACCCTACAGTTGGTATCGTAGCCTGGGGGTTAATGACAGGGAAAGCATGTTAGCCAAATGCTACCGGGGGATGAGCAATATGTGGTGGTATTGTAAGGGGTCTAAATTGACTAGGCTGGATTTTGGCAATATTTACACCAAGACTTTTACTGTTCACTCACTTTAAGCCCAATAATGACCCAATCAGTGTTGAGATTAGGTGAAATGTTCGGTATTATGTTATTATCGTGATTATAATATCAGTTGACATATATTAAATTGTAATGACTAAAAAGAAATAATTAAAAAGGCCCAATGGTGTCTGATAGGTACGAGGGTCATTATTCTAACTTTACATATTAAATATAATTGTTTGGTATTGTTATATTAAGTTTAGAAAAGGGGTGTCACAATCGGAGCAATGTTGTTTTGGAATTAGAATGAAATTTACTTGTTTTGGCCATTTAATCACTTCCAGGTGTATACAGTTAATTGCAAAGCATAACTTTAACTTTGTGAATCTAGTATAATGCTGATATTTGGCCTAATAATTGCTTGTACCGGGTCTCTAGTGTGACACCCTGATTCTGAGGCCTTAGTGACAAGTGCCCACCTCAAGGGGGTTTGACAGGTGGAAATTTATGAGTCCTACCTCCAACTTAAAAACTATAGTCTTACCTAGGATATCGTAAGTAATAGTTAACATGTGTGTGCCTGAAATTCGTTTACATTATATAAAAGTAATTCAATTATCCTTTGAAAGTTTTATTAGACTCTTAAGTAAGTTGAGGAGCTCATTTAATCAAGGTATGGTTATTGTTGTGACAAAGGACGCTGACCCCGAGTCCTACAGAGCCTAGAGCCGAGAGTGCCAGTGTCATTCCCTCCCAGTCGCCAGCCTCGGGCGGACTAAAGCAGGCGTCACACCATGCCGACTTGAGCCAAGACTGACCACGACCTTTAGTCGTGGTCAGGAGTGCTGACCTTCGGTAGAGAGCTTAAGGATTTGGGGGGGTGAGTTTTGGACGGGACGCAGTATGGATGGCCACGCCGCCTGACGGCGACCTGACGGGGTAGAGCGGCGCCCATGCAGGACTGAAGGTGAGACCTAGGTCGCCGCTGGAGTGCCGATCTGCGGCGTAGCGCGTTGACAACGACCCGACGAACGGGGTCGACAGGAGGTAGGGCGGCGTCAATATGCATACTGTGCCGATGGACGGCGACCCCTTCAGTATGCACGGCTGATTATTAACTGATTATTTCAGTTAATTCTGTTATTTTATTATTATTATTAATTTAATTATGTATTGAATGTTGTTATTTTTCATTTTTTCTGTAGTTAATATACCTAATCTTATATTTTGATGGTTATTGATAATATATTTATTATTTAATTATTTAACCCGCTGAGTGCCAGGGACGTATATATACGTCCTAGGGTGTTGTCACACCCAGTGCCAGGGACGTATATAATGTACCTTACCCTTTTGGCTACCCACCACAAAAATCCCAAATCCCTCCTCCCACCCACTCGCTGACTGTCGGTCCCGTCAGAAGGAAAAAAAAGGAAAATCTGTGGCGGCGAAACGACTGCACCAATCGGTTCCATATTTGTGTGTCAAGTCCCTTACCCTTCTGCCTTCCCCCCACCACACCTCCAACCGCCTCCCACCACCCACTTCCAGCGTATCCGTACGAAGATAAGGAAAAAAAGGAAAATCTGTGGTGGCGAAACTACCTCACCAATCCGCTTCATATTTGTAACATGAGTCAATTACGCTTCTACCTTCCCCCCCCCCTGCCATCCCCAAAACCACCCTCCCACGACCCTCCTACCCATACATTCCGATACCATAAAAGTCTCTGTAGTCTATAGTGTCTTTTCAGCTACTTTCGTGACCATCGGGGACCTGATTTCTGACCTGAAAATGGACAAGGGGAGTGTTTTTTTTACCATTATCCTTCCTTTCTCTCCCAACTTGATAGATTTAGCCAAAAAAAAAAAAAAAAAAAAAATCTGGCACTGGCAGAAGCACACCGTCAAAATTGGCTGGCACTCAGCGGGTTAATTATGTCGTTTATTTATATATTGACCGTTAGGGCATCGTTGGGTCGCCGCAAGCCGCCGCTGATCCCCGCAGGTTGTTATGGTGGTGCCGCCTGACGCAGACCTCATTTATGGTGCTGTGTGCCGCCGTGTGCCGCCGCACTGACGCCTACCTTTTCCCGTCAAGCGCCGTCAAGCGCCGTCACACGCCATCAGCCTCCCGTCCCCTTCACGTCCCATTGTTTGACCTCACTCCACGCCGACTTGATTTTCAAAGTTCTGCATGTTGAACTTTTGAGGGGGTATGTGAAGACCCATCCCGACCTCTTTGTTATGTTGGCGACGGCCCATGATGCGCGGCGACGTAGACCAAGACTGTCCACGACCCTTAGGTCGCGGACAGTCTTGGCCTAAAATCGGCTAGGTGTGACGGGTGCTTTAGGGGAAATATTTGGATTAACTCAGTATAAATTTCCCTTTGTGTTGTGTTTAGATAAAACCTTCAGTTGAAGGTGAGTTGAAATGAATTGTGAAGTATTTAAGATAAGTTATAAGACCATTTTTAAGCCCAGTTTCTTATTATGTAACTACGAAATTATACGACATCCTTTGTCTTGGTCGAAAGTGAAATTATTCACTCCGTCTGATAATTGATAATTTAGATTTCAAATTCCATATTATTTTTCCTGCCAACCTTGTTATGTATTAAGATAATATGTTAATTGCATTGTGTTAGTGTAGTATTATCACAGCAATGATATCCCGTATGTCGAGTTCAGTATATGTAACTTAATGTAACCAACATTCCTTTGTGAGTAGGGTGTATAGAGGCCTACACTCCGTTTTCTATTTGGAACCATTTTCTTTATATATTTTTGAGGGTCAACTAAGTAAATTATATCTGTATCCCCAACCCTCCATTTTCTATTTGGACCATTTTTCTTTATATATTTTTGAGGGTCAACTAAGTAAAATTTATCTGACCCAACAATTTATACAACCGTTATTTTGTTGTCTCTTAATTGATACATTTGACCACTTTTGTAATGTTAATATGAATTAAGATATAGAATTTTATCAGTTTTATTAATGGTAATGTTAATACCAGGTCCCAGGTCAGGAGCGAAGTCCCAGAAGAAGTACCAGGTGCAGAGAGTCCTGTATCCACCCCAGTGGACATGACCTAGTGGCTGTACTGAGACAGGATGCTGTTGGTGTTATTGAATCTTGAGCTAACCTTCAACCCAGTGTGAGCTGTTGTACACCTTATGAACCTAGTGACCGAGTGTGTGTTTACTAGGGTAGTGGCCTTGGGGTCACCTGTTGAAGGATTTTAGTTAACTTTGATGTGGTGATAAGAAGTAGTTCATTGCGCCAATAATACCGATATATTCCGTGGTTGACTAAAGTAATAATCGTATTGATTTGTGTATCACAGTGAAAAGTGTATTTCTCTTTACAGTGTTTTAATATAGTTAAGAATTGTTATGCCCTGTTTTTCTACAGGTTTAACTTGGGTAATGTGAGTTCTAACTGACTGGGTATATAAGGCTGCATGCACAATACAAGGTATGAGGAATAGAGAACACAAAAGAAACACACGGTAACAGGACACACGATCACGTTTATTGATATACCACTTCTGAAATACTCGTGCAAGACAAATGATAGAATTGAACAACACTAGCATAAGTGGATCTGGATGGAGCCTAGTCTCCCACTTCCAACGTTCAGGTATTAATCTTCTGATCACTGGCTTATTTAACAGGTTTATATACCGGAGACCATCAATGTTATTTATAGATTCATATTCACTGTTATATTTATTACTGGTAGCTCTGGTGCATAAGTAGTAGTTCACAGACTAGATTAGACATGCGTATTTTAAAGCACGGGTATTCTAGTAACCTCAGGGGGTACTGATCTAAGTTTTATATTCTTATAGCAGAAACACGTAGAACGTAAATCAGTGGGCGAATATCAGATATCACTAGGGTTTCACTTCTAGGTAATAATATCTGGATATATGGGTAATTACGAGAGTTAATATCGCCTGTTAATTAATGAACACTGATACGCTTAGCACTTCCTAATTGAATGGTTATATGTGAATTATACTGGGGCAAAGATATAGCCACTTCGTAGAAATATTAATAAGTGAGTCTCTAAATAGTACTGTAACACTGTAGTTCTGATAGAGTGAATCTTGGGTAGTATTTGATTGGTCTGGTCCTGGTTATCTTGCGTCCATGATGTTGGGGGCTAACGACTGGTTCCGCGGCCGTCCAGGTTGTCCATATGTAGGAAGTTCTCAAGTACGTGGACAGGTCCTTCTATCCAAATCTGCCACGGAGTCTGCTGGCTCTGGAACTCACTTCTCAGCAATCAACAAGGATAGAGCTCGAGGGTAACTCTGGTGACCAACCTGGGTTGGTGTCTATCTTTCAACTGATTTTACTGGGGGCTGGAGCTGGGTTTATAGGCTCGGTTTTGGACCCTGTAGGCCATAGGGATCTCGAGTTTTGATGGACTTATTTGAGCTCTCGATAGATACGGGGACTAGGTAAGGTGGTGATTACTGTTGTGGCACATGGCTATAGGAAGCCTTCATAATATGATATAACTGAGCCTTAGTAAGAGGTACTATTTTGGCTATACTGGAAGTATTTAGGGGAGAGAGACTGGATCTACTTTGCGAGGAGGATGGGGACAGCTGTGATAGGAGCGTCTCTCTTAGATTGTTCACTCTTCATTCTATGGTATAGCTGAGGTGCTAATTTAGTGATCAGAGTATGCAAGAAAGGTAAATGGGTTATTGTGGGTTAATAGAGGTTAGTAAAGGGGTTAGTCATGCATGGTTAGTTCATTGATAGGAAGAATTCCTGTGCTACCTAGCAACGACCCAGAAGTCAAAACAGGGGTTAGGTATACCTCCGCAGGGGTGGGGGTCTCCCTCCTCGGGTGGGTAAAATGGGGTAGTTGCGTGCCCTCTCTCTGTGATGGTCGTCCGGCGGCTGTGGCTGAGGGCTTGCCATATCACAAGTGTTTGTAATAACCCTCTGTTTATGAGACAGATGTGGGTGTTCGTAATATCAAAACCGAAGGTGCCTTGACTAGCTGGTTTAATCGTTTGGGTTGTTAATTGCATGGTTTGCTGGATGTGGTGGAGACTGGGTTGCTAACTCTGCCACATTTATCTGGAAGTATGGCAATAGAAGTTAGTTACTGGCGAGGCGGCTAGCCTCGCACCGACGATCATTGGGTGCAGGGTTGTGAATGGGTTGTAAGGGAATAGATGGCATGCAAGGGGTTAGTAAAGTTCTAATGTTGTTCCGGCCTACTGAGGGAAGGTAGGCTGGATAGGAGTATATATATAAAAGGTTGGAGAGCGTTAGCAATGGAAAAATCAAGGATCTTCAAGAGGTATGAGGGAGAGGCTAGGTCGGACAAGAGTCGAGGAGCGCGGGGTGTTAATGAGAGGGGGGGAAGTTCAGGGGGCTACGTGGAAATTTGGCCCTAAGGTCTCCGGGCGTGGGGGTGGCATTAGGCTACAGTTGATATTGGAGTTTGAAAGGACAGTGAAAGTACGTTAGCCAAATGCTACCGGGGGATGCAACTATGGGGTGGTATATGAGTCTGGAAAAGATAGAATCATGTGGACTGTGGGGCTGTGGGGGGAGAAGGAGGTTAACTGTAGGTGTGTGCTTGACTGTGGATAAAGTAGGGAAAAACATGGTGTATTATTACTCGTCAATGCGAGGGGTTATGGACACTATTAGTTGGCACGAGTTTTTTGTACGTCTAGTTGTCCCTGGGAACTGCGTTTTCTATGAAATATAGACCAAAGAAAAGCGGCAGTTCGTAGGGGTACTTCGTTATTGTTTCGTGATACTATGATGGCAATGGACAAAGAAAAGGTTATCTATACAATCTCTGGTTGGGGTAAGCATTAAGTTATAGCATGGTGGCTAACATCTGTAGTCCTGTCTGTCTAGGTCTTACGGGGGCAATGGTTCTATATCACTGGTGTACCCTTGGGTATCTTAATCTCTTATTAATTTGGACATGGGGTTTTAACATCTGCTTCTCAGATGGAAGAACATACATAGATATATGGCTGTCTGATTGGTTGGCATTGGCTCAACCTAGGGACAGGGCATGGGTGTTTTTAACACCTTACGAGCGGCCTATGCGGTTTATTTATATGTACCGCCCAGCGGGGTGTTTTTAGCCAAAATAGGGCTGTTTACGTGATCATTTTCATGCCTAAATAAGACCCAGAATGTAAAACAAGTATCTTTCCCTGAAAGGGCATAAACAGAGCTTTCGAATGACACCATAACGATCCTTTTGTGATGGCTAGTTTTCTTGCAATAACCGTGCAACGCGAGTGCAAAAAGCATGTAATAAGGCACTTTCCCCATACAATTCCGTATATAGCGAGTGAGAGAGGGAGGGAGGAGGTGGGATTCGTGTCAGTAGGTTCGCCGCGGTGGTCGGGAGCAGTCATACGCTCGCTACTCTCCTGCCACCACTTGTCTCTCTCTCTCAGCCACATTACGTGCTGAAATTGCCACACGATATATGTCGAGCGCCGCCACATAGTCCAGCTTTATTTCACTCGACTTATGTTGCGCGCCGCTAATTAAGGGTTAATATGAATGTATATTCCTGTTCATCATCATATAGGTAGAGTCGGGCGGGTAAGAGGTGCAAGACACGAAGCAAAATGGAGTAGTGTGGACTGTGGATACGAAGGAGGTGAGTGGAAAACGTATAACAATTGTGGAAAAGTAAATGGGAAAGATGAACACAATGGCGGATAAAAATAATTAACCTAAGGATTGAATACATAGATTTATGGGGGCGATTGGTCTTCAGAAACTTAGTCTGGCAAGACAAGGTATTTTAGGGTATGTTGATATTAATACTTAACCTAAGGATTGAATACATAGATTTATGGGGGCGATTGGTCTTCAGAAACTTAGTCTGGCAAGACAAGGTATTTTAGGGTATGTTGATATTAATATCCTAAACTTAGGGACAGAGCATGGGTGTATTAACTTTAAGGTGTATTTATGTTCGTCATCATGTAGGTAGAGGTGTAGGACACGAGGGGTAGTGTATGTGAGGTGTGGAAAACGGTCAGTGTTTAGAAGGGGTAGGCAGGTGTGTTTTGGGGCTGCTTAGCCCTGCGGGCTTGGGCCTGTCTGAACTGGTTGGCTCGGTCAGCTGGTCCTTTCGTTCTGTGGACCTTTCTTTCGGGTGTTTCTGTGTGGTGTTCGCTCGTGGCTTCTGTGGTGGGCTTCTCGTTCTGGGGCATTTTACTTCCCTCTCCTTCATTGTAGGCTTGTCTCCGAGCCTCAAGGGTGAAGTAAAAAGAAGCATAGTCATGGTGGGTCATTTTGAGGGTATTTAGAAGGTCCCACCAAGCAAGAGAGCGAGGGTCAGGTTTCTTTTGCAGGTCAATGTATACCTGTAGGAATGTGTCCTCTGTGTTGTGGCGGGTGGTTGCCCGGGGCTTGATGTGGGCGTTGTAGACGGGCTAAACGTCCAGTGGGGGTTTTTACTTTAACCTTTCGTATGAATGGTTTGTAGTTTTCCCCCGTGGGGGTCGGAGTGAGGTGTGTGGGACTGACAGGAGGTCTGTTTAGTGTGGTGAATGGGTTACTAACCGAAGGGGAGGGTTTAACGCGTGAAAACAGAGCTGGGGATGAAGGGGGGATATGAGTCTGGGGTTTTGGGGGTTTTCTTGGGCGGTGTTGTAGGCTGGGGAAATATAGTGAGGCAATGCGCAAGATCGGTTTAGGTAAGGTGCGTGAAGGAGGTGTGTGAGAAGGAGGGGGCGTGTGTGTTGTGTGGCTTGGGTCTTTAGTGTCAGAACGGGGTGTTGTTTTTGTATAACTGCCTTTAAATCTGATGGGTCTGTTGATTATTCTACCTCTGGAGGTCCTGGTGGGAAGGTAGATGTTTGTCGTGGGACTTGAGTCGCTCGACGATGTTTTATATTGAGGGGAAGAACGTTTTACAGGTGAAGGGCATTTATTGGGGGCGAGGTCGGGGGTTATTTGAGAGGTAGATGCGTGTGGAGGTTTTTTGTTGGGTGAGGGTGGTAGGCGGAATGGAAGAGGATTTGGTGGGGGTATGTATGGGGGTTCTCTCAGGGGTGACTTTGTGCGGGGAATTTTTTAGGGTTGGTTGGTTGGGGGTTTGATGAGATGAGGAGGTTGGTTGATGTGTGGGTGGGGTTGCGGGGATAGGGGAGGGAAAAGGGGCGGATGCGGGGGGGGGGCTAGACGGGTGGGTAGGGAGTGGAGATTTAAGTTGGAGGGAAATGGCAGCTTGTCGATGAGGACGAAGATTAGTGTTATCTCGACTAGCAACAGACTGTTCAGAAAAGAGAGACAAAAACTTAAAACATTTTATCCTGGAATGTGAATAATATAATGAAATTAGGAAAAAAAATTAATCAGGCCATATATCTAAGACACTGGAAACTAATAGGAGAGTTACTATTCAAGAAAAAAAGAACGAGGGAAGAAAATACATAGATGTTGGAAAAGGAGAGAAAAGATGATAAAAGAACTTGACGAAAGGACAGATAATTAAGAACACAGGAAAATTAAGAAGCTAAAGTGTTTAACAAGGTATAAAACAAATTTAAAAGATAGTCAGAAAAGTGTAGGTTAACAAGATAAGTAGTATGACTAAGGACAAAAAATGTAATACATTCAGTATATGGAAAAAGTGTAAATTTAAGAAAGAACAGATAATTAAGAACACAGGAAAATTAAGAAGAGCTAAAGTGTTTAACAATGTATAAAACTAATTTAAAAGATAGTCAGAAAAGTGTAGGTTAACAAGAAAAGTAGTATATGACTAAGGGAAAAACAAAAAATATATACAGTACAGTATATGGAAAACATGTAAATTTATAGAATCATGCCCAATCGCTTAGGAATTGAAAACAATCAAAACAACAATCTCATGGAAAATTCCAGTACAATAATATCCTCATCATCATCAAGGGGGGGTTTATTTAGGGTCGCCGTTAGTCTTGGTGAAGGTCTGGTTTATTTGGTAGGGGTGGTGGTGGTGGTTGTGGCTTCAACCTTGGGGGTTCACTTTCACTTTGGAAGGGAGGGGTGGATATACCGTTAGGTCTGTCTTTAGGAATGTGGGTCTGGGTGAGAGCTGGCCCAGGGCCAGTTTTGGAGGATGGTTTAAATGGTTTCGGTCGGGGGTAGTGATAGGGGGGGTTTAAAGGTGAAACGGGCAGGTCGAGTCGGGGTTGTTGTTGCGGAAGAGGTTGGTGCTGGGGAGGGGTTGAATTGTGTAGAGAGTTGTGGTCGTGAGTGGGGTTCGGGGAAGGGTGAGTAAGGCTGGAGAGTTTACGATGATCGGGTGGCTTGGAGGTTTGGAGTGTGGGGATTTAATAGAGAGATGGTGGGGGGGGGTCTGGGCAGGCAGGGTTTTGAGAGGGGTTGAATTTGGACTTATTTTATTTTCGGGAGAGACGTGGATGGGATTTCGAGGAGTGGTTGAAGTTGAGAGGTCGATTATGTTGTTTAGGGCGAGAGAGAGAGTGTAGTCTTTTGGGGGTTAGCCAAGGTGGAAAAAGTTTTGTGGTTGGATTGGAATGGGCGTGGTATTTTGTCGAGCGGGATCTTTGGGGGTGGAATTTGGGGCGGATGGGGTAACGGTGAAGAGGGGGGTAAGATAGGGGGGAAAGAGGAGGTAGGGGTTATGTACGGGGGTGATTTTTCGTTCTGAATGTGGTCGTGAGAGGTTAGGCTGGCAGGGTGGGAATTGGTGGAGGTTGAAAGTTTAGCTGGGCTAATGATGGTGGGAGACCGACTGGTGAGCAGGTGTTCGGTACGCATGAGGGGGGGGAAATCACTTTGGTGGGGGTCACGCGTGAGGGGGGGATTAACGGCGCGTGTGGGAGGATCAGAGTGGTGAGGTGTGAGTGATCTAGGAAACGGAAATTGTTGGTGGGACTGGGGAGGATTGGTGGGGGAAGAGTTAGGCATAGGACATGGGTTATTGGGGGAGGACTGATGTACTGATTTGTGGTTGTTAAAAGTACGAATTTGGGGAATTTTCTTGGTGGTAGTCACGGTCTGTTTAGATGTTATCTGGGATTGGTGAGTTTGTCTGTCAGGAGAGGGCGAGTCAAGTGTGGGGTTTTGAAGTTTTCTAGGGGTGTGAATTGCGTGGGGGTGGAAGGGAGCTACTGACGGAAAGCTGTCACAAGGGGAATTTTGTTGTTTGTGGAATAGCTGAACATTTCTGGGGGCATGGGGAAAACATTGTTGGGTACATAGGTCGGCATTTTCCCTGGAAACACGTGCACATCAATATTTGTTAGCATGGTTTTTACATATATAAGAATCTGTCCTGGAAACCTGGGAGGATTGAACCTGGACAGATGGGGGTCTGGGTGATTGACAGGTAAATTGTGGGGATGGGGTGAGTAGGTCAGTTTGGAGAGATTGTTGCGGAAGAGATTTGTCTCGGACAATAATGGAATTTGGTAGGATGGATGAAGGAGGCATTGATGGAGATTTTGGTTCTGGTGCTGGATTATGGGGCAGAGGTAGGTTGGTGAGCGGGGGTGTTACTGGAGGTGGATTCAAGAGCGGTTCGGGTAATGTTGGAGAGGGAGACAAGGGAGGGGGGAATAGGAGGTAGGCGGAGCTGTAGCATTCTTGGTTGATGCGGGTGTTTGAAGGGGTTTCACCGAGGTTGGGCATGTGGGGAGATGATGGTGGGGGGTGTGAGGTTGACAGTTTTGAGGGGGGGACAGGTGATGAATATGAGGAAGTGAGAGGCGTGACAGGTTGTTGAGGGATTGACGGGGGTGAAGGTTGGTCTTGGGTGACAGGGGCATGTGAGAGAGTGGAGGAGGGGCTCATTTTCTGACCAGCATTTTTTAGGGGTGAAATTGAAAAAGAATTGGTTACTGTGGGGGTGACCATTTCTGAGTGCTGTGGTTTGTTGGCAGGCATAGAAAAAGGATGGGGTTTATGGGGTAACACAATTGGTGGAAGATTATCGTTGGTGGATGGCTGGGCAGGGGAAAATTTAGGGATGGTCAGAGAGGATAGAGGCAAGGAAGAGTGCACTGGGGTTGGACTTTTACCGGAAGTCATTTTGGAAGGGTGCACAGAGTTTTCTTTAGGGGGATGGAGGGACTTATCGATGATAGTGTTTAGTGGAGGAATACGTTTACTTTCTTGGATAGGGGCTGAAGGGTTGGATAGGGGATTCATCGAACTGAGTAGGCATTTTTCTCTGATGGAGAGCATATTATGTTCTTCGAATGAGCCGTACGGGTCGAGATGGGCGGTGATGTGGGGTGGGAGGATGTCTAATAATGCGGTGAATAAGAGTTCATTTTGTTGCTCGTCATCTTCAGAGCTATACGTGGTCCTCACGTATCTGTAGAGTTGTATGAGGGTCACATTTATATCCCCTTCATACTTGATCTCGTCGACTTTTATTATTTTGGGGGCGACGAGGGAACCCAAAAGTGGCCCTAAGGTCCGGATCACGAGGGATCGAAACTGGTTCCAGGTAAGCTCTGGCGTTACCTGTTTCATAATTTGGCGAAGAAAATGGTTCCAGGTAAGCTTATCAACAATTTGGGAAACGGCTTCTCCCAACTGTATAATGTGCGATAATGCAACAGCGATTTTGTCGCGGTCATTTTGAAATGCCACATCATACACTGGCTTTATTATGTCTAAGTAAGTAGCGATATCATACGTGTTTACATCATACTTGGGAATGTGTGTGAGGAGCTGCCATTTTTGCGGTATTCTCATGCTTCTACTGTTCGAAACTTGCAGTGTAATGCAACCTTTTATCCGAATCAAGAACCACCGCTGCCGCCAATGTTATGCCCTGTTTTTCTACAGGTTTAACTTGGGTAATGTGAGTTCTAACTGACTGGGTATATAAGGCTGCATGCACAATACAAGGTATGAGGAATAGAGAACACAAAAGAAACACACGGTAACAGGACACACGATCACGTTTATTGATATACCACTTCTGAAATACTCGTGCAAGACAAATGATAGAATTGAACAACACTAGCATAAGTGGATCTGGATGGAGCCTAGTCTCCCACGTCCAACGTTCAGGTATTAATCTTCTGATCACTGGCTTATTTAACAGGTTTATATACCGGAGACCATCAATGTTTTTTATAGATTCATATTCACTGTTAGATTTATTACTGGTAGCTCTGGTGCATAAGTAGTAGTTCACAGACTAGATTAGACACGCGTATTTTAGAGCACGGGAATTCTAGTAACCTCAGGGGGTACTGATCTAAGTTTTATATTCTTATAGCAGAAACACGTAGAACGCAAATCAGTGGGCGAATATCAGATATCACTAGGGTTTCACTTCTAGGTAATAATATCTGGATATATGGGTAATTACGAGAGTTAATATCGCCTGTTAATTAATGAACACTGATACGCTTAGCACTTCCTAATTGAATGGTTATATGTGAATTATACTGGGGCAAAGATATAGCCACTTCGTAGAAATATTAATAAGTGAGTCTCTAAATAGTACTGTAACACTGTAGTACTGATAGAGTGAATCTTGGGTAGTATTTGATTGGTCTGGTCCTGGTTATCTTGCGTCCATGATGTTGGGGGCTAATGACTGGTTCCGCGGCCGTCCAGGTTGTCCATATGTAGGAAGTTCTCCAGTACGTGGACAGGTCCTTCTATCCAAATCTGCCACGGAGTCTGCTGGCTCTGGAACTCACTTCTCAGCAATCAACAAGGATAGAGCTCGAGGGTAACTCTGGTGACCAACCTGGGTTGGTGTCTATCTTTCAACTGATTTTAATGGGGGCTGGAGCTGGGTTTATAGGCTCGGTTTTGGGCCCTGTAGGCCATAGGGATCTCGAGTCTTATGGACTTATTTGAGCTCTCGATAGATACGGGGACTAGGTAAGGTGGTGATTACTGTTGTGGCACATGGCTATAGGAAGCCTTCATAATATGATATAACTGAGCCTTAGTAAGAGGTACTATTTTGGCTATACTGGAAGTATTTAGGGGAGAGAGACTGGATCTACTTTGCGAGGAGGATGGGGACAGCTGTGATAGGAGCGTCTCTCTTAGATTGCTCAATCTTCATTCTATGGTATAGCTGAGGTGCTAATTTAGTGATCAGAGTATGCAAGAAAGGTAAATGGGTTATTGTGGGTTAATAGAGGTTAGTAAAGGGGTTAGTCATGCATAGTTAGTTCATTGATAGGAAGAATTCCTGTGCTACCTGGCAACGACCCAGAAGTCAAAACAGGGGTCAGGTATACCTCCGCAGGGGTGGGGGTCTCCCTCCTCGGGTGGGTAAAAAGGGGTAGTTGCGCGCCCTCTCTCTGTGATGGTCGTCCGGCGGCTGTGGCTAGGGGCTTGCCATATCACAAGTGTTTGTAATAACCCTCTGTTTATGAGACAGATGTGGGTGTTCGTAATATCAAAACCGAAGGTGCCTTGACTAGCTGGTTTAATCGGTTGGGTTGTTAATTGCATGGTTTGCTGGATGTGGTGGAGACTGGGTTGCTAACTCTGCCACATTTATCTGGAAGTATGGCAATAGAAGTTAGTTACTGGCGAGGCGGCTAGCCTCGCACCGATGATCATTGGGTGCAGGGTTGTGAATGGGTTGTAAGGGAATAGATGGCATGCAAGGGGTTAGTAAAGTTCTAATGTTGTTCCGGCCTACTAAGGGAAGGTAGGCTGGATAGGAGTATATATATAAAAGGTTGGAGAGCGTTAGCAACGGAAAAATCAAGGATCTTCAAGAGGTATGAGGGAGAGGCTAGGTCGGACAAGAGTCGAGGAGCGCGGGGTGTTAATGAGAGGGGGGGGGGGAGTTCAGGGGGCTACGTGGAAATTTGGCCCTAAGGTCTCCGGGCGTGGGGGTGGCATTTGGCTACAGTTGATATTGGAGTTTGAAAGGACAGTGAAAGTACGTTAGCCAAATGCTACCGGGGGATGCAACTATGGGGTGGTATATGAGTCTGGAAAAGATAGAATCATGTGGACTGTGGGGCTGTGGGGGGAGAAGGAGGTTAACTGTAGGTGTGTGCTTGACTGTGGATAAAGTAGGGAAAAACATGGTGTATTATTACTCGTCAATACGAGGGGTTATGGACACTATTAGTTGGCACAAGTTTTTTGTACGTCTAGTTGTCCCTGGGAACTGCGTTTTCTATGAAATATAGACCAAAGAAAAGCGGCAGTTCATAGGGGTACTTCGTTATTGTTTCGTGATACTATGATGGCAATGGACAAAGAAAAGGTTATCTATAAAATCTCTGGTTGGGGTAAGCATTAAGTTATAGCATGGTGGCTAACATCTGTAGTCCTGGCTGTCTAGTTCTTACGGGGGCAATGGTTCTATATCACTGGTGTACCCGTGGGTATCTTAATCTCTTATTAATTTGGACATGGGGTTTTAACATCTGCTTCTCAGATGGAAGAACATACATAGATATATGGCTGTCTGATTGGTTGGCATTGGCTCAACCTAGGGACAGGGCATGGGTGTTTTTAATATGAATGTATATTCCTGTTCATCATCATGTAGGTAGAGTCGGGCGGGTAAGAGGTGTAAGACACGAAGCAAAATGGAGTAGTGTGGACTGTGGATACGAAGGAGGTGAGTGGAAGACGTATAACAATTGTGGAAAAGTAAATGGAAAAGATGAACACAATGGCGGATAAAGATAATTAACCTAAGGATTGAATACATAGATTTATGGGGGCGATTGGTCTTCAGAAACTTAGTCTGGCAAGACAAGGTATTTTAGGGTATGTTGATATTAATACTTAACCTAAGGATTGAATACATAGATTTATGGGGGCGATTGGTCTTCAGAAACTTAGTTTGGCAAGACAAGGTATTTTAGGGTATGTTGATATTAATACTTAACCTAAGGATTGAATACATAGATTTATGGGGGCGATTGGTCTTCAGAAACTTAGTCTGGCAAGACAAGGTATTTTAGGGTATGTTGATATTAATATCCTAAACTTAGGGACAGAGCATGGGTGTATAAACTTTAAGGTGTATTTATGTTCGTCATCATGTAGGTAGAGGTGTAGGACACGAGGGGTAGTGTATGTGAGGTGTGGAAAACGGTCAGTGTTTAGAAGGGGTAGGCAGGTGTGTTTTGGGGCTGCTTAGCCCTGCGGGCTTGGGCCTGTCTGAACTGGTTGGCTCGGTCAGCTGGTCCTTTCGTTCTGTGGACCTTTCTTTCGGGTGTTTCTGTGTGGTGTTCGCTCGTGGCTTCTGTGGTGGGCTTCTCGTTCTGGGGCATTTTAACCCTCCCGCATCTTTAGGACGCGATCGCGTCATAACGCCACCCCTCGAAGAGTGCTCGTATGACGCAATCGCGTCATAATGCCACCTGTAAGTTAGAAATATTCGCCAAAAATAAGTTTATGACTCGATTTTGACGCAATTTGGACTTGTAAGTTAGGCATTAGTAAGTTACAAAAGGAAGTATTTATTAGTGGCCCCTCCATCATTGACGAACATGCCTATTACATAAGGCATCCTCTTCAAACACTAATCCGCCGTAGTTTGAATCTACCGCGCAGAGCATTTAAAATCTGAGGAGCCTTCATCATGAGCGCACGCGACCTCACTCATGGCTTCAGTCATTATGAATTGGGTTCTCACTACGAAAAAACTTTGTCAAAAATAAAAAACAAAAACAAAATAAGAATAACTATCCAATAAGCTTTCCATCATATCGTAGATGTACTTGTGTGGATCTTTGACCAGACGCTGATTCAGGCGTCATTCTTCCTTCTCTGCTCTGCGGTCAGCCGGCCTGGACGTGTTTCTCCACGCTCCGCTGGTTCCGCATTTGCTGCATCCCTAGTGAGTTTTTTCTCATTTGTTTACTCCGGGATGTATCGAGTAAGGTTAGGATATGCGTAGCAGGAGTGTCCTGGGCTGGTTGCCCGCAGTGCAGTGTATTTTGGGTCGTGTGTTTGGGGCATCTATTTCGGATGTACCCTCGTGGTCCGGTTGTGGACAGGTGAACTTTTTCACAGTTAGCTAGCTTTGTGATGCAGGCGGCTTTCATTACGCGTTATTGCTTCCTTTTATCTTTCTGATGAGGTAGCGTATTTTTGCTGACGTTCCCAGCGTATTTTTCTTCACTTAGTGAAGTTTTTTCTGGGTCCCGAGTCAGTTCTTCCCTTTGCCGGAAGTATTTGCTACAGTGGTGTGTTGGCGGTGGTTCCTGTTGTGATATAATTCAGTGCTTTTTGTTTATATTCCGACATGTTATTGTTATCCGTCTGCCTAGGCCTAGCCAGCCTCTCGTAGCTTTACCACATATACAAGTGTTATTGATTTATTTTCTAAATATGTACTACTGTGTGATGTGTGTCCTGGTTTAGTTGTGTATTGGCTAATTCCACGGACTATGTTGGGCCCAGCGTTAGTTGTGTTTTGGCTACGCCTCGGTCCTGTGTTGCGTTCAGATGGTATCTGGACGGGGTGGGTTATTTCCGGCGGGTTTTTCTCGGTTATGACAAATGCCCCCCACAAACTCAGACTTGCTTGTGTGAATGTTGGTAGTTTGAATCTGCGTGCGAATGAAGTGGCTGAGATGTGTGAGAGGAGGCGAGTGGACGTCTGCTGTACCCAGGAAACACTCTGGAAGAGGCATGGGGTACAGTGGATTGTCGGAAGGAGGAAAAGATATAGGATATACTGGATGGGTGTGGAGACTGATAAAGCGAAAGGAGGAGTGGGTGTTCTGGTGGCTGAAGAGCTGACGGAAAGTGTGCTTCAGATTACGAGAGTTAGTGAAAGGCTGATTGTTTTGAAGTTGAAAGTTGGTGAAAGAATTCTGAATGTGATATCTGCATATGCCCCACAGGCTGGTTTACAGAAAGAGATAAAAGAGGACTTCTGGAATGACACCGTCAGTGTCATTTCAGGCCTCTCGGAGAATGAAATAACTATCGTGGGGAGGGAACCTCAATGGTCACGTGGGAGCATCTGCAGATGGATACGAGGGGGTACATGGAGGAATTGGTTACGGAAGGAGAAATCTAGAAGGCGAATATATATTGGAGTCCTGCGTTGCACTCAACATGGTTGTGTGTAACACAAAGTTCAAGAAAAGACAGAGCCACCTGATCACATATAACTCTGGGGTCTCCAGTAGCCAGATAGATTACTTCTTGGTTAACAGGAATGACTGGAAACTAGTTCGAGATGTAAAGGTCATCCCGAGCGAAGAATGTATCCCCCAGCATAAGCTACTTGTGTGTGACATGAGCTTATACAGAGATCCTAAGCGCAAGAAGGTTTACATACCCAAAAGGAAAGTGTGGCTGCTGAAGGACAAGGAAGTTAGGGATAGGTTTCATAATGAACTGGAGGAAATGAATAGAAATAAGGAAGCTAGGCCTAACGATGTAAATAGCCAATGGAACTTTCTTAAGCATAGCCTTATCGCTGCCACTGACAAAGTCTGTGGGAAAACAAAGGGTCACCCCAGGAATAAGGCCTCTTGGTGGTGGAACGATGAGGTAGAACATGCTGTGAAAGAGAAAAGGAGATGCTTCAAAGCATGGAAGAAAGGAGGCAGCAGGGAGGAATACCAGGCAGCTAAACGAACTGCCAAAAGAGTTATTTACAATGCTAAAAATCGCATTAAGGACCTGGTCCTCGAACAAGTGTGTAACACTGACAATCCCAATGGGATCTTCAACCTAGCTAGGCGAGTTAAAAATGACAGTAGGGATATTATAGGTGAACAGTGTGTTAGAGATGATAATGGGAAGATTGTGTATGCAGAAAATGAAATCAGAGAAGCATGGAAGGTACACTATGAACGATTGCTAAATGTAGAGTTTGAATGGGATAAGGAACAGCTTAGTATTGAAAAACCAATATCTGGGCCCCCTCCTTTGATAGCACCAGCTGTAGTGAGCGACGCAATCAATAAAATGAAGGACGGTAAAGCTCCAGGTTGCTCCGACATTGTCGCTGAGATGATAAAAGCCTCAGGGGAGATTGGTGTAAACTTAGTCACTGAGTTGATAAACACCATTATTAAAGATGAGAAAATCCCAGAGGATTGGCTCAAAAGTGTAATAGTAAATATATACAAAGGAAAAGGGGATGCGCTAGATAGAGGAAATTATAGGGGCCTGAAAATGCTTGACCAAATCATGAAGGTCTGTGAGAGAGTCCGTGAGGGTTTGATCAGGCAAAGCATCTCTATTGATGATATGCAGTTTGGTTTTATGCCAGGACGTGGTACAACCGATGCTATCTTCATAGTCAGGCAGATACAGGAAAGATACTTACTAAAAGGCAGGGATCTTTACTTTGTGTTTGTGGACCTGGAGAAGGCCTTTGATAGGGTACCTAGAGATGTTGTACAGTGGGCTATGAGGAAACTTGGTGTGGAAGAGTGGCTGGTGCGTGTGATAATGAAGATGTATGAGGATTCGCGAAGTTCGGTGAGGGTGAAGGGTGTACTGAGTGATGAGTTCGCAGTCCGTGTTGGAGTCCATCAGGGTTCAGTGTTAAGCCCCCTCCTCTTTATTATGGTCTTGGAGGCGCTGTCTAGAAATTTTAGAGGCGGACTCCCGTTGGAACTGTTTTATGCAGACGATTTAGTCCTAATAGCTGACAGTATGCAGGATGCTGAGGCCAAATTCAGAGAGTGGAGAGAGGGCATGGCGAGCAAGGGTTTAAGAGTCAATATTAACAAAACCAAGGTTATGCATTGTAGTTTGAGACGAGGCAATGTGGAAAAGAGCGGTGCATACCCATGTGCAGTGTGTGGAAAGGGAGTGGGCGTTAACTCATTTCAATGTAGCATCTGTCGATGTTGGGTACACCATGGGAGTAAGCGCTGTAGTAGAATAAAGGGGCCCCTGCCGAAGAATAAGTCAGAAATAGAGAAATTTGAGTGCGCAGTGTGCAAAGGCGAGCTTGTGTTAAGTGATGATCCTGTGGCTGTGAATTTTGGAAATGAGTCTTTGGAGCTGGTGAACAAGTTTTGTTACCTAGGAGATACCATCTCTGCCGGTGGTGGGGCTGAGGCTGCCACTGTTGCTAGAATTAGGTGTGGCTGGGGGAAGTTCAGAGAATTGATGCCAATCCTGACCATGAAAAGAATGCCTCTACCCCTGAAGGGAAAGGTGTATGCCTCATGTGTTAGAAGTGCAATGATGTATGCCTCAGAAACATGGGCCGTTAAAGTAGAGGATGTCAACAGAATGGAGCGTAATGAGATGAGAATGGTGAGATGGATGTGTGGGGCCAGGCTACAGGATAGAATAACAAATGTTGAGCTGAGGAGACGTTTAGGTATAAAGAGTATTAGAGAGGTGATGCGTACAAGTAGACTGGGATGGTATGGACATGTGGAGAGAATGGATGAACAAAATTGGGTGAAAAAATGCAGGTCTGTGATTGTGGAGGGAGCTGCACCAAGGGGTGGACGAGGAAGACCTGGGATCGGACTATACGCGCCGATCTCAAATCCAAGAACTTGACAAGTGAAGCAGCCCTTAACAGGGTTGCCTGGAATGCCGCCATTAGGACAAGAGACTGAAACTGCACTTATGTGTGGAACACTCAGTCTTAAAATTTTATGTATGTATGTATGTACACCATGAAAATACCCAGCTGGTTGCCGAGTTTTGGCCAAGGGTGGTTTAAAAACAGGCTTGTTTCCCCGGCGAGTGGGGGTCTGTGGCTCCCCAGGACGGCGTCTCTGGGGTGCCTGTTTCAGGCTCCTTCTGATTCCCGGCGGGTTGGCTGTACCCATCTAACAGTGTTCATACGGACACGTGTTGTTTGTAGTTTTTTCGGTTTTGCAAAGCCAATATAAAACTATGCTGTTGTTGTATTTCCTCCCCGGCGATCTTTTACAAAGATGTGGGGTTCGGAACAATTGGGGTTAACTTTTCAACTTTAAATCACCCGGCGGGTGCAACCTGGTAGGGTGGGATGACCGAATTTGCTAAATTCAGTTTAGTTGACCAGACAATTGAGGGATGCATTGTGTATCGCCTCCTTCAACATACGGCAATGTAAGGCACAATTGGGGTTAACGTTTTTTAAACTAACGTTCACACCCAGCGGGTGCTCCCTGGAAGGGTGGGAATAACGAACTTACAATTCAGTTAGTTAACCAGACAATTGAGGGATACGTTTTGTATCGCCGCCTTCAACATACGGCGATCTAAAAAGATACTTCGGGAGAAGTTAGATCTCGTATATTTGTCAGGCTTCCCAGTTTTTTATCTACGAGATAATTCGGGGGCCGGCGTCTTTTTTAGTTTTTTTTTTTTTCCAAAATTGAATCTTGAAACAAACACCACCGGAAAGACTTAATCAGTTATAAACGCCAGGCTGGTCTTTATATATTATGTCAGAGGGTATTCATAAATCTTTTGGACAAATTAAGATATTCGAAATCTTTTACTTAGGAAACCCCACCGCGTAGCGAGCTGTAGTCGTTGAGTATTACGTCTCGTTACCCGGCGGGTTATTTAACACTTGTGTGCGAACATGTTTGGGTTAACCTTATAAGCATTAATTCCTGGAAATTTTCTTTTTTTCCAGAGCTGGGTCCCAGCGGGTCTATGCAGAACCTGGAGTAAGTATCCCACCAGTCTCTGTCATGGCTACCTTTGCCCCGGTTTTTTCT
This sequence comes from Lithodes maja, assembly GCA_037953745.1. NCBI lineage: Eukaryota > Metazoa > Arthropoda > Malacostraca > Decapoda > Lithodidae > Lithodes > Lithodes maja. The sequence continues at coordinate 129,055 of JBAKBP010002101.1, forward strand.
TTATGCATTACGCCCTCCTGTTCAGGTATCCCTATTTTTGCGCACACCCTTTGTATAAAATGTGTTAAACTGTCTCGTTTGGTGTGGGTTACCTTTCCGACGTTTTTTCTCGTTGCTCCGAGAACACCGTTTTTGTTTACCGAGTTTTAGTCAGGATGGCTCAAAATAGGTCAGTTACCCCGACGAGTTTGGTCGCTTGAGGGCTCATAAGAAACTGCGTTTTCTGTGGTCGAGCCTGGGATCAGGCTTCCTGTGTTATTCATTGCTTTATGCATTACGCCCTCCTGTAATGTATAGTTTAGTGTGGGTTACCTTTCCGGCGTTTTTCTCATTGCTCCGAGAACACCGTTTTTGTTTACCAAGTTTTAGTCAGAATGACTAAAATAGGTAAGTTACCCCGACGAGTTTGGTCGCTTGAGGGCTCATCAGAAACTGCGTTTTCTAGGGTCGAGCCTGGGATCAGGCTTCCTGTTTATTCCCGTCGAGGGGGGCTCCACACAGTTTTCTAGGTGATCAGGCTGACACCTGTTGGACTTGGTTTTCTCTGCTTTTCAAAGCCATTGAAACAATGCTGTCTGTTTGTTTGGTCTTTACCTCCCGGCGACCTTTTTACAAAGAGGTCTGGGGCAGGTATAATTGGTTTGACATTGCATATAAAACCCGGCAGTTGTACCTTCGGGTGGTTATATTAACGGATTTGCGATTCGAGTTAATTTGCCAAACAATTGATTGATACAATAGGGTATCACGGCCTTCAAGACGGCGATCTATGAGGGCTTCTGGGAGAAGCCGGATTAGAGATTAAGATAGGCTTAGACTTTTTATGGGCTAAAAAGATGCCTGAATCTTCCTAGTGTTTCAAGTGTAAAGGGTTACTTGAAAGACTTCATCTTTAATAAAGATATGCTTCATCTTTATGAGGATTAAGAAGTTATGCTTAATTCTTTTGGGCAGATAAAAGATATGCTGAAATCTTTAATAAGCCATTGAAACAATGCCGTTTGTTTGTTTAGTCTTTCCCTCCCGGCGACCTTTTTACGAAGAGGTCTGGGGCAGGTACAATTGGTTTGACATTGCATATAAAACCCGGCGGTTGTACCTTTGGGTGGTTCTATTGACTGATTTGCAATTCGCGATAATTTGCCAAACAATTGATTGATACAATAGGGTATCACGGCCTTCAAGACGACGATCTATGAGGGCTTCTGGGTGACGCCAGATTAGAGATTAAGATAGGCTTAGACTTTTTATGGGATAAAAAGATACCGGAATCTTACTAGTGTTTCAAGTGTAAAGGGATACTTGAAAGACTTCATCTTTAATAAAGATAGGCTTCATCTTTATGAGGATTCAGAAGATATGCTTAAATCTTCTGGACAGGTAAAGATATGCTGAAATCTTTAATATGATACTAAAGGACAACGAAAAGTAGTGGTGGAGTGCTACGGTTCGTTGACCGGCGGTTTTGAGGCACATATTTTGTACCGTTTTTTGGGTGTAACCCTATGAGCTTTATTCCCCGGAAAATTCTCTTTCCAGGGCGGATTACCGGTGTTGCACCAGGTGACCAGGTAGTTCCCGGGGGCAGGGTAGTTTTCCCCCAGTCTCTGTCGTGTCAGCACTTGAACCTCTCATGGCTGTATGTTTAACGCCGTTAAGCTCAGGTAGCCCTATCTTATTTGTATTTGTTAATGAAATAATTTAATAGCTGAATCATAATAACATATATATTTTCTATGATTATATTATGATAATATTGTGTTTATTTATAGTAATTTATTTTAATACAATTAAATATAAATTAAATTAATTAGTATACTTTATGATTTTGCTCACCAGCTCTGCTTTCAATGTGTTAATGAGCTATGGGAGCTTTTAATTATCATAAACCTTTACGGGACTCGGACGAGGGCTCCCCGTTCAGGGAGTTTACCGAGCTCGCAAGCGAGGGACAGCCACAACCAAGGTGTATGGCGATACTCACAGTCGTACCTCACCCGCCGGACGATAACGCCGGCGGGCGGACCTGACGCTCTGATGACGGACGAGAACAGGTTGAGTTCCATTTATCTCTTTTCCGCCGCCAGACGCATCTCTAATGTGCCACGTAGTCAACAAACTACAGGATTAGCGAGGCGTAGTCTCGCTAATCGCGCCCCTGTGGCCGGCGCAGTGTGGTACCGGCATTTGAACACGTGGTGCCCGCACCCAGTGTCCCTCCTGGTCGGGTTGTTCCACTTAGAACGCAATTGGCAACCTAGAAACCTCGCGGACTTGTTCATTTTGGACATTCAGGAGGCCAAGTGGCTAGCACCTTATGGTAGCGACGTGACCAAGATATTCACGAATCAATATACCCAGTCTACAAAGCGACAGTTTCAATCGCATTGGAAAGCTTTTACGTCTCGGATTCTTAGAACAAAACAAACTGTGCCCTCGGTGGCGTTGGTTGTTTATTATTTAATTTATCTGTTCATGCAGAAACATTTATCTGAAAGTGATTAATGTGGGCAGGTTTTAAACTCCGCCCACCTCCCCGTCAGCTCAGGCCTACATGGTCTCTGGACAAAGCATCGTCGTTATTCTCGTTCCCGTATGTACCAAAGACTGCAGATTTTACAAAAGGGCAGTATTCCTTATGGCTTTGGCTACCGGGAACAGAGTATCTGAGCTGGCGGCGATGAGCAACGCACCTAATTGCCTCAGGTTTGATAGGCTTCATGAGTGTATTCACATTGCATCTTCCCCAGGATTCATAGCCGAGATTGAGCACAGTGAACACGTGTTTTCAGAGTTCACGGTGCCGGCGTTAAACAGGGGAAAGGTGCACCATCTTTTTTGCCCAGTGCAAGCTCTAACCAAATATTTAAGAGTGGCACCTCTAAATCACCAGGGTGCTTTATGGGTCGCAAGTCCGGGTGAACGATTGATGGAGCGTACACTGGCTTCTCTCTTGGTCGAGGACTTTAAAGAGAAGCATCCCGGCGTTGTGGGTAAGACCCACGATTTATGCAAGGGGACAGCCTCTTTACGTTTCCTTAATAATCTTTCGGTGAAAGTTATTACGTCCACACAGTTGTGGGCCTCTAATCAGGAGTTTTTGCCTCGATACCTTTCAGTAGCTCTGGACAACCCTTCCTTGCCATGTATAGTTTTACGGCAGAGGGTCTAGGTGGCCCTTTTAGTCACGTTTTGTTTACTTTCAAGAAAAAGGGGGGGGGGGGTGCAGTCAGTGTGACATAGGACACCCTAGACCCCTCCGGAGTATGTGTTCGGAACATACGAGCTGTGATACTGGTGGTAGGCATTGTATTATCAAATTTCTCTGTAGTATTCATTGCAGGAAATTGTGCTAAAAGCCATTAGTAGTGTTACGACAATTCTTGTTGTAAGTAGCTTTGGCTGTGAAGCAATAGATTTTTGAGAAATCTCGGTAGTGGCAACTACGACTTTTACTTTTGCAGTAATTACTTCTGCATAAGTACACAAGTTCAGTACTTCTACGAATGTACAAGAATTCATTAATGTTTGGTTATATTTTTAGGAATATATCCACTAGTTGATGGGGTTTATATGTGCACATGTAAACTTATAAGTTTTTAGTTTTCACCACTTCCTTTAAGTGGGGTGCCTTCTTAACTAGCAGATCTGTGCACAGAGTCTCAGAGTTAACCCTTTTTCAAGCAGGCTTCTTTGAAGCACGCTCCTGCTTGTACCCCTTTTTGAAGATTTAGGCTGTATAAAGTTTATGCACCCGAATATCTCTTCTTTTTTTTGTTTACAAAAGTAAGAATACTATGTGGTTGTTTGATTATCTGCTTTTCTAGAGTTATGATATGATTACGAATGTCCCCCTCCAGTCTTAGAAATCAGGCATGTTCGTCAATGATGGAGGGGCCACTAATAAATTATAGGTTTGACTCCTGTAAGGAGATAAAGAAAACCTAATATTTAGTAGTGGCCCCGTAATCATTGACGACTGGGGCCCTCCCGACTATCCCCTTCCCATTCGTTGATGTATTAAGGATTTTGGTTTACTTGATATGTCAGTGAAGGAAGAATGACGCCTGAATCAGCGTCTGGTCAAAGATCCACACAAGTACATCTACGATATGATGGAAAGCTTATTGGATAGTTATTCTTATTTTATTTTTATTTTTTATTTTTTACGAAGTTTTTTCGTAGTGAGAACCCAATTCATAATGACTGAAGCCATGAGTGAGGTCGCGTGCGCTCATGATGAAGGCTCCTCAGATTTTAAATGCTCTGTGCGGTAGATTCAAACTACGGCGGATTAGTGTTTGAAGAGGATGCCTTATGTAATAGGCATGTTCGTCAATGATTACGGGGCCACTACTAAATATTAGGTTTTCTTTATCTCCTTACAGGAGTCAAACCTATAATCTAGCAACCCCATAACGTCCCTCTCTGAGGAGCCCGGGCCTTTGTAAAGTCAGTAGTTTCTCGGCCCCCAGACTGTGAGGCAGGGTCCGGCCCTTTAAATTCTGGGCTCCCTCCCTCTGGCCCACCATCCCTAGCTATAGGCAGGCAATTATGGATTATTTCATCTACCCAGTGAAAGTGTTTAGTGAATAATTCGAACTGTATAATAATATGTATATAAGATGTTACTTGTGACTTTTGGTGACTGAGGGGAGTGAATCTTGGTTAACCCCTTGAGTATTGATGCAGTTTTGTCTAGGTATCATTGATGACTTTACACTATTTTTTGCTTGAAGGACAAATATATTTATCAATAAATACTGCCTACAAAATAATTACATTATAATCACGAAGATATCACAGGAATGCTTACAGGAAGTATGGGAAGTACTCTATGGAATTTTAGTTATATTACAGTATATATATTATTTTATATATATATATATTATATATAGCCTATATACAGTATATAACAGCCCCAAGGTCCCGAGCAAGCCCAAGGCCCATAATCAAGTATTTATATTATTATTATATTTTGTATTTTATTTTAATATTTATTTATTTTATTTATTATTGTTTTTATTTATTTTATTTTATTTATTTCATTTTATTTATGTTTATTTTATTTATTTTATATTTATATACTGTACATACCGCATATATTTGTTTTGTTATTCCTGTTCCCCAGGGTGTCTAGCGGATCAGCCCCAAGGTCCCGAGCAAGCCCAAGGCCCATAATCGAGTATTTACATTATTATTATATTTTGTATTTTATTTATTTTATTTATATATTATATATATAAAATATATATATATATATATATATATATATATATATATATATATATATATATATATATATATACATATATATATACCCGGTATACATATTTTTTTTCTTTTTTCTTTTTTATTCCTGTTCCCCAGGGTGTCTAGCGGATCAGCCCCAAGGTCCCGAGCAAGCCCAAGGCCCATAATCGAGTATTTACATTATTATTATATTTTGTATTTTATTTATTTTATTTATATATTATATATATAAAATATATATATATATATATATATATATATATATATATATATATATATACATATATATACCCGGTATACATATTTTTTTTCTTTTTTCTTTTTTATTCCTGTTCCCCAGGGTGTCTAGCGGATCAGCCCCAAGGTCCCGAGCAAGCCCAAGGCCCATAATCGAGTATTTTTATTATTATTACATTTCTATTTTATTTATATATTTATTTATTTGATTTGAATTATTTCATTTTATTTATATTTGTATTTAATTTATTTTATATATATATATATATATATATATATATATATATATATACTGTATATATATATTTATATATTTTTTTTTTTATTCCTGTTGCCCAGGGTATCTAGCGGATCAGCCCCAAGGTCCCGAGCAAGCCCAAGGCCCATAATCGAGTATTTATTTTATTTATTACTTTTGTTATTTATTTTATTTTATTTATTTCATTTTATTTATATTTTTATTTTATTTATTTTATATATATATACCACATAAATATATATATATATATATTTATGACACCTTGTATGTATACTGTATATATATTTATATATATATATATACCGGGTATATATTTAAATATAATTTATATATATATATATATATACTGTATATATATATACCGGTATATATATATATATATATATATATATATATATATATATATATATATATATATATATATATACTGTATATATATTCTCTTTTAAACAGACGAGGTTAAAAGCAATAGCAGTTTCAGCATTCAGGATTTTATTGTTACAGCTTTCAATAGTTCTAACAATTTTCCTCTGGGGTTCAGAGATGAGGTACAAAAGGTTAGCAAAATTCATGGTGGATCCAACGTTTCACAAGTAAACATCTTGCATCTTCAGGGAATGGAGAGGTAATGATTAGAATAGGGACAAAGCATCATATTTATACAAAATTTGAGGATCAAGTAGAGGGAGGTGGGCGGAGCTACTGGGTGTGTGGTGGCTGTTCATTGGTGGAAGGCAGTCTATTCGCGAGACGGGCACTAAATCTTATCGGTGGTTGGTTGTTGGCTGTGGGTGGCTGTGATTGGTTGGTGTTGTCAGTTGTGTGCTGAGTGTGGAAGCGTAAGGGAGGGGGGTCACGGGGCGAGAGGAAGGCAGGGGGCAGCATGCCTGTAGCGCTTGCCTGAAGGAAGAATTTGAAGGTCTTGTGTTTGGTTGTTGATGCTGGGGTTGAGTGTTTGGATGTATAGAGCTTCTAAAATAGCTAGTCTTCTGGGGTCTGATTCTTTGTCGAGTATGGTGGTTTGTTTGTCTAGGTCGGCGCGAGTTAGGGCAAGATGGTGGGGGGCTTGATAGTGATCTTTTATAGCGCCAGATTGAAGGTGGAGGGTTAGTCGACGGGAAAGGCGAGTCTGTGTCATTCCAACATAGGATAGGGGTCCACAGTCCCCAGAGGTGCAAATATGCTGGTATATCACATGATCGTCTTTCGGTTGGTTGGTGGAAATGGGGCGGTTACGGAGGACAAGGTTGGAGGTCTTAGGAGATTTGTAGTAAATAATGAGTTTTATTTTATTGTCAGGGTTGGTGGGGAGGACGTTTTTGTGAATTATTTCTTTCATAATGGATTCGTCTGTTGTGTGGTCGGAAGACATGTAGTTTCTGTAGAAAAATGTAATGTCATTGGCCGGGTTGGTGCTAGGGGGGTCTTGTTTGTACCATTTTTCTAGGTGGTGGTTGATGGCATTGGTGACATCAGTGTTGGAATACCCATTGTTGACTAGGACCTGGGTGAGCCTTTCCAGTTCATTGTGTGTGTCATTCCAGGTGGTGCAATGGGTGAGGGCTCTCCTGACATAGGCGGCGATGGTGGACTGTAGGTATCGTTTAGGGCATTCACTTTCCCCATTAAGACATTGGCCATTGTTAGTAGGTTTGGTGTACACTGTAGTTTTGAAGCCGTGGTCGTGGAGGGAGACAAGGAGGTCGAGGAAGGGTAGATGTCCATCGGTGGTTTCTTCGTATGTGAAGTTGAGTCCGGAGGCGGCCATGAAGCGCTGCTGGAGGTCCCTGAGTTCGCCCAGGTCCTTCACCCGCACGAAGATATCATCGATGTACCTGCAGTAGACAGTGGGCCGGTGAGCAGCCAGGAGTTCCTCTTCGATAGTTCCCATGAAGAAATTGGCGAACAGGACTCCCAGGGGGCTACCCATCGCTACACCGTCGATTTGCTGGTACATATTCCCGCGGGGGCAGAGGAAAGGGGACTCCTTGGTACATAGTTCCAAGAGCGTCTTCAGGGCCTTCTCCGGGATGTCCAGGGGGGGCGTATTAGGGCAGTGGTAAACTCGACGTATGATAAAATCTATGGTCTTGTCAACGGGCACGTTGGTAAACAAACTCTCTACGTCGAGGGAAGCGATGATGTGGTCGTTAGCTGGGGGGGCATCTCGTAGAATTTCTAGGAAGTCATAAGCAGAGTTGAGGTTGTATTGCCGTGGAACAAAAGGGGTGAGGAGTTTGTTCAGGGCCTTGGCGGTCTGGTAGGTAGCAGTAGGGATCTGTGATATGATGGGGCGGAGGGGGTTCCCGGGTTTGTGGGTTTTTATAGTACCGTAAGCATAACCCTCTACTTGATCCTTGACTTTTGTATAAATATGATGCTTTGTCCCTATTCTAATCATTACCTCTCCATTCCCTGAAGATGCAAGATGTTTACTTGTGAAACGTTGGATCCACCATGAATTTTGCTAACCTTTTGTACCTCATCTCTGAACCCCAGAGGAAAATTGTTAGAACTATTGAAAGCTGTAACAATAAAATCCTGAATGCTGAAACTGCTATTGCTTTTAACCTCGTCTGTTTAAAAGAGAATCTATTACCTGGCTATACTAACATATATATATATATATATATATATATATATATATATATAATTATATATATATATATATATATATATATATATATATATATATATATATATATATATATATATACGGTATATATAATTATATATATACTGTATATATATATTTATATATTTTATTTTTTTTTATTCCTGTTGCCCAGGGCAACCTGGCACCGCGCGGCTAGATTGTCATCGAGCGGCGAGATTTCCCTGCCGAATATTCACGCGCCCAGGGGATAGAAGGAGAGGGAGGAGGGGTGTGGGTTACCGCGTATTATCACGTATATCTCCTTTTTTGAGCCCTTTTAGGCTATGTAGAGTATGTATACGTGTGTAGGCCACCCATATAACAATGAATATGCCTCATAGTGACCAAAAATTGCAATATATAAGGGAATTATAAGATAATTTTTAGGCGGGAATGAAGATGTGTTGGAGGTTTGGCGGCAATTTATGAGCTGAGAGTGTGGTTTACGCCATACATATCACTTATATCTTGTACGTAGAGCACTGTCATGCTATAATACAGACTTGTACATATGTATACGTGCCATATATCAAAATATATACCGCATATAGACCAATTCATGCGATATTTACGCACATTATCAATGAGTTTCTATGCGTGAACCAAGGTGTGAGTGAGTTGTGCTGGGAATGAAAGAGGGAGAGGGTGTGTTATGCCATAAATATCACGTAAATCTTGTATTTAGAGCACTGTCATGCTATAATAAAGACGTGTACGTATGTAGGCGTCCCATATAACAAGGAATATACCGCATATAGCCCAATTGATGCGATATTTACGCAAATTGTGAATGTGTTTCTAGCAGACGGAAGCCTGAAAGGGTGGGTGGGGGTGGCTGGGTAGGAGGGAGGCTAGCAGGGAGGGAGTGAGTGAGTCGTGGAGAGAAGGAAGGCAGGCAGATCTCTAGATAGATAGCCAGCTGTGTGACAATTGTGGAGGCGCCCGAGGCGTATTGATGTCTTGGGATTTTGAACCTTATGTCTACCAGGTGTCTGGTGTTTGTTGCCACCAAGAGTTTTACAATAACATGAGTCAGGAATGGAGAGAGAGAGAGAGAGAGAGAGAGATAGAAACTGAGACATGCGTATGTCGTACGTATAAATGGACTTCAGAATTGCATTTTTATGCAAGCAGACATTGCATTTTAGACACATGTGAAGTACCACAGAAACATGTAGGCCATTGACTGTAAATAAAGTACTATATTATAGACCACCAGCGACGGTGGTCAGTAAACACAGGCAGATTGCCTTTTGTGATAAAGGGCTAAATATAGAATGGTGTCTCCTTACACTTGCGAAAGGGTAGATTGCCACCAGAGAAACGTTTACTTATTTATTTCCAAGTAATATGCAATCTAAATGTATATTCGAGACCTACTGCAATTATTTGTATGACAGTCATGACTATGTATAATCCAATATACGCGCGTAGGCGAGACATAAGAAAGCTGGTTGAGCAATTTTCGACACCCACACAGTTATTATTCTTTTTTATTTACAATATTATACAATACAAATGTATTTGTGAAGAGTATTTTATCCATTATTGTATTTATACAAATTTTGTTCCCAGACAGAGCTGCTGTTGCTGGTGTAGCTGGGGCATAAAGGAGCGGCAAGGGTCATCGCTTGACCGTGTGAAAATGAGTGGAGTCGCACTGAGAGGGGCAATTTTGTTGAGTGTTTGGGCAATTTTTGACAGAATAAAGTTATATAATTACTAATTCTTGACAGAGACAAACTTTTATAAACCTTGGCATGATATAATTGATAATCCCATCAATTTACAAACGTAAATTGGTGGGATAATTCATTTTTTTTGGTATATTGTCATTTTGATTGTAGACACGAAGTTTTGAGTGATACTTGGTATGAGCTCCTGTGGCATGGTTGGTAAGGTCGCGGACTGGAAAACTCAAAGTGTGGTAGGGTTCTGTGATCGAATCCAGGAGGGGGTTATGGGGAAGGTTTTATATTGTCTAGAACATTTTTGATAACAAAAATTTTTTACAAGATCATGCCATTGTATTCAAACAATATGAAATATTCATAGAATATATCATATTGTAAGAATACAATGACATGACCTTGTTTTTTTTGTTTTTTTTATTGTTTTATTTTATTATCTTAGTAGGTTTGACAGGATTTGTTGAAACATTTATTTTTGTACAATTCATTTGAGGTAAGAAAATAATTATATACACATTACTTTGGCTAATAATAAACATATATATTGATATACTAAAAAAATAAGGCACATTACATGTAAATCTTTGAAACTTATAAACTAAATAATGAAACATACAATTATATAATGTAAAAGCTATATCACAGGGACATCTTTGGAACTTATACATTATATAATATATATGTTACATTATGAGGTAGCGTGATCAATTAGGTCAGGTCAGGTAAGGTAGGGCGCGAGTCCAGGACAGGGCGGGGCAGGGGGCGAGTCCAGGGCAGGGCACGGGGCGAGTCCAGGGCAGGGCAGGGCAGGGCGACACTCAATAATTCTTGAAGGTGTGGTAGTCCCTGAAGCAGTCACCCAGGCAGAGTGGAACTTTGCACTCGGCGCACATTGAGGTGACTCTTTTGGTGACATGGGATTTCCTGACACTGGAGCTGCAGACGGTGCACTGCGCCTGCCTGTGACGAGTGCCAAGCATCTCAGTGTTGATGGGGTAGTGTCTTTCGACACCCAGCTGGATGCGGTCAGGAACGTGATCCCCACGCCATGCCGTACGTCTGTGAGTGGTGGTGCCATACTTCTCCAGGAGTTGGTATGAGACGTTGTAGACGAACTCCCGGAATTTCAGCTTCTGGTTTGGGGCCATATCCTTTTTCACCAACCACAAGTTGTAGGCGTTGAGCATCGTGATATCAACTAGGTGGAGGAAGAGCTTGTGATACCACTTCACAGTCTTCCCCAGACACTCAACGCCTGACAGCTGACAGTCAGACTTGTCCACCAGGCGCATGTTCTTAGTGTAGTCCACTACCATGTCGGGCTTGTAGATTGTCTTCCTGGTTCGGTAGTGGATTTTGCCAGAATCCATCTGGGCACCTGTGTGGACGGTGGAAAGCAGGTGGACGTCTCGCTTATCCTTCCACTTCAGGGCTATCAGTTTCCCACACTTCTCGAGCTGCTTGTATTTCTGCCCCTTTCGTCGCCTTCTTCGCACATGCCTCTCGCGGTGTTCCTGGGCCAGGTCGTCTTCTGAAGGTGTGTCACTGGAGGAGGCATCTGTGAGAGGAATGACATCACCTGTGAACTTTGGCATAAACTTTCTTGTCTTTCCGACAGTCCCACATGACCCCGTTTGGTTGTCATGAAGAAACTGGCAGAGAGCAGGAGAAGTATACCAGTTGTCAGTGTAGATGATGTGGCCTTTGCCCAGGTAAGGTGCCAACATTTTCCTGACGATGGCACCTGACATGCCCATGGGGTCATTGGCAGCGGCTTTCGGTATGTCAATGTCAGTGCCTGTGTACACGATCATGTCAAGCACTATTCCAGTTTCGCAGTCACACAAAACGAAGAGCTTGATTCCGAACCTATGCCTTTTCAAGGGGATATACTGCTTGAAAACAAGACGTCCTTTGAAGAGCACGAGCGACTCATCAATCACCAAATTGAGGAAGGGGTAAAAGTATTTCCTATACCTCTCCAGCAACATGGTGAACACATCCCGAACTTTCCATATCCTGTCAATCCTGTTAGGATTTTCGTTGTCTGCAAAGTGCATAAATCTTAGCAGCAACAAAAATCTGTCACGAGTCATGAACTTATTGAAAGTTGGGGTGGCGATGAGAGGGTCGTGCTTCCAATAGTGTTGCAACACATGCTTCTTGATCAGAGGCATGAGGAACAACAAGGCAAAGAACGTCATAAATTCTTCCACAGTCGTATCCACCCAGCCTCGTATTCTCGCTTTTGGAGAAAGGACGTCCAATCTGCCAAACACCCACCTGTAGTAGGCGTTTGTTTGGGCAACGATGTACGTCATTACCTCCATGTCGAAAAAAGCGAGGAAGAAGTCGCTTTCGTTCACTTGATCGTCACAGGGCCAGTCGTCAGTTGTTCCTGATGTCCCAGGATTGAACTGGGGCACGTCAGGTACAAAATTGACCCCGTCAGACCAATCGAACGAAGGCAGCTCAGGGATCGGAATGTCGTCTGCGTCTGCTTCATCGTCTGAAATATCGCTTCCATGGTCGCGATACAGCACTGCATCATCATCATCACCCTCCTCTTCACTTGACAGACGATGCCCTTCCTCATTTTCGTCACCGACGTCGGACTCACTCCCACTGTCCACTCCCAAATCCCCCCACCCTTGGTCCCGTGCTAGGGCTTCGTCATCGAAACCTGGGCTGCCAATGTCCTGCGAATCACCATCAAACAGCAGGGCGGCATACTTTGATGGTGTCAGAGTTTTCCGGGTCACTTTTGCACGTGCGGGAGTCTTATGGACAGGGACAGCAGAGGCGGTGGCAGGGGCGGCGGCAGGGGCAGCAGTGGTGCGTGGCCTTGATGGCAAGATAATGGTGGTGCCTGTCGCCCTTCTCTCTGTTCCTTGGGCAGGGGTGGCATGGGCGGCAGGGGCAGCAGGGGCAACAGGGGCAGCAGGGCCGGCAGGGACACCAGGGCCAGCAGGGCCAGCAGTCGCTTTCCCTCTCCCTTTCCCCTTCCCCTTCCCCTTCCCTGTTCCTTAGGCAGGGGCGGCAGGGGCGGCAGGGGCAGCAGGGGCGGAAGGGGCAGCCGGGCCAGGGGCGGCTGGTGGTGGTGGTGGTGGTGGTAGGGGCACTGTGGCTGGCGTACGGGTTCTCTTCCCTACGCCCGTGCCTTTAATTTTTCCTGCCCCCGCAGGTTCTGCAGCCCTAGGGCGGCCTCCTGCGTCGCTGGTACCGGTGGCAGGGGTGGCAGGGGCAGCAGGGGCGGCAGGGGCAGCCGGGCCAGGGGCGGCTGGTGGTGGTGGTGGTGGTAGGGGCACTGTGGCTGGCGTACGGGTTCTCTTCCCTACGCCCGTGCCTTTAATTTTTCCTGCCTCCGCAGGTTCTGCAGCCCTAGGGCGGCCTCCTGCGTCGCTGGTACCAGTGGCAGGGGTGGCAGTGGTGGCAGTGGTGGTGGTAGTGGTTGTTGCAGTGGCCTGGGTCGTGGTGGCAGTGTCCCGAAACACCAATGACCTCTGTACCTTTCTCGTGCTTGCACGTGTTTCGTCCTCCGAGCTGTAGGGCGTGTCGTACTGGTAGCTAGGGTCTTTAGCAGCCACCCTCTGCCTTCCACGGCGGCTAACACCACCAGAAGGAGGGCTGGTTGTGTCATCAGGGAGCGAGCGTGAGGGACGTGTGGGCTCCATGACTAGTGCGTGGTTACTGGCGCGGTGGTGCTTGCACGAGTGCGGGGCGAGCGTTTGGCGGGGTGGTGTCGAGAGTTGACATGTAGTACTATACCCACACCAATTTTCAGCCGCCTGGCTATAAACGCTCGGTTTTGGTACGCGTTCAAAAGCTCTGCTCTTAACCTCTGAAGTGCGCACGGGGGTAAATGAAAACGTCCCCCTGTGCTGACGTATTTGAGGTTTTTCGTCACTAAAATATTCATTGTACCATTAATAGCATTAATAATTATCCATATGCGCCTATTATGGGTTGACTATAAAGGTATTAACCTGAAACAACAATAAAACGAGTGAAAACAGCGTTTGGATGGTCAAAATCGGAGATATAGCCCGCGAGTTGTATAATGTATGGGTGAGGCAAGCTAGCTTCCCGCCAATTTTCCCCAAGGCCACTGCGACACAGTCGATCGATACTCTCTCTCTCTCTCTTGCACTCGATGGCCATCAGTGATGACAACACCCTGCTTGCAACTCGCTAATGTTAGCACGAAAATATACCTCAGAATAAGGGAATAATAGGGAAAATAGGTGATAACTGAGGAATAGGAGGAAAGTGGGGAAGGAGGGGAGGTAGAGGACTGAGATTTTGCATGGCCCAGGGGCCAAACAAAAATAAAAAAATAAAAAAATAAAAATAAAAAAAATATTTTTTTTTCGATGTAAAAAGTTGATTTTTAGTTTTACTTACTCCAGAGAGTCTTCCCGCAGTCCGCCGGGGGAACTCTTAAGAGTCTTCCCGCAGCTCCCGGGTTAAGAGTCTCCCCGCAGTCCGCCGGGGGAACTCTTAAGAGACTCCCCGCAGTTCCCGGGTTAAAGAACGTTCTGTGAGTTCTAAAACCGCAACTTTAAAGGTTTTCTATGCAAACGCTCGTAGCATACGCAATAAATTTTCAGATTTAGAGGAACTAGTGTTTACTGAAAATGATGATGTGATTGGTATAACAGAATCTTGGCTCAATACAGTAGATAGAGACTTTTTAGCAGAGTATTCACTTCCCGGTTATGTAATGTTTGAGAAAAGCCGAATAAATAAAAATGGAGGTGGCGTTTTATTTGATATCAAAGAAAGTCTTAACCCGACCCTCTTGTCAAAACCTCAAATTGTGAACGTCGACACATCTTTTGTCCTAATAAAGAATAATAAAGGTACAAAAATAATACTTGCATTAATATACAGACCTCCAGCTCAATCAGTGCAAACTGACCGAGAAAATTATGAACAAATTGCAGATGTAAGTAACTCACAAGATACCGTATTTTGTGGCGACTTTAATTTACCTGTGACCAAGTGGGGCGATACTCTTACTTCACACTCCGGACATGACTTGTATACGAACTTGCAAGAGAGTTCGCTTTATCAATTTGTTCGAACACCGACCTGTGGTAATAACGTTCTTGACATTGTACTTGCAACAAAAGAAGAATTAATAGAGAATTTGAATGTTGGTGATGAATTCAGTAACAGCGACCATCGTACGATAACTTTCACTTTAAAGTTTACTAGTAACGAACCAAATAGTAGCATCGAAAAAGTCCCTAATTTCAAGAAAGCAAACTTTCATAAACTTAGAGCTATGTTTAAAGAAACTGACTGGAGCTTTTTAATTAACAATAACGACATAAATACATCTTGGAAGTTATTCGAAACCACTTCCCTAAAAGCAGTGCAAGACTGCATACCATCGAAAATACAGCATCCAGGCCATAATAATAAGCCCAAATGGTGGAATAAAGATATTTCAAACTGCCTGCTTGCTAAAAAATTTGCTAATGATAGATTAACCCAGAATTGCCAATGAAAAGAAAGCTTTGGATATTGATTAGAAGAAAGAAACGATTGTGGGAAAGATTAAAATTGTTAAAAAAGAACAGGGGGTCTAGTATAGAGGCTAAGGAAGTGGATCTGGAACGCAGACAAATAAACAATAAAATAAGGTGGGAAACAAGGAGGGGGGTGAAGGAGAGGGAGAGAGAGATAGCTAGAAATGTGAAGGATAATCCAAAAATATTCTGGAAACACATTCAGGAAAAGTTAACAAGAAGAGTAGGGATCCCAGAGCTGGTAGGGGGGTTGAATGATGGGAATAGAGCGGAGACTGATAAGGAGAAAGCAGAGGTGCTGGGGAAATACTTTGGGGGGGTACTAACAGTGGAGTCGGAGGATGCAGTGCCTACTATTCCCATCAAACAGGCACCGGCACTAGAACTAATAGTTTTCCCATGCTAGAATAAGAAGGGCTATAGAAAAAATGAACAGAAGTAAGTCACCGGGACCGGATGGGATACACCCAAGAATCATAAAGGAAGGAGGGGAGATGTTAGTAGAGCCATTGAAAATGTTATTTGAGGTATTCAACTGAGCCAGCCGTCCGGCTGGCTCAGTTGATAGCATGCCTGATTCCCATCTTGAAGGTCTCGCGTTCAATCCCCGCTCAGATTGAAAAGTTTTTCTGGGATACAGCCGGCGGTTACCATCTCCCCATGAGCAAGGGGGATGGGTAATGGTCTCTGGAAGACTAAAGAAAGCCAAGCGCTTGTGAATCCTCGAAGGAGGAGATACGGGCGCTATATAAGTAACCAGAAGATTATTATTATTATTATTATCATTTAATACAGGACAAATCCCGATGGACTGGAGAGAGGCGAACATAACAGCTATATTTAAGAAGGGAAAGAGAAATGACCCAGGGAATTATAGACCAGTCAGTTTGACAAGTGTTGTGTGTAAACTAATGGAAACGGTAATTAGAGAAGGAATAATGGATCATATGAAGTCAAACCAACTTTTCAGTGGGAGACAGTTCGGATTCTTGACGGGGAGGTCGACGGTACTACAGCTAATTAAGGTGGTAGATGATTGGATGCAAATTCTAGAAGATGGTGATGTAATAGACGTGGTATATTGCGATTTTATGAAGGCCTTCGATATGGTCCCACATAAAAGGTTAATAGAGAAAGTTAGAAGCTATAATATAGGGGAGAAATGTGTGAAATGGATAGAAGCCTTCCTGAAAGATCGGAGACAGAGGGTACTGGTGAATGGAATAGGCTCGGGGTGGAGGGAAATTACAAGTGGGGTACCTCAGGCATCTGTGTTGGGACCACTGCTGTTCGTTATATTTATCAACGACTTGCCTGAAGTTATAACTAATGGAAGTGAGGTATACCTGTATGCGGATGACACTAAGCTGTATAGAAGAGTGAGGAGTAAGGAAGATATGGGTTTGCTTCAAAGAGATGTGGAGGGCATGAAGGGATGGTCTGAGCATTGGTTAATGCCTTTTCATCCAAAAAAATGCAAGTACATGCGGATTGGGACCAGCAAGATAGACAAGGTAGGATACAGTATGTATGAAGCGATGGAGGAAGTGAATGCAGAAAAGGATATAGGAGTAGTGATAGACAATAAGTTAAATTTCTCAGAACATTTAGCGGAAAAGATAAACAAAGCCAATAGAATTGTAGGGCTGATAAGGAGGACATTTGTGTCACTTGACGAAGAAATCTTCAGGAATCTCTATACAGCGCTGGTTAGGCCGCACCTGGAATATGCGAACCAGGTGTGGGCTCCATATATGGTAAAGGATATAGAAGCAGTGGAGAAAGTGCAGAGGAGAGCTAGCAAGCTGGTACCAACGTTGAAGAACGCGGGCTATGAGCAGAGGTTGAGGACACTGGGGCTTCTGACACTGGCATATAGGAGAAAGAGAGGGGATATGATAGAGACTTTTAAGATAGTGTCAGGAAAGTACGATGAGGAGGTGTGTGAAGGTATCTTCTTGATGCGGGAGGGAACAAGAACGAGAGGACACTAAGAAAATTTACAAAGAAAGAAATAGGCTTGAGAAGGCAAAGAACTCATTTTGTGATAGAGTGGTAAATGAGTGGAACGCACTGCCCCAGTATGTAGTCGATTCCGAATCAATAAGGGAGTTTGAAAGTAATCTTGATAAAGCATGGGGAAGACAAGATTTGAAGTTTGATTATAAAACAAAAATACAGAATAGTAAAAATGTTGCGTCTGCTACCGCCGCCGCCAACACCGTGAACGACCACAGCAGTGCAAGTACTGGTACTGAGCTGGATACACAGGCATAGTTTGCCTTTTTCCAGAGGATCTACTGTAAGAAACTGTAAGAAATTAAAATCCTCACAAAATGACGAAGAACGGGTGAAATTTGTAGAGCTACGACGCAAAGCCAAAAAGTTAATTAAGCAAAGTAAAAAGACCCTAGAGTTACATATTGCGAATCAAAGTAAAACAAACCCGAAAGAATTCTATAGTTATATCAGAAAGAAAAAAGTCGTTACTTCAACTGTTGGACCGTTAGTCGATGAAAATGGAGAATACACCAAAGACGAAGTACAAATGAGTAATGCCCTCAATACCTTCTTTGCATCAGTTTTTACAACAGAAGACCTCAGTGATATCCCTACACCATCGCCGATTCAGATTGATAATTCAGATGTTCTAAGCAATATCACCGTTACAGAGAGAGAAGTATTGAATTGTTTAGATAAACTCAAGGTAAATAAAACGCCTGGACCTGATACAATCTCGCCTAGAGTTCTAAAGGAAGCTAAGGATGAGCTCTCCAAACCACTGACATTACTATTCAATAAATCCTTGCAGTCTGGAACTATGCCTGATCAGTGGAAGATAGCCAACGTAACACCGATATTAAAAAAAGGCAGCAAATCCCTACCCAGTAACTATCGTCCAATTAGCTTAACCTCAGTTGTATGTAAAATGCTAGAAACGGTCATAAGAGACAGACTCGTAAATCACTTAGAGGAAAATAACATACTTAAAGATACTCAACACGGCTTTCGTAAAAAACGTTCCTGTTTAACAAACCTCTTAGACTTCTTCCACGATATCCTCAACCTCTACGATGAGAGTAAAGCTGTAGATATTATATACCTTGATTTTCAAAAGGCCTTTGACAAAGTTCCCCACAAACGTTTACTGCTAAAACTAAAAGCGCATGGAATACAAGACGGTGTGTAGAAATGAATAGAAAATTGGCTCAGCGACAGAAAGCAAAGAGTAGTCATAAACGGTAAGGCATCTAAATGGACCAATGTAAGTAGCGGGGTACCCCAGGGATCGGTACTAGGACCAATTCTCTTTCTAATTTACATCAACGACATAGATGAGGGTCTCACCTGTACAATCTCAAAATTTGCTGACGATACAAAAATTGCAAATAGCGTACTCTCAAAAGATCAAGTTGACGATATGCAACACAATCTAGATAAATTGTCACATTGGGCCCAAATTTGGCAAATGAGTTTCAATGCGGATACATGTAAAGTACTACATATTGGATACCTAAATGAGAAGGCAAACTATTCGATGAATGGCACTCAGCTTAAGAATGTAAACAGAGAAACCGATCTGGGAGTAACAATATCGAGTAACCTAAAACCGAGTCAACAATGTTCAGAAGTTGTTAAGAAGGCAAACAAAATAATTGGCTTTATAGGCAGATCATTTGAGCATAAATCCAAAGACGTTATCCTAACCCTTTACAATTCCTTAGTCCGCCCTCTTCTGGAATACTGCGTTCAATGCTGGTGCCCTTATTACCAAAAAGACATAAACAAGCTAGAACGAGTTCAACGTAGAGTTACCAAAATGATACCTAGCCTAAAGAACAAACCATACGAAGAGCGTCTTAGAGAATTAAATCTATTTCCTTTAACCCAGCGCAGATTAAGAGGTGACTTAATTCAAGTGTTCAAAATCATCAAAGGCATCGACAATATGAACTGTAGTAAGTACTTCACTATCGACCAATCTAATTACACGCAGGGAAACGGTTGCAAAATTATTGGTAAATCTTTTAACTCACACAAATCTAAGAATTTCTTCTTCAATCGAGTTGTCAACTTGTGGAATGGGCTTCCCCGAGACGTTATAGACTGCAGCACCGTTGATTCATTTAAATTCCGCCTAGACAAATATCTCGCATCAAACCCGCGACTGACTGCGTTTGTAAATGAATAACTTTATTTTATCCTCCCCTCAGTTACTAACCCATATGTCCCCTACTAACTTCCTAGTCCCAGGGTAGTAGTTCCCTTTCTAATGTTCTCTTACCCACTCTAAACCACTGTTTGGACACTTGATCCTCAGTGTTTTGGAGGACAAGCAGCCTAGAAGGGTCACTAGATCTGTTGTTGCTTGATTTCCTTTGTACTCCTTTGTACCACACAAAGAACCTGCACCAAACTCGCCTCCACAACAACGACAACAACAGCAACAGGAACCCGCCGACGGAGCAGCTATGACAGTTCATGCCTTTTGGAAAAGGTTTCATATTAAGAACGCAGTGGATACGATGGTGGAAGTGTGGGCTGATGTCACAGGAGCTACAATCCACCATGCCTAAAGGAATGTTCTAGAGGGGTTACCTGGGCACAAGCTGGATTTACCTGATGAGCCAGTCAGGCTTGAAGCAGTGGTGGAGAGAGCAGTCGAGGTTGCCAGACGTGTGCCCGGGATGGATGAAGTGGGGCCAGAAGATATTCATGGTTTGATTCAGCCACCACAGGAGTTTGATGCCGAGGACCTACTGCAGGATTTGGAAGAGGATAAGCAGGCAGAGGAAGAATACAGAGAAGAAGACGAACCCCAGGAAGAGCCGAACACTCCTGGTCTACGGGATTTTGTAGAATTGTCGCAACGCCTCAGCCATCACATGAACAACTTTGATCCCAAACATGACAGTTCAGCACAGATAATAGCAAGCTTTACTGCTGCCATCCAGCCGTACTTTGATATGTTTCACGACAGGATAAATGCACGCCAGCAGACACGAATAACAGATTTCTTTCGCCAACGTGCACAGCAACAAGTGGCGTCGAGTGACTCAGACTCTGACCCTCAGCCACCAGACGATTTACTGTCGGTTGTATCAGATGCCGACTACAGTGGCTTCGAGGACTCTGATGCTGAAGCTGGGGAGGGACCACGCCTTATCAACGAATGGCTGGCGGCTACGGTCACAGGCCGTAGCTCGATTGGTAGAGCGTTCGCCTGCTAACCGGGAGGTTGACGGTTCGAGCCTCGGGCCAGCCAGTGACGAAGAAATCTTCAGGAATCTCTATACAGCGCTGGTTAGGCTGCACCTGGAATATGCGAACCAGGTGTGGGCTCCATATATGGTAAAGGATATAGAAGCAGTGGAGAAAGTGCAGAGGAGATCTAGCAAGCTAGTACCAACGTTGAAGAACGCGGGCTATGAGCAGAGGTTGAGGACACTGGGGCTTCCGACACTGGCATATAGGAGAAAGAGAGGGGATATGATAGAGACTTTTAAGATAGTGTCAGGAAAGTATGATGAGGAGGTGTGTGAAGGTATCTTCTTGATGCGGGAGGGAACAAGAACGAGAGGACACTCTAAGAAAATTTACAAAGAAAGAAATAGGCTTGAGAAGGCAAAAAACTCATTTTGTGATAGAGTGGTAAATGAGTGGAACGCACTGCCCCAGTATGTAGTTGATTCCGAATCAATAAGGGAGTTTGAAAGTAATCTTGATAAAGCATGGGGAAGACAAGATTTGAAGTTTGATTATAAAGCAAAAATACAGAATAGTAAAAATGTTGCGTCTGCTACCGCCGCCGCCAACACCGTCAATGACCGCAGCAGTGCAAGTACTGGTACTGAGCTGGATACACAGGCCTAGTTTGCCTTTTTCCAGAGGATCTACTGTAAGAAACTGTAAGTGAGTTATTGGCAATGTTAGCGCTGTTGGTGAACGGTGCGGTCTAGCAATCTGTGGCAACTATTCACTAAGTCCCTGATTCATCAGGGCACCCACCCTAGCCTTGCTATTCAGCAGGGAGTGTATGGTGGTAAAAACTGCATCATCATCAGCTAACAGACCATCAACTTCATCGCAGTGACGGCGATGGATCAGGGGGGGAGGGGACGAGGGGGACGCAACACTTCATTTATTCAGAGATAAGAGTTGCAATGGGCAAATCAACCCAATGCACATGTAAAATAACCTTTATAATTGAATTTATTATTATAACATAGGCGCACCCAACAGACGCACCTGTTGGGTTCTGGAGTGTGGGATGGTGAGAGTGAGCATGATTTGTGGGGTGGGGAAGGATGGGTTGTCTGGTCTGGATTAGATGCAGGATATAAACGTAAGAAAAAGGAAGGGGTAGCAGTAATTTTGTCAGAAAGGTTGAGGAAGTGTGTGAAAAACTATGGATGCGTGGACTCAAGAATTGTATGGTGTGAGTGCAAGATTGGGATAGATAGATATACTTTTATGTGTGTCTATGCACCAGTCAACCAAGAAACTGGGAAAGGTGCGGAAGAAAATAGAAAATTTTGGAATAAAGTCAATAAATGTATAAGAGAAAGGCAAGAGTGTACACAAGTAATATTAGTAGGCGACATGAATGGTAGAGTTGGAAACGAGGAGATAGAAGGTATAGTGGGTAAATGGGGTGTGGAGGGTAGGAATATGAATGGTGACTTCCTTTTAGAAGTATGTGCGGAGAGAGAGATGTTTCTGGCTAACACATTTTTTGAACATCGTCACATTCATAGATATACATGGCACAGAGGTGAAGGTGAGCAGGAACAGAAATCTCTAATTGACTACGCCATGATGGACTCCGGACTAAAAGGAAGAATTTTAGATTCAAAAGCTGTAAGAGATATGCTGACGGGATCAGACCACTATACAGTGCTGACAAAAGTGAGGATAAGGAAAGAGTGGAAATATGAGAGGAAAGAGAGAAAACTGAGAGTAGAGAGAATAAATGTGAGAAAATTAAATGAAGAATGTAATGCAACAAAATACAAGGACATCCTGAAAGAGACTATAAAGGACATGGATGTTATGATAGATCTGGGAAATACTGTAGACGAAGTATGGAAAGGTACAAGAGACTCCATGATTAAAGCAGCTGAGAAAGTATGTGGGAAGAAAACTTTAAAATGTGGAAGAAGAAAGGTAACGCATGGTTTAGTAAAGAAAAAGAAGAAAGTGTTCAGAAAGAGTATGCTGCAAAAGAATATACTTAGAGAAACTAGAGATGCGAGGAAAGAAGAATATAAACATTTGAAACAAAGAGTGAAGAGGGCGATACAAGACGCTAAAAGGAAGACAGATGAGGCATATGGGAGAAAGATTAGTGAACAGTTTCTGAATGACAGGAAAGCATACTACAGAGCTGTGAAAGAAGCCAGAGGGAAGAAGACTGAGAGTGTCTCAGGTGGTAGGATGAGGGACATGAATGGGGAAGTGGTAGAGGGTGATGGTGTGGTGAAAGTATGGAAAGATCATTTTAGTAGCTTAGCTGTAAAGAGTAGGGGGAAGGCAAAGATCTCATCCATAGGAATGGAGAGAGGTAGAATAAACAGGGTAGTTGAAAGCCAGATAAGCAGAGAAGAAGTAAAATAAGCAATCAATAGACTTAAAATGGGCAAAGCTGCTGGAGTAGATAACATCCCAGGTGAAATGCTGAGATATGGAGGAGAAGAAGCTGTTGACATATGCATAGGTTATGTAAATTAGCATGGGAAAAGGAAAGTGTACCAGAGGACTGGAGGAAAGCAGTGATAGTACCCTTGTACAAAGGGAAGGGTAGTAAAGAAGAGTGTAAGAATTATAGGGGAATTAGCTTGCTTAGCATACCTGGAAAGGTACACACAAGAGTAGTAACACAGAGGCTACAGAAGATAACGGATGACAAAATAGGCGAGGAACAGGGAGGTTTCAGAAAGGGCAGGGGCTGCGTTGACCAGATAGCCTCAATGCGATTGTTGGTAGAGAAGTATCTGGCCAAAAACAGAAAACTCTATGCAGCATTCATGGATTTGGAAAAAGCCTATGACAAAGTAGACTGGGAGGGCCTGTGGGATGTGTTAACAGTATATGGTGTGGGAGGAAAGTTGCTAATGGCAGTAAAATCTTTTTATAGGAATGCAATGGCAAATGTGAAGGTAGGGGATAAGTTAAGTGAAAGTTTTGAGGTCAATGTAGGTGTAAGACAGGGATGTGTCATGTCAGCTTGGTTGTTCAATATATACATGGATGGAGTGATTAGGGAATGTAGGGCTGTATCAATGGGTGTGGGAGCTAGACTGGAATCAGAGGGAAGAACATGGAAGATTTTAACATGCCTATATGCGGACGATGCAGTCCTGTTGGCGGAAAATGCTGAAGAACTTCAGAGAGTGGTCACTGACTTTGACAGGGTATGTGAAAAGAGAAAGTTAAAGGTCAATGTAGGGAAATGTAAGGTAATGGTGTTTGAGAGAAGAATGCATGAAATTATAGATTTTAAGGACAAATATAGAATCAAGAAAGAACACAAGAAAAGTTGTAAAATAAAATTGAAAAATGAAGTACTAGAAGAGGTTGAAAGTTTCAAGTATTTGGGAGCTGTACTATGCAAATATGGTAAAATGGAGAGTGAGATAAAAGAGAGAAAAATGCAAGGGAGAAAAGTGATTGGAGAACTTGATAGTATTCTCAAAGGAAGAATGGTTAGCCAGGAAGTCAAAAAGTCACTGAGAAACAGTGTGCTGCTCCCAACACTCTCGTATGGAAGCGAGACATGGACGGCAAGTGACGAGGACCTCTTCAAACTAAGAGCTGTGGAGATGAGCTTTTTCAGAATGGCAGCTGGCATGAATAGGCTAGATGGGCCAAGTAATAGGGAAGTGTACGAGTCCTTTGGAATGGAAGAGCAGGCTTTGGGCATTGATTGTGGTGTGGTTGAGTGGATAAAGAGAAGTACTTTGAGGTGGTATGGTCATGTTCAGAGAATGGATGAAGACAGAATGCCAAGAAAGATATATGGGAGTCAGGTGAGTGGAACCGCTAGTAGTGGAAGACCACCTATGGTATGGGAAAAGAAAGTGGAAAAATATATTGAAGAAAAACTTCCACGTAGTGGAAGGGGCATTGTGGCACGGGCAAAGGAGGCATGTCTTGACAAAGTAGCTTGGAGACGTTTCTATCATGGCCATCCTCTAGTGGGGGTTTCCCAGGGGGAAGCAAGGCGTCGGAGATGATGATGATGATGATAACATAGGCTTCTATGGAGAAAAAGTGGACTTTGTGGAAATCCCAAACACCAAGGTACCTTTAACATGTAAACACATGGTTTCGGTAACGCGTTTTTTGCTAACACGGGAGGTTACCAGAGAACCAACTGTATATGTATGTACAGTATGAACGTACTCTCATAGTGGCATCCATGACAAATGACGTCCCATAGGTATTTTCAGAGCGTCGCCTATGAAGATGATTCTAATTTGTTGGAAGACGTATGGGGTCTTCCAACTTAGCCCATGGGCTAAATAGGGCCATATATAATTAATGGCACAACGTCATTTGACTCCGGAGCCACTCCTAAATACCTGCATTTGGTTTTCCTTTCTTCCCTTCGGCCTTTGGGTTCTCAAATGTATTAATATTCAGTAGACTAATGATGATTGAGTTTGGCGTGTTTGAACCTTCCCGCCACCAATGAACCGGCTCAATTATCATATTTTTCATGATTTGGGTGCACATAACTTTGCAAAAAAAAAATAGCCTAACCTAGGTTATACAGTATACAGTATATACAGTACAGTGGAGCCCCCATCTTAGCTCCTAATCGGTTCCGCAGAAATCGAACTAAGATTGAAACAGCCAAGACTGTTCTTATGGGGAAAATTCTAATCGGTTCCGTGCTCATTCTAAGTTGTACTTTTTCCCAGTTTTAGCCTATGAAAACATGTTTTTTGTCTACATAAAGTAGGCCTAAATCTTATGCATTGTAAATAATAATGTAGACATGGCTAAATAACAGTCCTAACCATAAAACTTAGGTGCATTATACATGTATATACTGTAGATTGGGGCATTGTTTCTATCATGGGAAATATTTTAGGCCTAGATTCTAAATTCGTCCAGTCACCCCTCAAGTACCCATTTCGCCCCAAATACATCCAATAAATACATAATGAGGAAAATATGTATAAATACATATGAGAAGATTACTTACCACAGACTTTATTTTAAATCATCGTCATATTTAGCCTAGCCTAACATTGTCTAGGCCTATTTCCACCGCTTTCGTCCGACATGGACTGGCCTTTGCTCTGTGTTTTGAGCATGAATTTCCTTCATTGCTACCACCAGGCCCACCATCCCTATCACCAGATGTACTAGAGGTTATAATTAACGCGCGAGATAAGGGGTTCAGGCACAAAAAAACTTGCAAACAGTTGTTTTTTCAACACCAATACGAGTGGACTGTAAGCGTCTGCCTAGTGATGACGTCATACAAAGATAGCGGCATCTTGCGTATTTAACGATCGGATTCACTCAGATTTAGTTTCTAAGCGGCAAACACCTGGCAGATAGCAGATTCTTTTAGTTCGGTTAAACTTTTTTTATTGTTTTGTTGATGTTTTCTAGTTTTATCAAGTTTTTCATTATTTTTGCTCTTTTTTCGGGTTTCGACTGGGATTTTTATGCAAAGATTGAAGCTTTTTTAGCGAACATGGAAATTGGGAATATTTGGTGTACCGTGAAAATTGAAACAGCGAAGACTGCTGTGACAAGATGGGGGCTCCACTGTACAGCATACCTGTATGATTAAGAATGTTATTTATGCATCAAATGTCTGTCTGTCTAATGCATTTATCTATCTTATCTCCCTTATACTGTAAATATGTATGGAGAAACAATTATTTTGCCAAGACTTGTTTATCTCCTTTAGTATCCAACAAATAGAATCAAATCTAATGGCCACATATCTCCGTCTATAAATAATTTTGGATACACAAAATAAGTAGTTATCTGTTCCCATAATTTATTTCCTTTGTACACAATCACCACACTGTACACAAGACTCGCCATACATTCTGGAATGTCTAGTCAGCTGTGGGGAAACACGGAAAGGATCTTGCGCTCAGACAGGTAGTGGTCCAGTTTTCAATCGCAGTTTGTTTTAGTAATTACAAACACGTATTCAAACCATTCATTTTCTGATTTGAAAAAATTTATAGACAGATGAAATTATTGTTATTACTCATAAAAGATTAAGTAGAGGAATCTGTAACTTAATCTTTACTAAATAATGCATTCAAAGTTGTATTATGCTATTTTGTAGGAGCTATCCCAAATATACTCAACTGAAAACCTGGACCAATATAAATGAGTATCTTATCTGGCACTTGATATTCTATTTCACTAGCAAAACACTTAGGAATTAACAAGAAATATCCAGTCCCAGTAAGTCACTTAGGCACCTCCTAAATAAATCCGAAGTTACATTATTAAAAACATAACCTACAATAACTCCCTCTCTATTATAACTATACATAAAATATGGATAACTCTTCCTACCATATAAATATTAAAACAAAATATACACAAGGCCCACACTAACCACTTGAGGGCACCAAATAACAGCTGACGCCCGCCAAAAATACTGAGGCGGTGCAATGGCAATGTTACTGCATCAGGGGGGACTCGGGCTACAGGGACAGTTTACAATCTAGTTCCATGAACTCCTGCAATATACCTAATCTGGAAATTATTAAATCAAAAATTTATTTAGCTTCTATTGGACCTTAAGTATCAATGGATTGCATAGCTACTATCTCAATAAACCTTCATATAGTAACTCCATGTCTTTCCTAAGCTGCATAAAATTGTTTATCGATAGCTAGAATAAGAGGAAAAATGGCACCAGCGTAGTTAAGGCATTAATAGTCTCGCCCTACCTTGGTATATTATAAAAACTAGGATCACCAAACATCCTAATCCCAATAAATTTGTTCAACCTTGAATTAAACTCAAATTATGCTGGATAGCTCTAATACTAATCTTGATAAAATAATAAACCTTCAATGCCCCGTAATTATGCTGCCCGAGATTAGCCCTAGGTGGATATCATTAACTTTAATAAGCTATAGACAGAAGACCAATCAACACACCTGTCTCTCGGTTATTGAAAATAGTAAAACGTTCACAATATGACACTGCCTAATTTAAATTGTCTAAACTATTGTAAATATGTAATATCTCTGATTTCCAGTTTTACTAAATAGTAATCAGCAAGGGACAACTGATTCCATTGAATATTTGTAAAGTATATCCTAAATTTCTAATAAATCTTTAATAATTATCATTCAATTTGCACTGACAAACCCTTACTAAAAAGGATGACTATAGCACAATGCCTCTAGAAACAAGTGTCCTTTCCTCACTCCTAGTATCTTGAGGTAGTTTTTACATACCGGCATGTTAAATTTTTATTTTCAAATACAGAAACTGGCAAATTTTAAGTATCATATGATACACCTGAAGCAAATAGAGGGAAGTCAGTAAATATACTATTAGTTAATTCCAGAGTAGTATTCACTAATTACCTTAAATTAAACCTTCCCACACCAGCTTAAAATATATTGGAAAGGACTATGGCATTTATGAGCAATGTCCTATCATTTCACACCACCACTAGATAGGCCCTGGATTACAAAAACCTAGGTCACTAGGCTACATAATACATACCTATAATGCATAGCAGAACAAAAAATAAATTGATTAATTAAAAAAATAAAGTAAAATAATAACAACTGACATTTGTTCTTAATACATATGAAGTTTGCTCCTCCCAATGCTAGAAACTGTCTACTCCAGTTAACAATAATAATACATAATAATGACACCATACATTTATTGTCAACAATGAATAAAATTACTAAACACAAAATTAATATAACTTTGTCCATGTCATTACTATAAATTGGATATAACTTCCAATGGCATTATCACGATCTGAATGTTCCTTGTAGCCATAGAACCCCCCGCCCAGCATGAATATGACAACAAAAAACAATAACACCATCCTCCTAATTCCTCTCCCGGCCCTAGGTCATGAGCAGGTCAAGAAGTACCGGTATCAGCTTTACAACCTTAAGCTATCTAAATGTGAAGAGGATAATTTGATATATATATATATATATATATATATATATATATATATATATATATATATATATATATATATTATATATATATATACAGTATATATATATATATATACTGTATATATATATATATATACAATATATATATATATATATATATATATATATATATATATATATATATATATATATATATATATACAGTATATATATATATCACAATAATTATTTTAATCTCATGTAGAGTATGCTTTCCATTTTCTGTCATACAAAATTATTCAGCTTAGAAAATTCCTCAAAAGTAAAAGTAACTACCGATACTTCATATAACCCTTTCAATTCTCAAAGAAAACTTATTGAATTCCAGATATACCAGCAAATTATTTTATTCAACTTTTAAATAGATAGTCTAACGTGAAAAAAACAATAGCCTGTCGCCATTGCATTAATGTAGGCATCTGTCATATGATAAATTCTCAATACAGATTCAAGGGACAATATTCAGGATATTTTCATTAGGTTTAACTTTCCAGTAATAATAGAATGGTAGTGTCAGTTATGGTGAATTTTCAGACAGACAACGACATGAATGCAATGGTAACTGTTTACCATAATTGATAATATACCAGTACCAGTAATAATGAAATAAACTCTTCCAAACAGATATAATCTATTTTTTATTAATTTCACTCGAACACCAAACATCTCCAATGAAATTAATGAAAGCATGTGATCCACCCAGCTACTGCCAGGTAATTTTGTTCAGCTTAGGAAGGACCTTTCAGAATCAACTGAGCACTATTCACAAAATGGGCCCAAAGATGATATTAGCGTAAGAAGGTACGGGGCTGACACGTATATATACAGGTATAACTTTAGTCCTCCAGATTCCTAAATGCCTGTTGGATGTTTTCATAGATCTCGTCAAAGTCCTTCTTGACCTTAGCCTCTCCTTCCTTGAATGTGTCCTTGAATTTCATGGAAGACAATTCGTATAAGATGTGGCCCATTGAGTCACGGATGATTTGCCATGTCACCTGGTGGATGAAAGTGGTTTAAAAAATTAAGCTTATATATTATTGGTGGCTTTTAAGGGCCGTTAATTGCCCTGTGTTTATATATTCAAGACTAAAATATTTTTCACCTATTAGGACATGATTCTGAACCACACCTCTTAAGGATCACTTAGTCTTTCAAGTGTATCTAAGAATACAATCACCCTATTTCCACTCTTGCAAGTTTATCTTCTTACGCTTATCATTATATGAGGAGAAACTGCAGCGAGTAGTCATAGAGTTTGGTATGTATGGTATATAGAAGGAGGAAACTGAGGGTGAAAGTCAATAAAAGTAAAGTGATGATGTATAATAAACGTGCTCGTAGGGTGAATCTAGATGTGCGGCTGGATGGGGAAATACTGAAACAAGTGGAGTGTTTACAGAGTATATACATACAGTGGTGCACCAACTTTCGCTTCTAGGAGGGACCGCCGAAAGTGGCACGAAAGTTAAATTAGCGAAAGTTGGAGCATTGACATAATGGGAATAACGATAATAGGGACTGGGCCTGTAATAAAACTCACCCTCCAAGTTGAACAAACCTAGGCCTAGTCACCCAACGACTCAGAATTGTTACACCAACTAAAACTGGAATTGGTACCAATTCCAGTTTTAGTTGGTGTAGCAATTCTGGGTCTCGATCGAGATCGAGATTGGGTGACTAGGCTAGGTATGTTCAACATGAGTACTGTATTTGTAAGTAATGTGGAGCTCATAATCGGTTCCGCAGAAATCGAGCAAAGATTGAAACAGCCAAAATCAGGGCACTGTTCTTATGGGGAAAATTCTAATCGGTTCCGTGCTCATTCTAAAAGTTGCACTTTTCGTAAATGTTTAGTAGAAGGGCTTTTTCTAGTTATTAAAAATGTATTCTATGGTGTATTATATGATATATAGAAGCAATAGAACTGTTAAAATGACCAAAATCAATTTTCTTTAGGATTCTCTCCCCCTCCACCCTCCCACTGCTCTTAGGTTTGTATTTGGCTTAATATACACTTCCCGGGTCATTTTAACAGTTCTATTGCTTCTATATATCATACAGGGTGTCCCGCAAGTTTTGTCAAATACTTCCCGAGATGAAAGATTAAGTAATTCTAAGTAAAAACTGTTATATACACATAGGCTTTTTGGGGCATTGTTTTGTAGTTATGGACCCTTAAAGTCGGCATTTTGGTGTTTTTTGTAATTTCTAATCCTGGTTTTCTTCAATAAGTTGATAGGAAAAAAATATATAAATTGCATTATGAAGCATGATATCAATACTTCAAACTGAATATTACAAGAAACCAACAAAACTTAATTTTAAGCTCATCATCGCGGCAATAAGAAAGGTGCTACAAAGGATTTTTTGGTGTTTTCTGTCAGTTTAACCCTCCAGCCCCGGTTATGTATTATATATATATTCCTCGAAACCCGGGTGTTTTGGCCGAAAAACGTCTAGGCTAGGCTACCGTATATTCGTTAATCAGACTGCTTCCCGCATTCCCACGCATCCCCAAGCGTAGCTGTGTTATTTACCTGTAAAATGGCATTAAGTAGAGCTCTCTAAGTCAACTGGGTGAGCTGTGATGATGATTTCATTGGAGATAACTTTATGGCCAAACCAGCCACTTTACACCACTTTTCGATACTGAACAACAACATACAGGCACACAAGAACAAGCGACGCTCTCCTTCTTGTGGCCGGAGATGCGGAGCGTCGGTCCAGCCGGCTGTTGTTTACATGCGTCGGACCGACGCCTCGCACAGCAAGCTCACAGGCTGTGACGTCGTGGGTGCATATGAGGCCTTCCGGGTACCTGTTACATGCTTTTTTATGGGCGTACAAGAGGGCATCCGGGAAGGAAGGGTTAAACCCATTTTCTGAGTAATGAAAATGAATAGCGATAAGGTTAAATGCTGTATGATGGTGCATGGTATCAATACATAATGAAAATACCAAAAAATCCTCTTTAGCTCCTTTCTTCTTTCCGTGATGATGAGCTTAACATTAAGTTTTGTTGGTTTCTTGTAATATTCAACTCCATGTCAAGGGAATATGCAGTATGATGTAGGGAAGTTTTTGGTGTCAGTTTGAAGTATTGATATCATGCTTCATAATACACTTTATAGTTTTTTTCCTATCTTCATCTTATTGAAGATAAACAGGGTTAGAAATTACAAAAATGCCGACTTTAACCCTTCCTTCCCGGATGCCCTCTTGTACACCCATAAAAACCTTGGCCCAGGCAACCCGGATGACCTCTTGTACACCCACTTAAACACCCATGACGTCACAGCCTGTGAGCTTGCTGTGCGAGGCGTCGGTCCGACGCATGTAAACAACAGCCGGCTGGACCGACGCTCCGCATCTCCGGCCACAAGAAGGAGAGCGTCGCTTGTTCGTGTGTGCCTGTATGTTGTTGTTCAGTATCGAAAAGTGGTGTAAAGTGGCTGGTTTGGCCATAAAGTTATCTCCAATGAAATCATCATCACAGCTCACCCAGTTGACTTAGAGAGCTCTACTTAATGCCATTTTACAGGTAAATAACACAGCTACGCTTGGGGATGCGCGGGAATGCGGGAAGCAGTCTGATTAACGAATATACGGTAGCCTAGCCTAGACGTTTTTCGGCCAAAACACCCGGATTTCGAGGAATATATATATAATACATAGCCGGGGCTGGAGGGTTAAGGGTCCATAACTACAAAACAATGCCCCGAAAAGCCTATGTGTATATAACAGTTTTTACTTAGAATTATTTAATCTTTCATCTCTGGAAGTATTTGACAAAACTCGCGGGACACCCTGTATAATACACCATAGAATAAGTTTTTAATAACTAGAAAAAAAGGCCCAAATCTAAACAATTACCGCACTTTTTCCCAGTGTTAGCCTATGAAAACATGTTTTTTGTCTAGGCTACATAAAGTAGCCTAGGCCTAAATCTTATGCATTGTAAATAATAATGTAGACATGGCTAAATAACAGTCCTAACCATAAAACTTAGGTGCATTATAAATACTGTAGATTGGGGCATTGTTTCTATCATGGGAAATTTTTTAGGCCTAGGCTAGGCCTAGGTTTTAAATTCGTCCAGTCACCCCTCAAGTACCCATTTCACCCCAAATACATCATATAAATACATATCTTGAGGAAAATACGTATAAATACATATTTTGAGAAGATTACTTACCACACAGACTTTATTATAAATCATTGTCATATTTAGCCTAGCCTAGGCTAACATCGTCTAGGCATTTCAACCGCTTTCGTCCAACAAGCTCTGTTTTGAGCATGAAATTCCTTCATTGCTACCATCAGGCCAACCATCCCTATCACCAGATGCACTAGAGGTTATAATAAACGCGAGAGATAAGGGGTTCAGGCACAAAAAAACTTGCAAACGGTGGTTTTGTCAACACAGGTACTAGGGCACTGTAAGCGTCTGCTTAGTGATGACATCATACAAAGATGGCGGCATCTTGCGCATTTGACGGTCGGATCTCGGATTCACTCGGATTTTGTCTCTAAACGGCAAGCACCTGGCAGATTCTTTTCGTTATGTTAAAAAAAAATTATTGTTTTAGTTAGTTTTCTAGTTTTATGTAGAGGTTTTCATT
Source organism: Lithodes maja (assembly GCA_037953745.1). Taxonomy (NCBI): domain Eukaryota; kingdom Metazoa; phylum Arthropoda; class Malacostraca; order Decapoda; family Lithodidae; genus Lithodes; species Lithodes maja. Next base: position 162,503 of record JBAKBP010002101.1, read on the forward strand.
ATTTTTGCTATTTTTTCGGGTTTCGGCTGGGATTTTTATGCGAAAATTGAATCTTTTTGCGCGAAAATGGAAATTGGGAATATTTGGTGTGTGCCGCAAAATTTGAATCGGCGAAGACTGATGTGGCGAAAATGGGGGCTCCACTGTATAAATAATTATATTGAGTATTTGTAAGTACAGTAGGTGTATTGCTTAGTTATAGTCATTAGGTGACTATGTACTGGAATAGGGTCGTGACTCAAAAATGTATTTTTCCTCTACCGAACCCTCTTGCTTGTGGCTGATTAGGGTCTTCAACTTTGAAGCTCGCGCGCGAAAATGCGAGTTTTTACCGCGTAAGTCAAATCGGTGGAATATTTAGAGGCTGCCGCGAAAGTGTGATCCGCAAAAGAAGATGAAGCGAAAGTTGGTGCACCACTGTAGCCTACATACATACTTTATGTGATAATTAGTTTGCATAATTTTACACAAAACATTTACTGGTAAGCAAGAAACCTAAACATCTGATTTTTTTTTTTTTTAATTCATCGTACTGTGTATCTTCTGAGTGGAAGAACAGAGTACTGTGAATCTATTTAATAAACAAATTACAGTAAACCCTCGCTATCTCGGACTAATTGGGGGGGAGACCACTTCCGAGATGTCCGATTTTCCGAGATGTCCGAAGTCCGACTTAAGAGAGGGAAAATTCCGAATTAGAAGAGGAAAGTCCGCGTAACCAGAGAAATTGAGATTTTTTGTTTTATCTATCTACAGTATTTAATGCATCTATCTCCCTTATACATATATATAACTATGTCTTATTTGGTCTTTTTTTAATCTATGAATCAATTCTAATACGATGGAATTGAAAACAATATTACCCTTCTAACAGGGCGGGTGCCCAACCCCGAAAAGGGTTGAAATAGGGGAGCTATTCCCCCGCCAAAGGCGGCTTTCTAGGGCCTTTCCTAGCTGATGCCGAGAGGATTGGGTTCTAGTCATGTGGTGATGGGCTGGTCTATCAGAGTGAGAACTGAGCAATCTCTGCCATACCCATAGCTTACTCTGACTGTTCCTTTTACATATATATTTTCTAGATCTCAAGTGACGGCGTCTCTTCCGTGGATTGACCTCCCAATCTACCAAGATTGGAAGCCAAAGCGTCACATTTTTCCATTGCCCCTCAACTTTCTCTTCATAATTGCCGAGGGGCACAGGGCCCTGGGTGAGGCTTTGGTTTCCCGGGCATTTCCGCACCCTCCTCAGCTCCCCGCCATGGAGTGGCTTCGGTCACCCAGGCTTCATTGTGGTTGGCGGGTAGGGTTCTGTGGGGGCGCTCGGTTATGGCCTTGGCCTTGCTCGGGGCCTTGGGGCTGTTCGGCCAGGCAGCATGGGGAACAACAACAACAACAACCCTTCTAACACACAAATAATAAAATGAAAAAGAGAGTAAATAAAAATGTCTCCTTTGTCTTTCAGAAACATAAGTCCGTCTCGTATATGTTAGTATTTTATCGCTCGCTCGCCCCTAGCCACTCTCTCTCTATCTATTTATCTCTCTAATGCATCTAACTAACTCCCTTATACATTAACATAACTATGTCTTATTTGGACTTTTTGTAATCTATAAATAATTTCTAATGCGATGGAATTGAAAACAATATCCTTCTAGCACACAAATAATAACATGAAAAAGAGTCAATATAAAAGTCTCCTTTGTCTTTTCAGAACCAATTAAGCCTGTCTCATAATAGTTCGTGTTTATCGCTCACTCCCCCTCTGCAACTCTTTCTTTCTATCTATCTATCTCTCTAATGCATCTACGCAACTCCCTTATACAATAACATAACTACTGTATGTCTTATTTGGACTTTTTGTAATCTATAAATAATTTCTAATGCGATGGAATTGAAAACAATATTATCCTTCTAGCACACAAATAATAACATGAAAAAGAGTCCATATAAAAGTCTCCTTTGTCTTTCAGAACCAATTAACCCTCTCACGACCATATGACGCAGAGGTTGGCAGATTAGCAATAAGAAATAGAGTTCTCTCACTCTTATAATTACCTCTCCAAAATTAGTTTTCTGCACACAGCTAACTCAGACAACTGCAGAGGTTAAAGTAACTAAACTAAAGGTTTCTAAATACCCCTGATGGTAACAAAGGCTTTACAGTATCCCTATTAGGCTCAAAAGTGCATCAAGAACGTGAGAGGGTTAAGTCAGTCTCATAATAGTTCGTGTTTATCGCTCACTCCCCCTCTGTAACTCTCTTTCTATCTATCTATCTCTCTAATGCATCTACGTAACTCCCTTATACATTAACATAACTGTCTTATTTGGACTTTTTGTAATTTTTGAATCATTTCTAATGCAATGGAATTGAAAACAATATTATCCTTCTAGCACACAAATAATAACATGAAAAAGAGTCAATATAAAAGTCTCCTTTGTCTTTTCAGAACCAATTAAGTCCGTCTCATAATAGTTCGCGTTTATCGCTCACTCCCCCTCTGTAACTCTCTCTTTCTATCTAATGCATCTACGTAACTCCCTTATACATTAACATAACTATGTCTTATTTGGACTTTTTGTAATCTTTGAATCATTTCTAATGCAAAGGAATTGAAAAATATAATATCAGACATTTTCCGAATACTTATATAAAGTCCGATAACGTCAGAGACTGTCGGAACGATGACGGAAATGTCCGAAATACGGAAGTGCATGTCCGAGAGGCCGTAGCCAGTCCGACTTCTAGAGGTCCGAGATGGCGAGGGTTTACTGTATTCGGACATTAGAGAAGCCTGGCATTAATATCCCTTAACCCCCCCAAAATGGGTCCGTTTGTAACATCTACTACCTGCCAAGCGGGCATATTTACCCTAAACGAGCTTCATTCCATGCTCTTTTTCATACATACATACGGGTTTAAAGACCACAACCGTCCACAGTGAATGTGGCTTCCATGGTACAATCACAGTTCTGCACACAGTGCACAGCAATCATAGTACGGTGGTTACAGTATTTACTGCAGCACAGTACAACAAAGTCTTACCACAACAACGCCCCATCATGTTATCACAGTGGCTGATGTTGGTATAGCGCTAACAGTGTCTCGGCAAAACTCAACAAAGTCCCCCTGAAGCACCTGCACCTGGCAAAAATCGCACCACACCAGCCTTAACCGTGCTATAGTCTGGGAGCCAAAGCCTGATTTATAGGTGAACCTTGCATTGAGAGTTAAAGTTTTTTTCTCTGCATATTATGTTACAGGGGGTTTTGGGTCATCATTTCCAGGGGGGTGACCACTGATCACCCTTGGGCAATTCTCAGTATTAACCCTTTCACTACAGGGTAGTAGAACCGCAAAAGTGAGGAGCGCGATAAACATTATAGTAGGGGACAAGGAAATACTTATAACTCGGCAGTTTTACGAGATACAGAAGCATGTAACACCTTAAAATGTATATGGTGATATGCTCTTTAGAATTATGAGTAGTTTATACCCTGTTTATTTTATACCCAGGGGTCAAAAAGGTAAGAAAATATCACAAGACCGGCTACACAAAAATTCAATATATATATATTTTGTTTTTTATAAAACAAGGCTACATAATTGTTTATCTTTAACCCTTAAAAAGCGGCACGCAACATAAGTCGAGTTAAAGAAACTGGCAAAAAACGGGTGAAAATAGAGTGAAAATGGGTGGAACAGTAATGAACCATACGTCCGACATCTGTGGCCTCCCGGCCCACACTAACTCCAGTTCCCCCACCGCACAGGAGGATGACAGTGTGACCAATAGTTCGCTAAAAGTGAACAATGTAGCAAAATCCGCTAAACTTCCATCTTTGAGGTAACACTGTCAGTGCTCCACGAGTGCTACGTAGCTGTATGTGGTGTCATTGTGTAGCGATTTCCACCTAGTTTTCGGCACAATACAGTTCCTTTCATGCTGATGGTTGATATAGCAGTCAGAATGGCCTGAAAGGCCCAAAACGGCCACAGACCATCCGCTAGACTAGGGTTAAGCTAGTTGTTATTAGAAGTGTTTTGATATGTGCTTTATTTCTATTCCAGGGTGAAATAAAGTAAAATTAGCCAAAGTCGCAACTGAAATAATGGATACAGGGATGGATGATAAGTGCTTCTTCCAATCAAAATTCAAGTGTGGTGAAAAGACTGAAAGACTGATAACTGCAACAGGTGTGCGAATCGAGAATATCATAAGATGTAGTAAGATATATTGTGATGGTTTTCATGAACAATTAGAGGGTTATAATGAGAATAACAACCAATTTATTTTAAAGTGCCACAACAGTTGTGTTTCGACGTACACCTCAAGCAGACAGACTGAACGTCACAAGCGGTGTCATGGTGTGGAGATTGATCCAGGTGTCCTTGCAAAATCACGAGACAGTCAAAAGGAGATTATGCAAAAGAGCCTTTTGATTTTAGAAAACATTGACTTTTTTGTGGTAATATTTGTGACATTGAAAAACACCCCAAGCATCCTTCTCGTTGGAAGCCAGCTTACCTCAATCGTGAGATCAAAGGCAATGATACCACATTGGACATATGTGATAAAAGAAAGGGCAGAGTTGCCAGTGACGTCAGATGTCGGGTACTAAGTGCAGTCAGTGACCTTCATGCTGCTGACGCTAGGTATCATGTTGACTGCCGGCAGAGGTTTATATCTGGTAAACCTCTACCCGGTGAAAGTAGCTGTGAGGCGCCAGAGCAAAAACAAAGATGACTCATTACAAAAACTCATCAAGCAATTGACAGCAGACAAAACAAAGTTATGGAACTCGGTAGAACTCTTCAGTGCATACACAAATGACTTCAAAGGTGTGAGACTTTCATGAAGGGGACTTAGGCCTATGGAAGAACTGATTGATCCACTCGAAAATGATATTGTAATTCTATCATCTGCAGGTATAGCTGAAATTGTAGTATTCCAGAGTAAGGCCTCCAAAACACTGCAGATTGTAGATGAACCAGATGATGACAGGAACCATGTTTTAACACAGGCTAGCAAGCACGTTGTCAGATAATTGAAATCCTTAACTCACAAAAACTCTCACTATAACATTCACATAGATAAGGTGCAGTGCATTGAAGACTGTAGCATGTTTCTTTTAGATTTGCTAGCAAGGGTATCCCAAAAACTTGATCAAACCTTGCCAGCATTGATAATTGGATCTATTTTGACAAGTATTTATAAGACCCATCCAACCAACCTTCAGGTTGCACTTGCAGTAAAAATGGGAGAATCAAAGGAGATTATCAATGATTTGTCTTCTTACAGTGTCACTTGTACATATTCTGAGTTGAGGCGCTTCAAGAAATACAGTAGAGGACAAGAATGATATGGCCTTGTCTAGCTCAAAAGAAGGCTTAGTGTAAGCAGTTGCTGATAATTTTGATGCAGATATTTGTTCAGTCAATGGTAAAGTGTTGACACATTCTTTGGCCATAGTCAGACACAACCCCACAAACTGGTGAGAACAGGCCAAAGATCAAGCGAATCATCAAGGAAAAGATGTCAGAGCCCATTGACTATGCTGTGTATATTTACAGAGTCAATGGTCGAGGAAAACCAGACATGCCAACTCAAGGGGCAGTGAGGTCAATTCTCTCATTGCAGATACTTGCTCGTCAGACTCTTACTCTGACACAGGCATCTGAAATTGATATATCATTCATTGAAGATGTGGTGAAGCTTGAGGACTGTCCAGAGTACAATGAATATAATGCAAATCTTGCCAGAAGTCAAAGGCTTGCACCTCAACCCCGAACAAAGGCAGTGTACCATCCACTTATCGATATTTAGCCATCGGCTCCAGATACTATGATGACAGCCATGGTCCAGGAACAGCAACTCACATTCAATACTGGCCAGAACTTTCTTGTACTAACCTGTGATCAACAACTTTATCATGTTGCACTTGAGATTATGTGCAGATATCGTGAGCAGTTCCCATTCATGGTTTTACAACTTGGAGGAATGCATTTGTTGGATCTGTAGGGACTCTGATGACTGAAAATGGGCTAGCACAGATTCTGGCCCCTGTCTTTGGAAGTGTAGCAAAGATGATCAATGGCAAGAAATTTCCTCAGAATGTGAGAGCTTTGCAAATTGTAGCTAAGGAGCTCTTGCGGGGATAGTTACCAACCAACACTTTAACAGTACTAAAGACCTGAAGGAGTTAAAAGAGAGAGGGAGACTTAGTAAGACTGTCAAGCTTTGGACATAAAACCAGTTCTGCTGATGATCAACTTCATTCGGGCTGAGCGAGAAGGTGATTGGCTGCTGCACCTGGCAACGTTTAAGCAATGATTCCATACTACTTTGCCGCTGGGCACATGAATTATGCACGCTACGGATCGTACTACTTAACCTTTTCACGCACATATGACGCAGAGGTTGCCAGATTAGCAATAAGAAATAGAGTTCTCTCACTCTAATAATTACCTCTCCAAAATTAGTTGTCTGCCCACAGCTAACTCAAAGACAACTGCAGAGGTTGAAGTAACTAAATTAAAGGTTTCTAAATACCCCTGATGGTAACAAAGGCTTTAAAGTATCCCTAATAGGCTCAAAATCGCGTCATATGTCGGAGAGGGTAAAGGTCCATGGAAGCACTCCCAAATCACAAACTTTCCCATTTCCTGAATGGAGAGCATGTGATGCATCATCTCCAAGGAATATGGAATGGAATATGGAATGGAATTTGGAGCGACCATTATATTGAGTCAACATACATGTGATATGGGCAAAGTAAAGGAGGGATAATAGGAATAACACTGAAGCCTGAGGCCCTTAAAGTCTGGGCCCTGAGTCGACACATCTGTGGGGAGCTCCTTGCAAGCCTCAGTTACATGGAAGGTGAAAGTGATTACCAAAGAGTTAAAGTTACACACAAGGAAAGGCCAGAAAGCATCAGATACTGAAGACAGAAAAGGGATTCGAAGGATGCTGGATGTTTGCATAGGCCCATTGAATCCTTCAGAGCACCCAAAATAAATAGTGAACATTGTTACTCGGAAAACTGGGAATGCAGACATCACCGTTCACCAATCTGTGGATATTGGAAGGAAACTGATGGAAGGATTTGAAAAGAAGTTGCCAGCTGGGTTTCATAACAGTATTCCAAAGAAGATAGTTACCATGGCAGCATCAAAGTATGCAATTGTCCATGATGGAAACCAAAATAACAGATGTAATGCAATCTACGAACGGGTTATTGGATTACTGTCAAGCTGAAGGGACATTGATGTAAAAAAAACGTTATATCACATGAACTTTCACCTGTGCCATTATCAATGTTCTCAGGAGATGGTATGAGAATCGCCAAAAACAAGGCTCAGCTGCACGGCTATCAGGCGTGACCTCTTGGTGATGGGATTACCAATTTCTCAATTTTTTAAATTATAGATGTTATTCATGAACTATTCTGTCTAAATAATTGCTTGAGAAATTGGTAGTGTCTTAGCCACCATGGACCAATGCAGTTGTGATTTTGTATGTATAAAATCTGCATAAGTTACCATTGGTAAATAACACATTTTATAATTGTATTACCTACAGTTTGTTCTCAAAATATATAATTCACATGTAAACAAGCCAAATATCTCTTGATTTGTATAACAATTATCTTCGGCAAGCCAAAAACATAAGAATAGGCAATTAGAATTTGATCCTAGACATACAAATAACGCAATCAATTTTCATATTTGCGTGGTGAAAGATTGTCATAGAAACCACAATTTCTTGAGATAGGTTAAGGGGTGCCAGCTTGGATTTCTCAAAATTGTAAAGATGTCATATTCTAAGGAAAACCTTAACTATGAGTAATCTTGGCTTATCTTAATTATGCCTTATTTAATATATAAATCACTGAATTTTTGTGTAGCCGGTCTTGTGATATTGTTTACCTTTTTGACCCCTGGGTATAAAATAAATGGGATATAAACTATTCATAATTTTAAAGAGCATATCACAATCTACATTTTAAGGTGTTACATGCTTCTGTATCTCACAAAACTGCCGAGTTATAAGTATTTCCTTGTCCCCTACTCTAATTGTGATCGCGCTCCTCACTTTTGCAGTTCTACTACTGAAAGAGTTAATACTGAGAATTGCCCAAGGGTGATCAGCGGTCACCCCCCTGGAAATGATGACCCATGACCCCCTCTAACATAATATGTAGAGACAAAAACTTTAACTCTCAATGCAAGGTTCGACCACTCGGCTCCCAGACTACTACAATAAGGCAGTAACAAGAAATCACCGTAACTGCACCACCGAAGTGGCGGGCGGTGGGGTAGCTGCATCCCTACGCCAGAGAGAAAGGCTGACTTGTGCCAGTGGGCTGAGAGAGTAAGACAATAGGGAACCTTGGGGCACACCATTATGGCCCCACTGCCTTTACCACTCTCAGGAAGAAAGATATAAATAAGAATGATGAAAAAGGAAAAGTCAGAACTAGCTATGGGAAGTAGAGGACACCAACCCTCACTCTGATAGATCCAGCCCACCAGCTCTTTTTCATGCATAAAGAAGAGCCAGAGCGTAATACAATTATGTATCCGTGAAAGGGCGATAACAGAGCTTTCCAATGACACCTGAATCATCCTTGTACGACCACAGGTTATCCTGTAGCGATCGAGCAACCGGAGGTGAAAAACCCTAAAATAAGGTCATTTCCCCAGTTTTTTCCTGGTCTCGCGAGACCGAGTGTGTGGAATGTTGCAGTGGCGGTCTCAATCGAGGCACTGTGGTCGTGCCAAACGGTCAGAGCCCGCCTATCATCCTCCCAACGCACATACTCTCTCTCAGAGCCCCTAATGTGCTCAGAATGCCGCCCGTCATATGACAGGTACCGCGGGATTGTCCATTTATCTCTAGCCCGTCATATGACGGGCACCGACAGTTAGGTGTTAAAGAGGGTAAGTTAGATCTACAGTCCATACAATAAAGAAATCAATCAAATTTTATGAAATATTTTGCAAAAAAAAAAAAAAAAAAAAAAAAAAAAAAAAAAAAAAAAAAATTGCAAACGAAAGGTAGGGTCAAAGGGAGTGAGAATTTTGAAGAACGAAAGAAGATGTTCATGAAGGAGGTAAATAGAGTAAGGACCTAGGACAAAAGAGGGAAGAGTCAGTGAAAGATGCAACTGGAGAATTACTAGTAGGAAGGAGTTGAAGTGAGGAAAAGATATGCGGAGTATTTTGAATCTTTGCTAAATGCAAGAGATGGAAGAGAAGCAGTGGTTGATGGAGATAGGTTACCCAGGCCACCCAGGTGGCAGGAAATGAATGAAAGGATTGAGGAAAATGAGGTGAAAGAAGCAGTGAAACAAATGAGAGCAGGAAAAGCAGAAGGTCGATGGTATTGCTGTGGGAGTACAAAGGAAATCAAGCAACAACAGGTCTAGTGACCCTTCTAGGTTGCTTGTCCTCCAAAACACTGAGGATCAAGTGTCTAAACAGTGGTTTAGAGTGGGTAAGGGAACATTGGAAAGGGAATTACTGCCCTGGAACTAATGTCCGTGGCAGGATTAGGAAGTTAGTAGGGGACAGATGGGTTAGTAACTGAGGGGGGGATAAAATAAAGTTATTAATTTACAAACGCAGTCAGTCGCGGGTTTGATGCAAGATATTTGTCTAGGCGGAGTTTAAATGAATCAACGGTGATGCAGTCTATAACGTTTCGGGGAAGCCCATTCCACAAGTTGACAACTCGATTGAAGAAGAAATTCTTAGATTCGTGTGAGTTAAAAGATTTACCAATAATTTTGCAACCATTTTCCCGCGTGTAATTAGATTGGTCGATAGTGAAGTACTTACTACAGTTCATATTGTCGATGCCTTTGATGATTTTGAACACTTGAATTAAGTCACCTCTTAATCTGCGCTGGGTTAAAGGAAATAGATTTAATTCTCTAAGACGCTCTTCGTATGGTTTGTTCTTTAGGCTAGGTATCATTTTGGTAACTCTACGTTGAACTCGTTCTAGCTTGTTTATATCTTTTTGGTAATAAGGGCACCAGGATTGAACGCAGTATTCCAGAAGAGGGCGGACTAAGGAATTGTAAAGGGTTAGGATAACTTCTTTGGATTTATGCTCAAATGACCTGCCTATAAAGCCAATTATTTTGTTTGCCTTCTTAACAACTTCTGAACATTGTTGACTCAGTTATAGGTTACTCGATATTGTTACGCCCAGATCGGTTTCTCTGTTTACATTCTTAAGCTGAGTGCCATTCATCGAATAGTTTGCTTTCTCATTTAGGTATCCGATATGTAGTACTTTACATTTATCCGCATTGAAACTCATTTGCCAAATTTGGGCCCAACATGACAATTTATCTAGATTGTGTTGCATATCGTCAACTTGTTCTTTTGAGAGTACGCTATTTGCAATTTTTGTATCGTCAGCAAATTTTGAGATTGTACAGGCGAGACCCTCATCTATGTCGTTGATGTAAATTAGAAAGAGAATTGGTCCTAGTACCGATCCCTGGGGTACCCCGCTACTTACATTGGTCCATTTAGATGCCTTACCGTTTATGACTACTCTTTGCTTTCTGTCGCTGAGCCAATTTTCTATCCATTTCAACATACCGTCTTGTATTCCATGCGCTTTTAGTTTTAGCAGTAAACGTTTGTGGGGAACTTTGTCAGAGGCCTTTTGAAAATCAAGGTATATAATATCTACAGCTTTACTCTCATCGTAGAGGTTGAGGATATCGTGGAAGAAGTCTAAGAGGTTTGTTAAACAGGAACGTTTTTTACGAAAGCCGTGTTGAGTATCTTTAAGTATGTTATTTTCCTCTAAGTGATTTACGAGTGTCTCTTATGACCGTTTCTAGCATTTTACATACAACCGAGGTTAAGCTAATTGGACGATAGTTACTGGGTAGGGATTTGCTGCCTTTCTTGAATATCGGTGTTACGTTGGCTAGCTTCCACTGATCAGGCATAGTTCCAGACTGCAAGGATTTATTGAATAGTAATGTCAGTGGTTTGGAGAGCTCATCCTATAAAGAAGGGTGGAAATATGATAATAGATTGGTTGGTGAGACTCTTCAATGTGTGCTTTGTTGTGTCAATGGTACCAATAGCCTGGAAGAGTGCATGTATTGTGCCGTTGTACAAGGGGAAGGTAGATCGGCAGGAGTGTTCAAGTCATAGAGGTATTAGTTTATTATCAGTGGTTGGAAAGCTGTATGATAGGGTGTTGATAGAGAGAATAATAAAGTGTACGGAAGTTGCAATAAGAGAAGAACAGTGCGGTTTTAACCCTCCAGCCCCGGCTATGTATTATATATATATTCCTCGAAATCCGGGTGTTTTGGCCGAAAAACGTCTAGGCTAGGCTACCGTATATTCGTTAATCAGACTGCTTCCCGCATTCCCGCGCATCCCCAAGCGTAGCTGTGTTATTTACCTGTAGAATGGCATTAAGTAGAGCTCTCTAAGTCAACTGGTTGAGCTGTGATGATGATTTCATTGGAGATAACTTTATGGCCAAAACAGCCACTTTACACCACTCTTCGATACTTAACAACAACATACAGTACAGGCACACACGAACAAGCGACGCTCTCCTTCTTGTGGCCGGAGATGCGGAGCGTCGGTCCAGCCGGCTGTTGTTTACATGCGTCGGACCGACGCCGCGCACAGCAAGCTCACAGGCTGTGACGTCATGGGTGTTTAAGAGACCATCCGGGTTCCTGTTACATGCTTTTTTATGGGCGTTCAAGAGCCCATCCGGGAACGGAGGGTTAAGAGGGGAAGAGGGTGCGTGGATCAGATTTTTGCAGTAAGACAGTTATACGAGAAGTATTTAGAGAAGCATAAGGAGATATTTTGGGCTTTTATGGATTTGGAAAAAGCATATGATCGTGTCGATCGTGAAGCAATGTGGAAGGTGTTAAGGATTTATGAAATTGGAGGAAATTTGCTAAAAGCAGTTAAGAGTTTTTATGAAGGGAGCAGAGCATGTGTTAGAGTAGGAAATGGTGAGATGAGTGAATGGTTTGAGGTGAATGTAGGTTTGCGACAGGGTTGTGTAATGTCACCATGGCTGTTTAATATATACTGTATATGGATGGTGTGGTGAGGGAGGTGAAAATGAGAACTATGGGAAGACAATTGGGTTTAGTAGGAAAGAATGGTAGAGATTGAGCGTTGAATCAGTTGCTATTCGCTGATGACACAGCGTTGGTGGCGGATTCTGAGGAGAAACTGCAACGGGTAGTCAAAGAGTTTGGTGTGGTTTGTGGAAGGAGGAAACTGAAGGTGAACATCAATAAAAGTAAAGTAATGGTATGTAATAGGGGTGATCGTAGGGTGAATATAGATGTGAGGCTGGATGGGGAAGTATTGGAACAAGTAGAGTGTTTTAAATATCTAGGAAGAAATAAGCAGGAGTGGAGGTATGGAAATGGAGATAAAACAGAGACTGTGTGAAGGAAGGAAGGTTTTTGGAGCAATGGGAAGTATGTGGAAGGGGAGAAATCTTGGAATGAAAGTAAAAAGTGCAGTGTATCAAGGGATTGTTGTGCCAACAGTGATGTATGGGGCTGAGACATGGGCTCTGAAGGAAAAGGAGAGAAGAAAGCTGGATGAGATGGAGATGAGCTGCTTGAGGAGTATGTGTGGACTTACTCGTAGAGACAGATTGAAGAATGAAGAGATACGTAGGAGAGTGGGGCAGCAGAAACATTTGTCAGCCAGAGTGGACAAAAGGGCGCTGAGCTGGTATGGTCATGTTGAACGAAAGGAAGATGAAAGGCTTACAAAGAGAATATGTGAGTCAGATATAAGGAGAGATAGAAGGGCAGGAAGACCCCCATTGAGATGGAGAGACTGTGTAAGACAAACTTTGGATGATAGAGGAATGACTATAGATCAGGCAATGGAAGTGGTAATAAACAGGAATGAATGGAGAATGCTTGTGAATAGATGAGTGAACACGTGGTCATTTGGGGGAAGGGGTCGGGCACAAATTGGACTAGATAATAGTCCATCAGGTGCCTGGCCCGGGGAGACGGTTTATATGAAGGGTGCGCCTGGAAGTGTGGTGGGCGGGCTTGTGATTTCGCTCTGCTGCATGTCTGCCTACCGAGATCGGAACCTCTCCAGGTGGTCGTTAGCCGGGGAAGTGCTGGAGGGACCTTGGTGACCCTGGTCTCTGGGTCCTCTCCTAGATGTGTTTGAATTTGAATTTTGTCTTTGTGTGTTCATTGTTTTCTGTTGTGATTGTCCCTATTCCGGCTTTGTCTTGAGATTGTCTACAAGGGTTTGATGAAAATGAAAATGTTATAGTTTTAGGGGACCTAAATGCTAGGGTAGGAAATGAGCCTGTTGAGGGAGTCATCGGTAGTTTTGGTGTGGATGGTGTAAACGAGAGTGGAGAAAGACTGAAAAATGTATGTGAAGAGTGTAGATTGAGTGTAGGTAATACGTTCTTCAAAAAAAGGCGTATACACAAGTACACCTGGCATAGACTTGTGAGGGGAGAGATTGTAGAGAGGGCATTGATGGATTATGTGCTGGTGACAAGGGAAAGATTGTGTAGACTGCTGGATGTGAATGTGATGAGAGGTGAGGCGGAGGGTATGTCAGATCATTACCTGGTGGAGGGAAAGCTAAGGTTAAGAGTTACAGGAGAATAAGAGACAAGCGTGAAGTAAGAGAGGTAATAAAAGTTAGTGAGTTAGAGAAGAGTGAAAAAGAGAGGGAGTACAAGGAAAGACTAAATGAAAAGTGGATGGAAGTGAGAGAGATGGAAGAGAGAGAAGTAGAGATTGAATGGCAACAGTTTAACCCTCCAGCCCCGGGGGCTATAGCTTATGACTGTACTCCTGTACCGGGTGAAGAAGGTACGAGCAGCTGGCCAGGGCACCACGCCAATACACAAGAAGAGGCCAGGAAAAAAAACATTGCTGGGGCCCCGGACCCTGCATATTATCAAGAGGCAGCTGGAAGCTAATCCAACCCTTAATGCTACACATATAAAGCAAAATAATCCCCTGCTGCTGTCAAATGTTGCCATACGTACGCACCAGGCGTGGTGCCCTGGCCAGCTGCTCGCACCTTCTTCACCCACCGTTGTACAGTACGAACGTTTATTCCCGTATGCACACTAATTTCTTTGGTTGTTTTATGTTCAATGTGAAGGGCCTTTATAACCTCAATCTGGGATGTGGTTAAATGAGGTTTGGAAGCCATAACACTGGCGAGAGGGTGGGTATAGTACCTCCGGTATGGGTAAGATGGCTGAAAACTCGGCCCTATCACCGACGTACATCCAGTCGTCACCACGGTCGCCTCTCAACTGATGTGCTTATGCTCCTTCAAGGAGATGCCTGTACCTGGCAGAGTTGCCAGACATACGATTCGCCACACTCTCGCAATTTTTATGCCTCGAAACATCTGTTACCAGAAATCCCGTGCTTCAAGTGTCGCCGACACTTTCAACCGAGAGTACTGTATATAATTATAGTGTACATATTGTCATTTTATTTGGCAATTTCAGTATGATTATTAGAACTCCTGCTTGGTGTGGTAAGCAGCGAAGCACCCTACAGCACAGAGTGCCACCTTGCACTCCACACACTCCGTGGTTGACTTTTTACCTGGGTGCGGCCTCACCCTGCTGTGGTAGCAGACATGGCACCGCTTCTGATTTGTTCTTCCTGCTGCATTCTGAGGAAAGTAACCAAGCTGGTGCCTAAGCAGGTATGGAGCAGACTGCAAGCGGTCGATAACGGCGGGCCCAGGATGTGCCACTGCCCTCTGTGGCGTAGCATACTTCTCCAGGAGCCCCGTCAACACCTGCTTTTGGAACCTCCGCAGGCTATTGAACTTCAGGGGTGGGTTCTCATTCCGAAGCCTGTATATATTATAGGCATTCAGAATTGACATGTCCACCATATGCAGAAAGAACTTTTTGTACCATCTGCACGAGGTACGCAGGCAGTCAATGAAGCCTATCTGCATGTCGGACTTGTCCACCAGCCTCATGTTGACATTGTAGTCCAGGACAGTATCGGGCTTGGTCACCCTGGCCTGGGTGCGGCGATCCACCTTGCCAGTCTCCACCATTTCCCCCTTGTGGATGGTGGTCAGGAGGTTGACCTTCCGCTGGTCGTGCCAGTGGATAGCCAGAATGGGCCCCGACTTCTTCCTGAAGACATCACCTTTTTTGGTCTTTGCAGGGAAAGTTGGCATGCCCTTCCTTTTCCCTCGTACTGTGCCTACAGTCCCTGTCTTGCGCTCATGCAGGTACTGTGAGAGAGTGGGGGACGTGTAATAGTTGTCCGTGTAGAGGACGTGATTCTTATGGAAGTAGCGGTCCATCATGGCTTGCACCACTGCTCCGCCAAATCCAATGAGGGGGTCCACAAGCACGTCCCCTTCCTTCCCGCTGTACACCAGGAAGTCCAGGACATAGCCAGTTGTGCAGTCGCACAGCACAAAGAATTTTATGCCAAAGCGATGTCTTTTGGAGGGGATGTACTGCCGGAAGCTGAGTTTTCCCCGGAACAGCACAAGAGACTCGTCAATGACGACCTTGCGGAAGGGCTTGAAGTAGGAGGTGAAGCGGTCTCGCATCATCTCATACAACGTCCTAATCTTCCACAGCTTGTCTGGGCGGTGGACGTCGGTGTTGGTGACAAGATGGAGCGCTGCGAGGATATCAAGGTACCGGTCGCGAGCCATATATTTCCCGAAGGCAGGGGTTGAAATCAGATCATTGGTGATCCAATAGTCAGGCAACCTATGCTTCCTGACATGAGGCATTAGCATGGTGAGTGCCAGGAACACCATGAATTCTTGAGGAGTCACTGGGGTCCACTTCCTCATATGGCCCTTGGTCACCTTGCCCAAAAAGTGTACCTGGAATTGGTGCTGCTTGTTTGTCTCTTTGACAACATAGCCTACCACCTCCTCATCAAAGAATGCCTCAAATAGTTCGTGTGGTGGAGCATTGGGGCCTGCAGGAAAATTGGGGGTAATGCCTGAACCCTCCAGTGCCTCATCAAAAGCTGGCACATCAGGGTTGTATCCATCCCCATCAACTACGTCCTGCCATTGAAAAACGTAGAATGGGTCTTGTCTACGCTGACGAGGAGCTCCAACTGGTAGCCCAGTACGCCCACGGCCAACTCGGGAGGCGCGCGCCCTAGGGCGGCGGCGAGGGCGTCGGTCAGGGCGGCGGCCAGGGCGGCGGGCAGAAAGACGGGCAGCACGAAGCCGGGCCAAGCGGGTGGGTCGAGGGTCGTCGATGTCCATATAGTCATCGTCATCGTCAGAGTGGTCATCTTGCCCTGACGGTGGACCTATGTAATCATGGCCAGAGTCTTCAGAGCGGTGCCCTTCATCATCAGTGGCCCCCACATAATCTGGCGGGGAACCAGTGATGCGTGGGCGGCGTGCGGGTGGGCGAGGTGGGGAAGGAGTGACAGGTGAGGCTGTGTCCTCCAGAGGTCCCGGGCTCCTTGGCCTGCGACGAGTCACAGAAAGCAATGATTCCGTTTCACTAGGCCCAGGTATTGGTGATGCGACCTCAAATACTTCTGCAGGAAGACATGTTGAAGGCGGGAGAGGTGGGGAGGACCGTGGGGAAAGTTGCGGGGACGTATGGCTGGGGCCGGCAGGGGTGGACGCCGCCGCGGGAGCCTCAAACAAAACTCTCTTACTTTTCTTCATTTTCTTGGTATATTTTCTACCTTTCCCCTTTTCGGCAGCAGTATGTCTCCTGTCGGGGGACCTAGGAGGCAAATAGGCCGAAAGTGGGGGGTCCTCAACCCTTGGCAATGGTGGGGGTGGTGGGGAAGAATGCGGGGCATCCGGGTCATCTTGGGTGGCGTGGGTAGATAAGGGAGACAATGGCGGTCGAGAAGGGTCACCACGCTGACCCTCACTCACAGCCTCATCCTCACCAACTATTTTAGCTTGTTCCCTAGCTGCCGCGGCCGCCTTTTCAAGTATTTTTAACTTGTAGAAATGGAGCTTGAAAGGCGATTTACCTGGGGAAGGGCTTGGAGTCGTGTCACTTATGCGAAATTTTGTTTGTGACCTTGAACTCTCCCACTCACTCACTCTCGCAAGTTCACTTTCTTGAGGTAAACCAGCTTCCTCAACAACTGGTACATCACGTACATCACCTTCATCACTCTCATCACTCTCAAATTCTTTCGCAAATCCCAGGAATTGTTCTTTATCACTCTCATGGCCATAATCACTCGACTTATAATTACTCGAGTGGTCACTCACTTCTTCATCAATCTTATGCTTGGCATCAGCTTTCTCATAAAGTCTCAAAGTCGTCTCAATACCTCCGGGAGATAACACATTTAGGCGATGGCGTCGGGGTAAGGCACGACGCACTATCAAGGGCGTCGTAGGAAGCACGATGTCGGACACGGCGGAATCACTATTTGGTGTACTGTCCATGATGGCGTCGGGGTAGATACTGTTGTTGTGGCGTCGTTGACGCCGGGTGGCGCCACCTACCGCCCAATCATCACAAAATGTGCGCGCGGCTTTCGAAAATCAAGCACGAAAGCAAGGGGCGTACATGAGGCCATCCGGGTTGCGCGGGCCGAGTATGTTATGGGCGTATATGAGGTCATCCGGGTTGGAGGGGTTAAGGAAGGAGTGAAAGCAAGTGCAGAGGTAGTATGCGGCAAAAGGAAAGTAGGAGGCAGAGGTATCAGGAAGGGAAGCGAGTGGTGGAATGATACGGTGAGAAAGGCAGTTGAGGAGAAGAGACAGTGTTTTGAGAGGGTTTTACAGGATGGTAGTGTTGAGGTATGGGAGAGGTACAAGGAGAAAAGGAGAGAGGCAAAACGGAAAATTAGAGAAGCGAAAAAAGATGCAAACGAAAGGTGGGGCCAAAGGCTGAGTGAGAATTTTGAAGAACGAAAGAAGATGTTCTGGAAGGAGGTAAATAAAGTAAGGAAAGGAGGACAAAAGAGGGAAGAGTCAGTGAAAGATGAAAATGGAGAATTACTAGTGGAACCAGTTGAAGTGAGGAAAAGATATGCCGAGTATTTTGAATCTTTGTTAAATACAAGAGATGGAAGAGAAGCAGTGATTGAAGCAGAGGTGGATGGAGATAGGTTACCCAGGCCACCCAGGTGGCAGGGAATGAATGAAAGGATTGAGGAAAATGAGGTGAAAGCAGCAGTGAAACAAATGAGAGCGGGAAAAGCAGAAGGTTTGGATGGTATTGCTGTGGAGTGTATAAAGAAGGGTGGAGATGTGATAATAGATTGGTTGGTGAGACTTTTCAATGTGTGCTTTGCTGTGTCAATGGTACCAATAGACTGGAAGAGTGCATGTATTGTGCCGTTGTACAAGGGGAAGGGAGATCGGCAGGAGTGTTCAAGTTATAGAGGTATTAGTTTATTGTCAGTGGTTGGAAAGCTGTATGGCAGGGTGTTGATAGAGAGGATAATAAAGTGTACGGAAGTTGCAATAGGAGAAGAACAGTGCGGTTTTAGGAGGGGAAGAGGGTGCGTGGATCAGATGTTTGCAGTAAGACAGTTATGCGAGAAGTATTTAGAGAAGCATAAGGAGATATTTTGGGCTTTTATGGACTTGGAAAAAGCGTATGATCGTGTGGACCGTGAAGCAATGTGGAAGGTGTTAAGGATTTATGAAATAGGAGGAAATTTGTTAGAAGCAGTTAAGAGTTTTTATGAAGGGAGCAGAGCATGTGTGAGAGTAGGAAATGGTGAGTTGAGTGAATGGTTTGAGGTAAAGGTAGGTTTGCGACAGGGTTGTGTAATGTCACCATGGCTGTTTAATATGTTTATGGATGGTGTGGTGAGGGAGGTGAAAAGGAGAACTATGGGAAGAGGATTGGGTTTAGTAGGAAAGAATGGTAGAGATTGGGAGTTGAATCAGTTGCTGTTCGCTGATGACACAGCATTGGTGGCGGATTCTGATGAGAAACTGCAGCAGGTAGTCAAAGAGTTTGGTGTGGTTTGTGGAAGGAGGAAACTGAAGGTGAACGTCAATAAAAGTAAAGTAATGGTGTGTAATAGGGGAGAGCATAGGGTGAATCTAGATGTGAGGCTGGATGGGGAAATATTGGAACAAGTAGAGTGTTTTAAATATCTAGGAGGAACAATAAGCAGGAGTGGAGGTATGGAAGTGGAGGTAAAACAGAGTGTGTGAAGGAAGGAAGGTTTTCGGAGCAATGGGAAGTATGTGGAAGACGAGAAATCTCGGAGTGAAAGTAAAAAGTGCACTGTATCAAGGAATTGTTGTGCCAACAGTTATGTATGGGGCTGAGACATGGGCTCTGAAGAAAAAGGAGAAAAGAGGGCTGGATGTGATGGAGATGAGCTGCTTGAGGAGTATGTGTGGAGTTACTCGTAGAGACAGATTGAGGAATGAAGAGATACGTAGGAGAGTGGGCCAGCAGGAACATTTGTCAGCCAGAGTGGACAGAAGGGTGCTGAGCTGGTATGGTCATGTTGAACGAATGGGAGATGAAAGGCTTACAAAGAGAATATGTGAGTCAGATACAAAGGGAGATAGAAGGGCAGGAAGACCCCCATTGAGATGGAGAGACTGTGTAAGAAAGGCTTTGGATGATAGAGGAATGACTATAGATCAGGCAGGGGAAGTGGTGGTGGACAAGAGTGAATGGAGAATGCTTGTGAATAGTTGAGTGAACACGTGGTCATTTGGAGTAAGGGGTCGGGCGCAAGTTGGACTAGATAATAGTCCATCAGGCGCCTGGCCCGGGGAGACGATTAATATGAAGGGTGTGCCTGGAAGTGTGGTGGGAGGGCTTGTGGCTTTGGCTCCGCTGCATGTCTGCCTGCCGAGATCGGAACCTCTCCGGGTGGTCAGGGGCCGGGGGAGTGCTGGAGCGACCTTGGTAACCCTGGTCTCTGGGTCTTCTCCTGGGTGACCTGGATGTGTGAGAGTTTGTGTTTTTTATCTGTGTTTATTTTTTGTTTTATGATGTTTTTGTGTTTTCCCTGTTCTTGCTCGGTCTTGAGTCGGCTACCCCCAAAATGGGGATTGGGCCTGAGCATATAGATAGATAGATAGATTGAGGGAGGCAAAAGGCAGAACTGCCTATAGCGAGTGCCTCCTCCATAGTTGAAAGAGTGACAGGGCCAAAATCAAGGGACGTTCGAGCCAAAATGCCTGGACACACAGAGTTTGAAGCAATTTAAGTCATAGGAAGAGGGAAAGACTGATTCTGGGAGAGAGTTCCAGAGCTCACCTGTTGAGTAGAAGAAAGACAGAGTAATGTTTCACTCTTGGGTTGGAGAGTTGCACAGAGTAGGGGTGGGATGGAGTTGCAAGACGGGTACCACGTGCCCTACGTAAAGGAGGTGGTATACACTGGGAAAGCTCTGAGGAACACTGATTATTATAGTAGCGATAGAATAGCGAGAGAGATGCAATATTGCGGCGGAGAGAGAGAGATTGCAGAGAGTTCGTGAGTGGACGGGAGTTAATGATACGAAAGGCCTTCCTTTCAACTTTGTCTAGAAGAGCGGTGTGAGAGGAACCTCCCCACACATGTGAACAATACTCAATATATCCGAGGTTGTATAACAGGTTGCCGCTGTCCATGAGACAACGGAGTTCTGTTGAATGCTTCAAGAGATAACTTAAGACTTTTCTCTTTGAGAGAAGCTATGATCTTGAGAGAGGTGTCATGACAGATGGCTATAGAGTTTAGGCTATTTTGCCACTGCTAGTGATTGTTAAATGTGTGTTGTATATAAGCCTTCTTTTGATGCATTGATTTTGTTCTTTTTTCTTTCTCTTTCCAAGCGCTAGTGAAATCTTCGGAAAAATTGGCGCTTATGAGAAATAAGTAACATGCTTATTATTATTATTATTTAATACAAGGATGCACTATGCCCCTGTACAGAGCAAGAAGCTGTGCAGGGGAAAAGAACCCCCTAAGGCGGTTGAGCACACCCAGCTTCTGGGAGGCTGCCTTAGCAAGACTGGTAATATGGTCCTTCCAACTGACAGCAGAAGAAAAAGAGACACCAAGAATATTGAGAGAAGATGAAGGATTGATTTTTGTATTGTTGAAGAATAAGGGATAGTCCGCTGGGAGTTCCTTACGGGTAGATAGATGGAGAAATTGGGTTTTGGAAGCATTAAAGGTAACAAGGTTTTCTCTGCCCCAATTGGAGATAGTATTTAGATCAGAATTTAAGAGTGCTATGGCTTCATTACGTTTGTCATTGAGGGATTGCTGGCTAGGGCGTTCTGAAAAACTAATGGAGTAGTGTAAGGTTGAGTCGTCTGCGTATGAATGGATGGGAATTGAGGTACAGTTGAGATCATTTATAAAAATTAGAAAGAGAATAGGAGATAGGACAGAGCCCTGAGGAACACCGGAGTTTATAGGGTGAGGAAGTGAATGATGGCCGTCCACAACCGCGGCTATGGAACGGCCGGAAAGGAAATTAGAGACAAAGGCACAGGTGGAGGGATAGAAACCGAAGGAGGGTAGTTTAGAAATTAAAGATTTGTGCCAGACTCTATCGAAGGCTTTCGATATGTCTAGTGCAATAGAAAAAGTCTCACCGAAGTCCCGAAAGGAGGATGACCAAGAGTTAGTAAGATATGAAAGAAGATCACCAGTAGAGCGATCTGAGAGCAGATTATGAGAAGAGAAATGCTTAAGAAATTTGGAAGCAAGAATAGTTTCAAAAACTTTAGAAAGACAAGAGATGAGAGCAATTGGTCGATAGTTGGAGGGTTGAGAGCGGTCACCCTTCTTTGGGACAGGTTGAATGTGAGCAAACTTCCAGCATGAAGGGAAGACGTTAGAGGATAGACAGAGACGAAAGAGTTTGCCTAGGCAGGGAGTCAGCACGGAAGCACAGTTTTTGAGAACAACAGGAGGAACACCGTCCGGACCGTACGCCTTATTAGTATTAAGCCCAGAGAGGGTAGAAAGTACATCTTTAGAAGAGATTAGGATATTAGGCATAAGTAAGAGAGAGGAGGGTGGAGAGGGAGGAATAGCACCGGAATCATCCAAGGTGGAGTTTCTAGCAAAAGGTTGAGTGAAGAGTTTAGCTTTGTCAGAGGAAGAAGTGATGGTTGTGCCATCAGAGTGGGAAAGGGGAGGGAAAGACGAGGAAGAGAAATTGTTGGAGAGGTTTTTGGCTAGATGCCAGAAAGCTTGGGAAGAGCTAGAGTTGGATAGTTCAGTGCATTTATTATTGATGAAAGAGTGTTTGGCAAGTCGAAGAACAGATTTGGCTTGATTCCAGGCAGAAACATAGGAAGAATAAGAGACTTGAGTTTTAAGGCGTCGGTACCGTTTGAATGCTTCCTCCTTATTGCGGACAGCAGTAGAACAGGCGTGAGTAAACCAAGATTTTTTTAGCATTAGTCTGAGAGAAAGAGAATGGAATGTATGCTTCCATGCCCGATAGGATTACCTCGGTAATGCGTTCAGCACTCTCCGAGGGTCCCCGACCACGTTAGCAGAAATCATTCCATGGGAAATCAAAGAAGTACTGCCGGAGAGCCTCCCAGTCGGCAGCGCCAAAGTGCCACAAGCGCCGCCGGCTAGGAGGATCGGGTGGCCGTACTGGAGAGATAGGACAGTTGACAGAGATAAGTTTATGGTCGGAGGAGCCCAAAGGAGAGAAAAGATCGACAGTATAAGACGAAGGGTTAGAAGTTAGAAACAAGTCAAGAATGTTGGGCCGATCTCCGATGCAATCCGGGATACGGGTGGGTTGCTGAACTAACTGCTCTAGGTCATTTATGATAGAAAAGACATAGGCTTGTTCACCAGGTGGGTCAGTAGTGTGAGAGGAGAGCCATTGGCGGTGGTGAACGTTGAAATCTCCTAAGATGGAGATTTCTGAGAAAGGAGAAATGGATAGAATGTGTTCCACTGTAGAGTTTAGATAGTCAAAGAATTTGGAAAAGTTGGTAAAGTTAGGGGAAAGATAGACAGCACAGAAATATTTAGTAAGAGAATGACAGGAAAGTTTGAGCCATAAAATTGAGAATTCAGAGGAGTCGAAATCGGGAACACGAGAGCAAGTGAGTTTGTTGTGCACATATGCACAACATCCGCCTTTGGCTTTGAAACTAGGATAGAGAAAGTAGGAGGATACAGAGAAGGGGCTGCTGGATGTTGCTACAGACACCTGAGTTTCGGTGAGGAAGAGAAGATCAGGTTTGTAGGAGGAGAGATGGTGTTCAACAGAGTGAAAGTTAGAGGAAAGTCCGCTAATGTTGCAGAAATCAATAGAAAGAGTAACAGGCCGAGGTCCAGGTAATTTTGTGGGGTCGTCAGGGGATGGTCGGTCGGGTGTGGGGGCATTTATGGTCCCCCCCCCCCCCCCCCTGGGGACTCCGAGGCTGGGCTGAAATTCATAATTTTTTAAAATTTTGGTGTGGAGGAATGAAGTGTGGTGTGCATGTTTAGTGTAGTGAAGTGGATATACAATATCATACGATCTTTTCTCCTAATACAGTAATACAAATTACAGTACTAGCTGAACATTAATAACATTCACTCTTTTAATAAACCTTTAACCGTCCTGGTGGTGTAATGGTTAAGGTGGCAAAAATATGTGTGTGATAACCCGGGTTCGAATCCCGGTGGATCATAATTATATACTTTAATTAATTTCATTGGGGGTGTGGTGGTGAGATTAATAAAAATAATATTAGAATGAGCCAACAACTGACCTTATTGTCGCTCTGTGATGTGCGGTTGACAATCTGGCGGGACATATCATAGAAGGCTATAATATTCTTCATCATACCCACTGTCTTATAGAAAGGACAGAAACGATCATAGGGTGTGTATGAGTTCTGCTGGAGGAAGTCGTCCTTGATGATGCGAGCCACCTCCAGAGTGATCTTGTCAGTGTCTGAGAGGGACGCCTTACCCACCAACTGCACAATCTCTGCCAAGTCGTCCTCCTCCTGCAGGATCTCCTTCACCTTCGTCCTGAAATATAATATTAACTTATCTTTTGTGAAATACAAGGTTTAATCATCCTTGGAACATACTAATTAACTTATCAAATTATTGGTGTCCACCTCGTTAGAGATTAGGGCGTCAGGCAGTAGATACTGTATAGATAAAATGTAAAGTTTACTTCTAACACATTTCCAGTCAAACAGACAGCAGCCAATCCTGGAATCTAAAGAGGATAAATGAGTGGGGAGGGGGGGGGCAGCAGAGGGAAAGAGAAAAGATAAAACATTAAAAAAATAACCAAAATTTAACATTTCCACATCATAAATGTCTACAATAAAATTGGTTTCACCTTGTATCATTAAATGTCAAAACAACAATTGAGGTAAACACCTTATATTTTATTGAAGTTAAAAATGTATAAACTCTTCTGGCAAACTTTCTCCAGTCATTACTATTACTGTATTATCTATCCCCTCCGTCAG
>JBAKBP010002102.1:0-186893 GCA_037953745.1 Lithodes maja
GTAAGGCTACTTGTGTTGTGATTTCCGATGTGTACCAGGTTTTGTTGAACCTGTACAATCGCAACGGAGACGTGGGAAGCCTAGGTGGTCTTTCTGACTGTGTACCTTGTGAGTTTAGCACTGTGTTGCGAGTAAGGGCTTTTGCTCTGCCACCCAACACTGTGCTAACTCGTTTTGCTTTGACTTTGAGAGGGTCGCCAGGAGAGAACCAGATACTAGCGATCTGGATCTCTCAAGAGAGCACCCCGTCATTTAACGTAATTTGGCCGTACAGTCTTAAGGACCTCGCTAGGCTACGAGCCGCTTGCTCAGCCATTGTTTCCTAGCCTACTACACCCCAGCTAGACTTTATTCGCCTAGCAGACACCCGATTAAGTTTATAAGCTCTTATGTTATGTATGCAGCATTTTTGTTCACGTTGATTGTAAGCCTTGGTTGTTGTTGAGTTGCACAACCCGAGCAGGCATTTTGAGTTGCCTGACGAAGTACTTCTTTTGTTGTTGGAGATAATACTACAGTATTGTGCATTTATCGTTATTCCCGTGTCAGTTAACCCGGGAGCTGCGGGAAGACTCTCCTGAGTAAGTAAAACTAAAAATCAACTTTTCACATAGAAAAAAAAATATTTTTGTTATTTTTTTTTTTTTTTTTTTTTTTTTTTTTTTGGCCCCTGGGCCATGCAAAATCTCAGTCCTCTACCTCCCCTCCTTCCCCACTTTCCTCCTATTCCTCAGTTATCACCTATTTTCCCTATTATTCCCTTATTCTGAGGTATATTTTCGTGCTAACATTAGCGAGTTGCAAGCAGGGTGTTGTCATCACTGATGGCCATCGAGTGCAAGAGAGAGAGAGAGAGTATCGATCGACTGTGTCGCAGTGGCCTTGGGGAAAATTGGCGGGAAGGTAGCTTGCTTCACCCATACATTATACAACTCGCGGGCTATATCTCCGATTTTGACCATCCAAACGCTGTTTTCACTCGTTTTATTGTTGTTTCAGGTTAATACCTTTATAATCAACCCATAATAGGCGCATATGGATAATTATTAATGCTATTAATGGTACAATGAATATTTTAGTGACGAAAAACCTCAAATACGTCAGCACTTCAGAGGTTAACACTGTCCCTACACTTGTCATATCTTGTTCCTGCTTTATATAACAGTTCAAAATCCGATTCGATCATCTAAAGGGGTTATCACACTGGGCCAATCTCGTCACTCTTCAGTAAAAAGTGGAGCTACCGTCAATCTCCAGCACAAATCTCACCCTTTGATGGAGCTAGGATGCTTCCCGCACTGGATGGGAAGCTCCAGTTTTTGATGGAGGTAGAGTGTCAGCCTCTTTACAGCTCACATTTAATCTCATTGATATCTCAAGTATATGACGTCGAAATATATATTTTGCTACATAATTGTGTGTTTTGATTGTGAGAAGGGCTGCGGATAGACATAAACTAAGTGAATTAATGTTAAAATAGCTACACCACTTGCAGCTAAATAACCACTTCCTATACCTACGCCACGGTGATTGGTATGAAACGAAAACATTCGGTTGTGTAGCAGGAGGAACTGTTTTTCAGATGCCTATTTACTAAGAATCATTGAACAATATATTTAACCTAGCCTAACTTAACCTAGTATATTAGTGGACTATTTATGAATGTAAAATGTAAAAATATATTGTAACATTACCAAATTATTGAGATAAATACAGGTCTACCCGCATACACAGGATTATGCCTACAACCTCCGAAAAGTTCAAAATATTTCCTCATATATGCTCCAAATATAAAACATAATCACACAAACTTGTAGATTGAGTCATATTGAAATATAAGTGTCGATATAAATCCATATTACTCTAAATTATTGGTGAAAAAGCACAATATAAACTATCGTTTAGTGCCGAGGTAACGACAGGGGCTCCGTCAGGCTATAGCCTATATTTTGCGAAAAACTTCCTCATAGCTACTTATATAAGCTTCACACGCAAAACATATCAACATTAACGTATAGATTGGGTCCTACTACACAAAGTTTGTCAATATCAATCCATATTATTTTACAGTTTAAGTTAAACCACTGTTCTATAGCCTACGCCACGGCGATTGGTATGAATCGAAAAAGTTCAAAATATAAATTTCCACATATAAGCTTCAAATTAAAAAAAAAATTACACTAACGTGTAGATTGAGTCATATTGCATTATAATTGTAGATGTAAATTCATATTGCTATACATTACAGTATAGGTGAAACGGACCAATATAGGCTAAGGTCGGACGTTGTTATTGTTGTGTCGGAGACTCACGCAGCCAGGACGCTTGGCGTGTGTGATAGGATTTGCTGGCGCTACTGACTGAAAACGGAGACTGGAGATTGGAGATTGACGAGAATTTGGCCCAGTGTGATAACCCCTTTAACCTCTGAAGTGCGCATGGGGGTATGAGACACCACACTCCTGTGCTGATGTATTTGAGCTGTTCCCATCACTAAAATATTTATTTTACCATAAATAGCATTAATACTTATCCATATGCGCCTATTATAGGTTGATTATAAAGGTATTAACCTGTTACAACAATAAAACAAGTGGAAACAGCGTTTGGATGGTCAAAATCGGCGATACAGGCCGGGAGTTACACAATGTATGGCTGAGGCAACCTCCCAGCCCACCACTTTCCTCCACCTCTGGAGAGAGACTGTCGATCGATACTCTCTCTCTCTCTCTCTCTTGCACTCGCTTGCTAACAGTGATGACAACGCCCTGCTACCAACTTGCTAATGTTAGCACGAAAATAGACCACAGGAAAAGGGAATAACAGGGAAAATAGGTGATAACTGAAGGAGGGGAGGAAACTGGGGAAGGAGGGGAGGTGGAGGAGTGATATTTGGCATGGCCCAGGGGCAACAAAATAAAAATAAAAAAATAATTTTTTTTTTTTTTTTTTTTTTTTCGGTGTTTTAAATTGATTTTTGTTTCCCCCTGACTCTAAAGAGTCTTCCTGCAGTCCGCCGGGGGAACTCTTAAGAGTCTTCCCGCAGTTCCCGGGTTAAGCAGCATCAGACTTTCTTCAGAAGATTCCTGCTCGATGCTTTAGGACTTTCATTCACTTTCTTTAATATAGGAGTGACAGTTTATTATTGTTTAGAGTAACTTTAATTATACCTTCTTCTTGTTTGCATTAAATCATTGCAGTGATTTAATTAAGATCTTTATCTTTTCCTTGTATACCTTATTAACGTAATTGTATGTTGTTGTGATCAGGCTGTATCAGAGATCATCAGCCTGTAGTAGTAGTGCATTTATACCGAGTTATAGGATACCCCGTTATCGCAGATTTAACTCTGGAGGGTATAGGTGTTTTTGTGCGCCGGCATTATAAGTTCGAGGGTTGGATCTAGTGCTACCGTTGTGGCTGTGTGCCTTTCTAGTCCAATGATTAAGAGCCCTTGTTTTATACGAGTCCCGGTCGTAACACCAGCCTCTCCAGCCCTCGGGTGCATTTGTACATCATTATCATGTCTCCCCTCTCTCTCCTCTCTTTTAGACTCGGTAGATTTAATGTTTCTAGCCTCCCTTCTTATGGCAGTTCTCTGAGACTTGGAACCAATCTAGTAACTACTCTCTGGATTCTTTCTAACTTGTGAATATGCTTCTTAAGATGCGGGGACCACACCACTGCTGTATATTCCAATCTTGGTCTAATCATACTTTTTATAATTTTCGCTAACATGTTCTCATCCAAGTAGTTCAGAGCAACTTTCATATTCCCGGCCATTGCATACATTCCGCTAAAGAGCTTGTTAATATGTTTCTCTGGCGACAAGCTATCTTGTATAATCAACCCTAAATCCTTTTCTTTTTCGGCCTTGCTAATTATATTATCTCCCATCCTGTACTCACAATTTAGTCTATTCACACTTCTTCCCATATTTAACACATGACATTTACTTATATTAAATTTAATTTTCCACTTGGTGCTCCATTCGTATATTTTATCTAAATCTCCTTGCAGCTCCTCACAACTACTTATATTTGTTATTTGTCTCATAATTTTTACGTCATCTGCAAACATTGACATGTAGGAGTTTATGCCTATCGGCAGGTCATTCACGTACATAAGGAACATAAGAGGCGCCAACACAGATCCCTGTGGCACACCACTCAACTTTCTGCCACGATGAGTAAGTTCCTCTAATGTTGGTACTCATTTCTCTATCTGTTAAATAGCTGTCCATCCATTTCAGCAAACTCCCCCTGGCACATCCTATCGTCTCAATCTTAGATAGCAATCTCTTATGTGGTACCTTATCGAATGCTTTGGAAAGTTCTAAGTAGACGCAGTCCATCTATCACCCTACTGTAGTAACATAACAGACTGGTAACACAAGATGTCCCTTCTCTGAATCCAAATTGCTTTGGCGTTATTATCTTTTCTCTCCAACATTTTTATCCATCTCTTCCTAATTAGCCTTTCACAAATCTTGCATACAATACTAGTAAGTGAAACTGGTCTATAGTTTAGAGGGTCCTCAGGGTTTCCATTCTTGTATATCGGAATGATATTAGCTCTTTTCCATTCAACAGGAACCTGTCCTTTATCTAAGGAAGCTTGAATTATGTCCCTCAGTGGCTCCACTAATTGCTCTGCACACTCCTTTAAAACCCAGGCAGACACTTCATCCGGTCCCATAGCTTTCCTTACTTCAAGTCCTCTCATCACAGATAACAGCTCATCTCTAGTTATTTCAATCTTGCTAAGACCACGCTCCAGTACTCCCGCCTGTGGTTCGTCAAAACTTTCCTCTCTAGTAAAAACCGACCCCAATTTGTTATTCATTACCTCGCACATGTCCGATACATTTTCATACGTCCTAGCATCTACTCTTAATTTAGTAATTTGTTTCTTTACTTTCAACTTACTGTTTATATATTTATAAAACAATTTAGGGTTACTTTCACATTTATTTACTATGTTCTTCTCATAGTTCATTTTAACTTGCCTAATTATGTTAACATATCTATTCCTCTCCTGTTTATATTTATTCCGATTACTCTCAGTGTTCCTTCTTCTTAATCTAGCCCAAGCTGCATCACGCTTACCCAAAGCTCTTTTGCATTTCAAATTAAACCATTCTTTCTGCTTAGTAAAATTTCCAGTTTTATATCTTGGGACAAACAAATTGGTTCCTTCTCTATAAATTTCGAGGAATCTACTATATTTACCTTGTACATCTTGTTCCTTCAAAATAAGATCCCAATCTACTCCCTCTAAATATCTTTTCAAGGATACATAATCAGCTTTACTATAATTTAGTCTGTCATTTATATAGCTATTGTCTAATCTATTGGCATTACTCGAGATCAACTTCCATTTTAGTACAGTAAACCCTCGCCATCTCGGACCTCTAGAGGTCGGAAACCCGTACTAGCCGGACTGGCTACGGCCTCTCGGACATGTACTTCCGTATTTCGGACATTTCCGTCATCGTTCCGACAGTGTCCGACGTTGTCGGATGATGCCCTCACATCACCGGACAATAAGGGTGAATATCCGACAAACAGAAGGGACGTCTGACGCCATCTACATCCGGGGCCCAAGCGTCGGAGCTAGGAGCGTCAGTCCGCACCAAGCTCTGTTGTGTTACCCATTGATGCATGCATTTATCAAGTTCGCCATGCCTCCCAAGGATAAGACTAAGCGTAAGGTGACCTCTATATCACTCGAAACTAAGCTTCAGATGTTGAAGGACCTGGACAGTGAGGTGGAGAAGGACATTGAGGTGGAGAAGAACAGTGAGGTGGAGAAGGACAGTGAGCTGGAGGACATTGAGGTGGAGAAGAACAGTGAGGTGGAGAAGGGGAGTGAGGTGGAGGTGGGGGTAAAAAGGGGATGCTGTCGTAATTAATGCAGTGTTGGGGAGGAGGGGAGGGGGACATCAAGACTACAGACAAGAGCAATGAAGGGGTAAGTGTAATATAGCCTACTGTACTGTGTTTTGTATTACAGATTATAGGGTTCGAATAGGGTTGTCTTCGTTTTCTAGGTTGACGCGGACGTCTCTCTTGAGGTCGGATTTTTTCCGTAGTCTCCGATTTCACTGTTGTCTCGGACGGACATTGGTTAGGTCGGATTTTATCCTCTGTTAGGTCGGACATCTCGGACTGGGTCTCCCCCCAATTAGTCCGAGATAGCGAGGGTATACTGTAATAGGTGATCACTTTTGCCTACAGGACATGGATAGTTTATATCACTAATTTCGTGAGGATCTCTTGTAAATATCAGATCGAGTTTAGGTTCGTTATTACCCCTCATTCTAGTATTCTCCTTCACATGTTGTGCAAGTACATTTTCCGTAACCAACTCTAATAGCAGTGTGTTCAGTCCTGTCTTCATTCTGCGTTCTACTGGTCTCCTAGTGAGTCATTTGCTCATTTGTATTATCTGAGATGTTCTAGAATAGGTTTAGACTAGACAGGTTGGGCGTCCCCATTGGCACGTCCTCAGGAGAGTGCTAATTTAGGGTACCGTGTGTTGGCGGCTACGTGTCCCCATGGTCACGCTCGCCATTGTTATTTGTTGTTTTTTCATGCTCGTAGCTTAGCCTTACTAGCTAGTTAGGAGGCTGTTTGTGCGGGGCACTGCTACTTTGCTATCATTAAGG
This sequence comes from Lithodes maja, assembly GCA_037953745.1. Taxonomy (NCBI): domain Eukaryota; kingdom Metazoa; phylum Arthropoda; class Malacostraca; order Decapoda; family Lithodidae; genus Lithodes; species Lithodes maja. The sequence continues at coordinate 6,671 of JBAKBP010002102.1, forward strand.
TGGAGGTAGCGGTTTTTATTTGCTTTAGCAGACGCTTTGGTTCAAGAGTTGCTCCACGTGGTGGTGAACTTTCTAGAGTGTGCTGCCCTTTTTCCCCTCTGGCCCGGGGCATCGTGTGATGGCTGGCTGCTGTTCATCGCTCGTGGCTTGCCTCAGTTTAGGGGTAAAATTTTATGGCTAGGATGTATTATTGTTATTATTATGTCTTATAATTATTATAGCCATAAGATGTGACCTTCCCTCTCATGTAGTGATATTAAGCATGACGGGAAGGTGTCAGGAGACGTCCTGACAGTGATATTTATGTACAGTTGTGTGAAGCTATCTCGGGCAGACGAGTTAGTAATCACAAAGGGTTTGGGTCTTCTCCTCTGGCGAAAATTGGCTGTAATTTTTACCGGAGGCTCATCTCGGCGAGCAGGAGAAAACGATCCAATGAACCCGTTCATGGTCGGAGTACCACCGCAATTCCCGGCAGAAGAGAAGGATTCCTAAAGGGGTTTTCGGCTCAGCCGGAAGGACTCACCTATACGTTATATATTATCCTCCAGCGGCGCGGAAGGACCTAGAATCCGTCGTCGTGGCGGAAAGGTCTTGTTTGGTGCTAAAACTATCACCCGTCAAGCGAGGCGTTAGGATAGTTACCAAGGAACATGCTATAGGAATGCATCAGTATAGGTCAGTGATACGGAGTGTCATAGATAAGTAGTCAGATTACCTTCAAGAAAAAAACGGACAAGTTTTTTTTTTTCCAGAAAGATACGAAGGAAAGTTAGAGTGCCAAGTGGCGCTAGATCTAATTTTCCGGCGTATTCGAGGTATATACATGTGTGAATGTCTTGGATTATCCTTATGAGCATTGATTCTTGGAAATTTCTTTCCAGATACCACGCAGTAACCTCGGCACGGGCTCCAGGTAGGGGAGCCAATCCTGGCAAGGGGGGTCGTTCATTACATCATGCCTTTCGTAACCTTGTGTTTAACTCCGACATGTATGAGCATACCAGTTTTTAACCATCAGCTGTGTATTAAGTGTGTCACGTGCTTGGACCGATCCCGGGGGATTTGGCTGTCTAGAAAGTGCGGAGTATGTTCAGAATTAAGGAAAGGTTTGTTAATTCATCGTGAACCGTCTTGTCAAGTGGCTTTACTAGCAATAAAAGCGACTTTTACGGCATACACAAAGGACATAGCACATAAGGCCCTTCATTGTGACGATGAGGCACTCTGGAAATATCTTATCATAAAATCACCAGCGCAAAACTCGAAATCATCCCGGTCCATTAGTAAAACTAAGCCAAAACCTAAAATCCTGTCGAAGGAAATAATCAGTAGTAGTGATGATTCAGATGACACAAAGGCAACCCCCCCCCCCCCGGTCGGCCCAAAAGGGCGCGGTCAGTATCTCCGCAAGACAAAAGGACCAGGTCACGGTCAAGATCTCCATTGAAACAGTCCTCAAGGTCGTCGGGTTCGTCGCGACCTCAGACCACCAAGAAAAGGAGGACATCACCTGAAGCGGCGACATCAGTCACGTCTTCAGGCGGGAAGGGTTCGGGTCATAAACAGAAATCCCGTACGGAGTCTTCGTGCTCGGGGCACCGGCAATCGCAGGGTCCCCGTCCTCCTCCCTCCGTCCCTACCTCCTCTAAGCCTCACGTCCAATCTGGCAGTTCGGAGGTGGGAACAGAGGTAGCAGAGAAGTCTCCCAGGGATAGTGCTAGTGAAATAAACTCTTTGTCTCATTCACTTAGGCCAGACTTTGCTATACCACGTGTTACGGCTGGATCGGCAATACATATTCGGGATTCTTGATCGTAGGACAGAAATGGCTTATGTGACAACGACACGCTCGATTCCAGTCCCAAATACTATATGCTCCAGACAACAAAAGCACCAACGCCCTACAGAGTTATCGTCTATGGTAACGAGGTACCTTAACTCGGCGAAAGTGTACAACAGGGGTAGGCTATGAGGCTAAATTCCCTCAGACATTTATAGGTTACGTTATTACTAAAGAAATGCAATACTCAAGAAACTACGTTAATATTAAGCCTCTAATAATGTAGAATAGAAGCAGGCTAAAGGTATGACAGTGAAATGCTAAATGACAAATGTACACGCCTATTTGAAAGCGCGTGCACTAGAATAACTGTCCCCTACTAACATGCACTAGCATGTAGCATACAAGATGTTCATGATCCAGTAGATACCTAATAATACACATGGAAGGAACATAAATAGTAGTCACTTATCATAATAATGAATCTATACTTGGAATAACTAAAAGGTTGCAGGCAACAGTACTGCGCCGGTAGCCTACTACCGCATAGGCTACTTCGCTTCTCTCACTCTGTCTCCCCTCTGAGTCCGTATGCGCCCTACGCAATAGAACTCCGGACACAGCAGCAAAACGACAGTGCAGTTAATTGATACATGAAAGTATTAATAGTGTTGTCTTGTGTGTGAGTAATGTGTATTGTAAAGTGTTACATACATAAACTTAAAGAGAGCTGCAATGCATAGTAAAATAAAGATATCACCCACTCATCATCCCCATGTGTTCTAGCTAGCAGGCCAAGTCACAGGAACAACGAGTCCCAGCACCGAAAGCGAGAACCCAGGAAAAGACTGCAGAGAACACAAGGACAGATAAATTACGTTACTCTACTATACCGGCACTACGAGCGAGCTGTAGTCTCTGGTACTGCACTCGCTCCTGGCTCGGTAGGCAAATCAAGGCTAAGTCCTCGCCCCTCTACAGACAACTCCTGGGCATGGTCGGGCTCTTACACATGGCACTAGTCTAGTCACAAATTGGATGATGAGCTGGGCATATAACTCGTGAACATGTAGAACGTTCACCAACTATCCTCATCAAGAAGATCGCTGTTCACATTAACCCCTTAAATCTAATACAGTCGACGCTCGATTTAACGGACTAATAGGGGGGAGACCGAGTCCGTTGCTGGAAAAAGTCCGTAGCTGGAAAATTGCCTTCGTACTGTATTTCGCTTTTTTTTTTTTTTTTTTTTTTTTTTTTTTTTTTTGAGGGACACGTTGTGCTGTACTGTCCCTGAAAACATAATAAAGGTCTTATTTGTCATTGATATGATAAATTTCACATGGAGGAAAAAAAAAAAAAAAAAAGGAAGGATATCCCCTCCTCTGTAGGCCTACTCCCTCCCCTCCCCGTCCCGCCTCAACCCCGACCCCGTTACTGTGATAATGTTGATAAGCCTTGTGCTACACCCTATTGATAATGCAAAACTATTGAACACACTTAAAAGTGTATGTTATTTGGTCTCTATATAATCTGTGAATCATTTCCGATATGATAGAATTAAAGACATTTTTTCCACCAACTCATAATCAGCAAAAACGACACAAATGTCAATTAAAAACATGTTATAATATTTCCCCATCATTTTGTGTATACCGTGGGAACAAAAAAAAACAAAAATCTATCAAACGTAAATCTCCCGTCTGGGAAGCTCGGCGCATAGACGGAGGGGAGGGTTGAAATATTTCTTTGACTATCTTATTTATTATTTATCTATGTGCTGGAAGGATATTATATTTTTCAATTCCATCACATTAGAAATGATTCAAAGATTACAAAAAGTCCAAATAAGACATAGTTATGTTAATGTATAAGGGATTTAGGTAGTGCATTAGAGAGATAGATAGATAGAAAGAGAGTGTATATCGAGGGAAAAAAACAAAACAAAAAATCTATCAAACGTAAATCTACCATCTCTGCTCGCACGGAGGGGAGAGTTGAAATATTTTGTTGACTATCTTATTTATTATTTATCTATGTGCTGGAAGGATATTATATTTTTCAATTCCATCACATTAGAAATGATTCAAAGATTACAAAAAGTCCAAATAAGACATAGTTATGTTAATGTATAAGGGATTTAGGTAGTGCATTAGAGAGATAGATAGATAGAAAGAGAGTGTATATCGAGGGAAAAAAACAAAACAAAAAATCTATCAAACGTAAATCTACCATCTCTGCTCGCACGGAGGGGAGAGTTGAAATATTTTGTTGACTATCTTATTTATTATTTATCTATGTGCTGGAAGGATATTATATTTTTCAATTCCATCACATTAGAAATGATTCAAAGATTACAAAAAGTCCAAATAAGACATAGTTATGTTAATGTATAAGGGATTTAGGTAGTGCATTAGAGAGATAAATAGATAGAGCAACGGACTTTGCTCCAATTTTTTTTCGAGCAACGGACTTTGTCCGTTGCTGGGTCCATTGTCCGGCTATGGACAGAGTCCGTTAAATCCGAAATCCGTTGTATCGGGGTCCGTTAAATCGAGCGTCGACTGTACATGTAAATATATGCTTGTCCTAAGAGTAATACGAGAGGTGAGTGCTGAAACTCCTTTAGGACCTCAAGGGAAGGTTATGCATTTAAATAGAGAGAAGAATGAAATGAGAGTAATGTCGTCAGAGAGAAAGAGTGCAACCGTGAGAAATTGGGAGAGAGGGCAAGGGATGTTAGAATCTCAAAGGTTCTAGGCAACCTGTTACGACCGGGCACTCAGGTACACTAGGGCTCTTACACAGGACTCGACTATGGCTCGTTGCCACAACGGAAAACACACGATCCCAACCCCAGAGTACTGCCAGCCGAACAAAAAACGCCACTACCCTCCAGAGTTCTATCTGCTATAACGGGGTATACAAGAACTCGGTACTAGCGTTTCACACAACAGACTAATAGCAAGACGGGAGTTATCTAGTCTGGTCAACAATCAAACAAAGAAGAAAGTACTACAACACTAAAGAATAGTGTTGGCCGAAGCCGAAGTAATCCACCCTTGAACTAAGAACTTAAGAAGTCCTCCACCCTCTACTTCGGATCGGCACTATTACGTTACGTTAAACAATAGTCCTCGAGCATCAAGCAAGGAATCTTCTGATAAAGTTAGATGCTTCTCGAATACTCGTAAGAAGTAAGTATCGGATTTTTGAACAGCAATTTAATGAATAACTCACTGGTAATTAAAGGCTTTAAATTGACATAAGAAGAATTATAAGAATAAGCAATAGGATATGGCAAACATTAAGAAGAAGTACTCCGACAATGCACTGGCAATAGCCTACTAAGATTGTGCTCGTGGGCCACTAATCTCTGAAGTAGCTAAGCGTGCCACACATGAAATCAATAGTGCTTAAACAATAATATACATAAGGAGAAGCTTCAATACTATGCTGTATCTGCTGGTCGAGCAAAGTCTAGCTGGGATATCTAAGGTTAAGAGACAATGGCTGAGCAAGCGGCTCGTAGCCTAGCGAGGTCCTTAAGACTGTGCGGCCAAATTACGGTAATTGACGGGATGCTCTCTTGAGAGATCCAGATCACTAGTATCTGGTTCTCTCCTGGCGATCCTCTCAAAGTCAAGCAAATGAGATAGCACAGTGTTGGGTGGCACAGGCAAAAGCCCTCACTCGCAACACAGTGCTAAACTCCCACGGTACACAATCAAAAAGACCCCCTAGGCTTCCCACGTCTCCGTTGCAATTGTGCTGGTTCAACCAACCTAGCACTCATAGGAAATCACAACTCGAGGAACCCTATCCCAGTCTAGCATTACCTAAACCAGCAGAAAACAGGAACATGAATAATAGTACACAGGGAAATACATATACGAGTGCAACAAACATCAATCAATCCTATTCTAGTTGACCCTTCCAAAATAGGCTATCTAACAGGCACTTATCTCGTGAGAACTCAAGCGATAATACTTTGGCTGACTAAATCTGCACCAAAGGGGTCATTGAGGTTAAAAAGGGTTCAGAAGAAGAAGGTAGGCGGTACAGAGAGTAGGGAAAGTTCACATCAGTCGGAAGAATATGGATAGTTGCAAGGGATATGAGAGGTCGCTTTGCCTGATGAGTTCTGATCTAAAAATGGCGAGACCTCCCTTTTTATACTCGGCCCCGTAGCGAGCATAACGGCAATCATGACGTCACATTCGCTCTCTCAATCTGGGATCGACAAAGGATTCCCACGCTCTTGATGAGGGGGGAGGGAGGGGGGAAGGAGGGAGGAGGGAGTGAGGCCTACACACCTCGTGGCGCGCACACTGTCCTCCGTTACATAACTCTCTCTCTCTTCGCATCATTATATATATATAAATCCCACACACAATACTTATATCTAATGATATAAAATAGAACTCGTTGACTTAGAAGAAAACAAAATACATAATGATAATACTTATAGTACAACGGTTCACATAAACTGAGTTAGGAAACTCTACACAGACTACAGCCAAAGTTCCTGCCCTGACGATCCTAGCGAGGGTGGGGCCTGACTGGGCGTTCTGTACAGCATGCTCATACTCGACATGCGTCACACCTCCCCCAAGATTTTACTTGCTCAACCCTGAGCTAAAATCTGATATACAGAACCCCATCAAACCCCTCACACCCAGCGACCGCATGGCACTAAAACAACGCTGAGTTTATCACTAAAACACATCTTATAAAAAAAAAAAAAAAAAAAAATCACATTTCATAACTCCTCCCAACAATAGTAAAAGACATAATATCATGCTCCCAGAGCGAGCTTACAACAGCTCAGCCGTTTGATAGTTCGTGGACTACTCAAACACTTTATAGGCTATGACAAACTTATACAATTATCTTCATCAAAAAGAAAGAGTTTTTATATGATTTTTATATTTTAATATGTTTTTTCCGGCTGCACTATAAGGGCAGCCTATTTTTCTTCTATACCAAACGCTCAACTCCTGCTTTACGACCCAATACGCTGGGCTACAACCGCGAGCCAACAAGCACCAAGCGCAAAATACTACTCAAACCAAAGCAGGAGGCTACCCGTGTGTCAATTTACCCAGGATCATATACCCCTGAACGACCACATGCAACCTCGTTGTCACAACCGGCAATATGGCTTATGTCCAGGTTATATACCAATAACCTTAGTGACCACCTGGTCAGCCTCATATTCCGATTGTGAAACGGGTCCAAGATCTTGAGAGGGTAATGATCTGGGTAAACTACACCGACCGGACCATAGGCTGGAACATAGATCTCGAAATGCCCCAGCGCATCATTGTCCTTTTCACTTTCATTCATCAGGCTCTGACACGTTGCTGGTGCATTCTTAAGTCCGTAGGGCATAACATTGCACTGGTAGGTACTCCCGTCCACAACAAAACCACATACCTCTTTAGCACGCTCGGACAAAGTTACAAGCAACGACCACTCACGACATTCCTTATCCCTCAGATCCTTCGTCCACACGTAATCCAGCTCTGCTTGCACCATAGGCTGTCGAGCAGGATTTATACGGCAGGGAATTAAACTGAGCCTTGCACTATCTCCAGCCTGCATGTCGGATTCTACCCCGTACCTCAGGCCTGGAGAAGCAACAAACATGCGAAAGTACTGCCATAGCCTAGTAAATAACTGCCTTGCACTGTCTCCACGAACAACATGCCTTGTGCCCTCCCACAACCCAGCCGAGACCGCAGCTTCTAACCTGTAGTCTCCCTCCTTCTCCACCTTCGTCCCTAGAACAGCCAGGTCATGAGAGGGACAATCAGTACCACCCGTGCAGTCACTCCCACAGTTCATTATAGCTAAGGCTTCCCCGCCGATACCGTACATGCGCACCCCCACATTCCTTGTGACGACATCTGCCTGCGCAGCATCACCGCTTTTAGCGACATGGCCAGATACAGTCGGTCTGTGGTAGGGCTGTTGCATTAGACTAGAGCAGCATTGGGAGGCTATGCGACGACCGGGCACTGCGATACCACAGCCGACCTTACCAATCTGCTCAATGTCCTCCTTTTGACCACCACCCTTGGCAGCCATGGGTCGACCCTGACCTGGCAACCATGCCAAAGCCTCGTCGCCCACCTTAAACCACCGAAACAACGAGGCTAACGGTCTTTTAACAGTCACATGACCTGCCTGCGGAACATCTCGCACCGCCCGAGTTGTGAGACTCAGGGGCTCGGCACGACCAGTGGGGTATGAACCGAGCTGGTGCTGGAGTGCTGCACACTGCTGCTCAGGCAGGTGCTCTAGCACTTCCACAGCCACCAGACTCGTGTCCCCCGCCCACTGCTTCGCCGAGACATGACAATCCCTACTCTCCTCCACCTGTGCCCTACTGCCCCCCTCTCCTTCTCCACCTTGGCCGCGGCAGACCAACGCAGGGACAGTAGGCTGCTCAGGTGGTTGCCTCACAAACTCCTCCAACAGGTTCACATGACATGCTTCCCCGTCCTCGTGTTTAATCTCGACAGCACCATTACCACACTTCTGAACTTCCGGATCCTCCAACTGCAGTTTACAAATATCTGAGGGAACCAACCTGTCTAGATGCTTCCGAAGCAACCCAAGTCCTTCCCCAATATCAAACTGAGCAACCCTTTTTTCTCTCCGTGTGCAACGTTGCTGCCCCGGAGTCTCTTCCGGCCCTACCTCCTCACTAACTGTGACAGGTCCTGGGGCCTCTCCAGACTCCAACATAGGTGCCAATACTAAATCACCCAGGAGAGCCGCCGAGTCAAAACTCTTAAAACCAACTCCAGCTTTAGCCTCCTCCTGTTGATCGTTCCTCTGCTGGTCTGAAGACGGAGGACTAGGCTGTGACACTTTATCTGCCCGAGCTCGGGTGACAACACACGCCATGGGTTGTGTCTGGCACCGCTCGACCCACTCTTGCTCTTCCCTACTCACGTCGGCCGTCCTCTCGGCAACGACTAAGGGTAGAACCTCAGAAGCGGGCATTGCAAAGTCGTTGCCGAGAAGAAGGTCGACGCCCTCCACTGGCAGTTTCTCCACAATCCCAACATCCAATTCACGTGCCACACCATCCACCTCCAACTCCAACCGCACCAGCGGGTATGACCGAGTTGCATTAATACCCTGCACCACTACCACCCGAGCCGCATTTATAGGGTAGCCAGTCAAATTGTTCATCAGAGTCTGGGAAGCACCTGTATCACGCAAGACCTCTACTCCATGCTTGCGCCCCGCCCACATCACGCAACCCCGTCCTCTATGGTCGCAAAAAACATCCTGAGCAGGGTTCGAGCCTCTCAGGTGTTTCTGCATTGGCTGTGCCTCAGCCTCTGACGAACTGCCCCGGGCAAACTCAGAAGACTTCGGAGACACACCAATGTTGCAGGCCAAAGACACAGCTGCTGTAGGTGGTTTGCTAGGACAGACTCTTGCAAAGTGCCCCTTTTCATGACAAAGATAACACTCCAACTCCCCTCTGGGCTTCCCTTGGTACTGGGAAGGGCCCGGCCCCTTCTTAAATGGGACGGTGTTAGTCTTGTGGTCAGTCTTGGTATCATAGCTCTTGTACTTGTTTGCATAATGTATATCACTAACTCGGGGGGGTGGGGTGTCACGCCCCTTGTTACCTGCCTCACTACGCTGGGCAGACCCGCACCCACGAATTAATGATAGCCGGAGGTCAGCCATCTCAGCTGCCTCCTGTAGAGTTTTAGGGTTCTTTTCTTTAATAGTTAAAGTCATATCTGCACCAGTACACTTATAAAACTGCTCGAGCAGAAACAGCTCAGTCAACTGTTCGGCCGTCTCAGCTTTCTCAGAACGTGTCCAGTTAGCAAGTGCATCTTTTAAGTCCCGGGCATGTTCAAGAAAGGTCGCCTCCCTAGTCTTCGTAACACCCCGAAACTTCAATCGATATGTTTCTGGTTGCAACTCGTATGCCCGTAGGACAGCTCTCTTCAATACTGGGTAGTCAATGCAAGACTCTAAAGGCAGTGCATCATAAGCCTTCAGACCCTTACCCGTAAGTCTTGAGGAGACCAGAGCTGCCCACTTCTCTTCAGGCCAATTATGCTCCCTACACTTCTTCTCAAAACGATTAAAAAATTCTGTGACTTCAGTTTCACTAAATGCCGGCACCAATTTGACTAAGTGGGACAAGGACTGTTCTCTTACTTGGCCCTCACGGCCCATCCGAATCCCTGTCGACTCTGCACGAGTCTTATCTAAATTTATTTGAGCACAATATTTCTCTGAGTCGTACCTAAGCTCAGCCTCGTGCCTCCTAACCTCAATCTCATGCCTCCTAGTCTCATTCTCCTGCTTCCTAGACTCAGCCTCAATCTCCTTCTCATGCCTCCTAGCCTCAATTTTAGCAAGCTCAAGTTTAAATATCATATCTGGAGACAGGCAGGAAGAGGGAGCTGCCACTACTGAAGGAGGGGGGGCAAGAACTGGGGAACCACCATACGCACCGCCCGAGGGCACTCCAATCTTCCAATGCTCATCCCTCTGTGGGAGAGTGCTAACCTCCGGCAACTGAGTGGACGGCACTGTGGGAGTCGAGTGAGAGGGGATCTGGGGAGGAACCCCCCCAAACGCCCTCTCCTCCGAAACCCCATGTCGCCCACGCAACACCCAGGAAATCAGCTCCCCCTTGGACATCCCTCCTACATTGGATAGACCCAAAACCTTGGCTATCAGGTGCAAGCCATAAACATTCACCCCAGTCAGCCTCTCCTCCGTCACGTGGTACTGCTTACTCACAAAAAGTCTAGCATCCTCCTCACTAGTTACTAACGGCACCTCCTCAAATAGCATCTCTCGCTCCTCGTCAGTACTAGGGCACGACATACTGAAGTTCACCAAAAAATTCTCGAGACAAAAGTGTTAAACTCCCTTATGCAAGCACTAATTACTAAATTAACTGGAGTCTCTTAAATGCTCTCCTAATTGCCTTACAAAAAAAAATATTCTTCAATATGTACGCCAAAGTACGAACAAACAAATGTTGCACAACTCTGCAAAAAATTATACTGCTCACAAAATCCTAAGCAAGGTCGCCATTTGTTACGACCGGGCACTCAGGTACACTAGGGCTCTTACACAGGACTCGACTATGGCTCGTTGCCACAACGGAAAACACACGATCCCAACCCCAGAGTACTGCCAGCCGAACAAAAAACGCCACTACCCTCCAGAGTTCTATCTGCTATAACGGGGTATACAAGAACTCGGTACTAGCGTTTCACACAACAGACTAATAGCAAGACGGGAGTTATCTAGTCTGGTCAACAATCAAACAAAGAAGAAAGTACTACAACACTAAAGAATAGTGTTGGCCGAAGCCGAAGTAATCCACCCTTGAACTAAGAACTTAAGAAGTCCTCCACCCTCTACTTCGGATCGGCACTATTACGTTACGTTAAACAATAGTCCTCGAGCATCAAGCAAGGAATCTTCTGATAAAGTTAGATGCTTCTCGAATACTCGTAAGAAGTAAGTATCGGATTTTTGAACAGCAATTTAATGAATAACTCACTGGTAATTAAAGGCTTTAAATTGACATAAGAAGAATTATAAGAATAAGCAATAGGATATGGCAAACATTAAGAAGAAGTACTCCGACAATGCACTGGCAATAGCCTACTAAGATTGTGCTCGTGGGCCACTAATCTCTGAAGTAGCTAAGCGTGCCACACATGAAATCAATAGTGCTTAAACAATAATATACATAAGGAGAAGCTTCAATACTATGCTGTATCTGCTGGTCGAGCAAAGTCTAGCTGGGATATCTAAGGTTAAGAGACAATGGCTGAGCAAGCGGCTCGTAGCCTAGCGAGGTCCTTAAGACTGTGCGGCCAAATTACGGTAATTGACGGGATGCTCTCTTGAGAGATCCAGATCACTAGTATCTGGTTCTCTCCTGGCGATCCTCTCAAAGTCAAGCAAATGAGATAGCACAGTGTTGGGTGGCACAGGCAAAAGCCCTCACTCGCAACACAGTGCTAAACTCCCACGGTACACAATCAAAAAGACCCCCTAGGCTTCCCACGTCTCCGTTGCAATTGTGCTGGTTCAACCAACCTAGCACTCATAGGAAATCACAACTCGAGGAACCCTATCCCAGTCTAGCATTACCTAAACCAGCAGAAAACAGGAACATGAATAATAGTACACAGGGAAATACATATACGAGTGCAACAAACATCAATCAATCCTATTCTAGTTGACCCTTCCAAAATAGGCTATCTAACAGGCACTTATCTCGTGAGAACTCAAGCGATAATACTTTGGCTGACTAAATCTGCACCAAAGGGGTCATTGAGGTTAAAAAGGGTTCAGAAGAAGAAGGTAGGCGGTACAGAGAGTAGGGAAAGTTCACATCAGTCGGAAGAATATGGATAGTTGCAAGGGATATGAGAGGTCGCTTTGCCTGATGAGTTCTGATCTAAAAATGGCGAGACCTCCCTTTTTATACTCGGCCCCGTAGCGAGCATAACGGCAATCATGACGTCACATTCGCTCTCTCAATCTGGGATCGACAAAGGATTCCCACGCTCTTGATGAGGGGGGAGGGAGGGGGGAAGGAGGGAGGAGGGAGTGAGGCCTACACACCTCGTGGCGCGCACACTGTCCTCCGTTACATAACTCTCTCTCTCTTCGCATCATTATATATATATAAATCCCACACACAATACTTATATCTAATGATATAAAATAGAACTCGTTGACTTAGAAGAAAACAAAATACATAATGATAATACTTATAGTACAACGGTTCACATAAACTGAGTTAGGAAACTCTACACAGACTACAGCCAAAGTTCCTGCCCTGACGATCCTAGCGAGGGTGGGGCCTGACTGGGCGTTCTGTACAGCATGCTCATACTCGACATGCGTCACAAACCTGATCATGGAACACACAGCGAGCCTCCAGGCAATGTGCAGTACGACAACATGGGCAGCCCAGGCAGCATAGGCAGGCGGCAATGCACTACCAACCCTGTCGCACCTAGCTATAAGCGCAGGGCTGCCAACCGGTCCATACGTCTGGCAACCACCACTCCGGCAGCGTGGCGCGTTGCTACCCTCTCGCTCTGAAAACTAACTCACTCTCTCTCTCTGAACTCCCATTGTCTTATCTATCAACTTCTCTATTGATACTACATATTAAATGGAAGGTCTCGACATGGCTTAAAACAAAACCCACCACTGGTTAGCACATGACGAGACCTTTGCAGAGATACAAAGAACATAGTTATACGTTATCACACTCAATATAAGCAGCCAGCACGGTACAGCGGTACAGCGGTACCACACAGTGGCGGTACAGTGGAGTACCAAGGAGTACAATCAGGTTGCGTTGCCACGCACTGGGTGCGTCACAGCCCCCCCAAGATTTTAGATAATCGACCTTAGAAGCATTATCAAAATCTGACAGGCAACCAACCGACCTGCTACCCTTAGCTGCCACTAATTGCAAAAGGTGCACAACAACTGAAGTGTGAATTATACATAAAACACAATATCGCATGCATCATGCTACAACATTAAAGACTTACAAAACTAAAAAAAAAATTTCTTGTTTATTTTATTGTTTTATAATCTTTTTGGACGGCGTTATGATAGCCTAATTTTACTCCTGCTCAACCCACACACCGTGCACGACTATCCTGGATCATCAACCCTTGATAGACAATCTGCTATCACGTTCTCACTCCCGGCAATATGCTGAATGTTGAGATTATACTCTTGGAGCATTAGGGACCACCTGGTCAACCGCATATTCCGATTGTGAAACTGATTTAGGAATTTCAAGGGATGATGGTCCGTATAAATCGTCACTACCAGGCCGTAGGCTGGAACATAAACTTCGAAATGTTTGAGCGACAAAACGATAGCAAGAAGCTCCTTCTCTATAGTCGAGTAATTCCTTTGTGCCGAATTAAACTTGCGAGAAAAGAAGCTCACTGGGTGTTCCAAGCCCTCGGAATCAGTCTGCAGTAACACTGCCCCGGCACCCACACCGCTGGCATCAGTCGCCAGCTGAAAACTCCTGGAGAAGTCTGGGGCTCTCAAAATCGGATGTGTACACAGCAGGTGCTTGACTAGGTCGAAAGCCCTCTGACACTCCGCAGCCCAACAGAACTTCACTGACTTCGACAGTAGATCAGTTAACGGTGCTAAGACAGTAGAGTATCCCCGGATGAAGCGCCTATCATACCTAGGAACCGCATGACCTGGCGCTTAGTGGTGGGCCTGGGAAACATATTGATAGCCTGTATCTTGCTCAGGGGGGGGCACACCCGGCCTAACCCGACCACGAAGCCAAGATACTGCACAGTAGCCTTTACAAACTCGCACTTCCTCAGGTTCACCACCAGCCCAGCATCGTGCAACTTCCCAAACAGGGTCTCTAAGTGCCTTAGGTGATTTTCAAAATTGTCATCATACACTATCACGTCATCAAGGTAGACCGTGCAGTTAGGGATTTCGTCACAAATATCGTTCATCAGGTTCTGAAACGTGGCAGGTGCGTTCTTAAGCCCATAAGGCATTACGTTACATTGGTAGGTCTTGCCATCTACCACAAAACCACAAACTTGCTTAGCTCGGTCCGACAGGGGTACTTGCCAGTAGCCTTTTACAAGATCAATTTTAGTAAGGTACTTTGCATTCCCTATTTTGTCCACGCTGTCGTCAACTCGAGGCAAAGGGTAAGGGTTGGTAGTGGTCAAGCCATTTAGCCTACGAAAATCTATGCAGAACCGCACCTTGCCGTCAGGTTTTGGCTGCAACGTGACGGGTGATGTCCACTTCACATAACCTTCAGTGATCATCCCTCTCTCAACCATGTACTTTAACTCCTCCCGTAAAGCTGGCAACTTTACCGGGGGCACACGGTAGGGCACTGACTTGAAGGGCACATTATCACCGACGTCCACGTCGTGCGTTACCTGAGTAGTGAGACCTGGGTGTTCGGCGAAAACAGAGGGGTATGACCTGAACAGGCCTAGGACAGCAGCACCCTGGTGCTCAGGCAGGTGACTTACAGCTTGCCTAGCCTCTTGTTCAGTATTCCCCGCCCACTGTTCCGCGGAAATGACACAGTCCCAGCTATCCTCCTCAGCAGCATGACTGTCCCCACCTCCTTCTCCACCCTGGCCGCTGCAGGCCAGCACAGGGACAGTGAGAGGCTCTGAGGGGCGTCTCACATACTCTTTCATGAGGTTAACATGACATAACTGATGTTTTTTTCTACGGTCAGGTGTTGCAACGAGATAATCAAGGTCGGACAGTTTCTTAGCCACCACATACGGCCCAATAAACTTGGCAGAAAGGGGGTGTCCAGGCAAAGGTAAAAGCAACATTACCTCCTGACCCACCGAAAACTCCCGAAGCTTCACCTTGGCGTCATACTGGTGCTTCATGACCGCCTGTGCATTAACCAAGTTATTACCTGCCGCTGCCATGCAACCTATAAGTCTCTCCCGGCTCTCAAGGATATATTTAAGTACAGACCCCGGCTTCTCTTCGCCCTCCCAGATCTCTTTCACCATACTTAAAGGTCCTCTCACATTATGGCCAAAGACTAGTTGATTTGGACTGAACCCCAGGCTCTCTCCTGGGACTTCACGTGCAGCGAACAGAACATACGGCAGACCCAAATCCCAATCAGTGTCATGTTCTGCACAGTAACAGCGTAGCATACTCTTCAGGGTCGAGTGCCACCGCTCCAAGACTCCCTGACTCTCGGGATGGTAAGCTGACGACACTACAGAACATATACCGTGCAACTGAAGGGTTTGCTTGAACAATTTGGATGTAAAATTGCTTCCCTGGTCTGACTGCACCTCACGTGGAAATCCATAACGGGAACAGAACAATAATAAGTTTTTAACAACTGCCTTTGCCGAGCCGTTTCTCATGGGGTATGCGTCCGGGTATCTCGTAGCCACATCCATGATTGTCAACAGGAATTTATTGCCACTACTAGTAGGCGGGAAAGGGCCAACCAAATCTACTACAACTTTGCTGAACGGAGGCCCGGTGACAGGTATGGGAAACAAAGGTGCCTTCGGGATTGTCTGGTTAGGCTTCCCCGTTGTCTGGCAGGTCGCACACCCAGCCACCCATGCACAGACATCAGCCTTGACCCCAGGCCACCAGAAAAACCTGCCCAATGCCGCCAATGTTTTTGTTACCCCCAAATGACCCGCCACCGGCACATCATGCGCCAGACACAATAAGGACTCTCTATACTTATTTGGAACAACCACCTGGTCTACTACCCTCGCACCGCCCTCCCACTTCGATTTGGGGTCTAGAAATCTGCGGTACAATATCCTGTTGAGCCTAAAGAAATCTCCCGGCTTCGCATCCCCATCTTCCTCCAACTCTATGGCACCATTGCTATAACGAGCTAGGCTAGCGTCTTGCAGCTGCTGCTCACTAATGTCCCTGGGCGTCAATGCATCAAGATGGTTTTGTAATAAGACATTACCCCGGCTAGTAGGCTCTACTGCCTTAGTGGCTCTCGCTACAGCTCTTGCCTCACGCGAAGTCTTACCCAACTCTGCCTTGTTACACACCATATCTGGGCCAGAGTCAACTCCCGTGTTTATTATAGGTCCAAGTACCGAATCACCGAGAAGTGCAGCAGAATCAATGTCCCTTTGCCTGCCCTTAGCAACCTTCTCCTGATCCTTCCTCCACTGTTCCCGAGGTTGAGTGCTAGGCTGTGCAGGAGCCGCAGAGCGAGATCGGGTTACCACACAGGCCATCTTATCCTGTTGGCACCTCCCAACCCATTCCCGATTCTCACCATCCACGTCGGCCGCCCTCTCGGCAACGACTAAGGGTGGAGTCCCGGAAGTGGGCACCGCAAAGTCGTTGCCGAGAAGAAGGTCGACGCCCTCAACTGGCAAACACTCAACGATCCCTACATCCAGCTCCCTGCACACCTCTCCCACTCTCAACTCCAACCTCACAAGTGGGTATGACCTCGTAGCATTTATACCCTGCACCACAACAACTCTGGCCGCATTTATCGGTTTCCCTGTGAAGTTCCTCAACAAAGTTTGCGAAGCCCCCGTATCCCTCAGCAAGTCAACCCTCCGTAGTTCACTCCCCCAGCTCACAAACCCGTGCCCCCGATGGCTACAGAAAGTGTCCCGGACAGGTGTCGAGCCTTCCGTACGCTTCTTTACCGCGTGTGCCTCAGCTGCTGACAACCTACCCCGGGCAGTTGCTGCAGCCTTCAGAGACACACCGATACTGTGAACCAATGACACCGGCTTAGCGGGAGTGTTACTAGGGCACTCACGTGAATAATGGCCTAGCTTCTGACATTTGTAACATTTCACATCCCCAATGGGCTTCTTCCCTTGTGCGGGCGAAGAAGGGGCCTGACCTTTAGTAAACGGGAGAGGCTTGTGTTTGTAGGTGTTATTAGGTGCAATGCATTTAGTGTGGTTATGTGTGTCATAGGATTTGTTATTATCGAAAACTCTGGTGGGTGGGGTATAGCGCCCCTTCTGCCCTGACTCAGCCCTCTGAGCGGCACCGCAACCACGAATCAATGATAATCTGAGGTCTGCCATCTTGGCAGCCTCCTCTACTGTCTTGGGACATTTTTCCTTAATGTTCAGCGTTAGATCGGTTCCAGTACATTTGTAAAACTGTTCCAGATAGAAAAGTTGCTTAATTTCCTCAGCCGACTCTGCGTGCTCGGACCGAAACCAGTTATTACCTGCATCTGTTAAGTCCCGTGGCGTGCTCCATAAAACTGACGTCGCTCTTCTTATCACGCCACGGAACTTCAATCTATAAGTTTCGGGTTGCAGTTCGTAGGCCCGGAGCACAGCCTCCTTCACCAGTCCATACACTACACTCTCGTCCAGTGACAGTGCATCGTAGGCTTTCAACCCTTACCCACTAGACGTGATGAAACTAATGCTGCCCATTTAACCTCCGGCCAGTCATACTCACGACACCTTCTTTTCGAACGAGCAAAAAACTCAGTCCTGCTGTCTCATCAATGCGGGTACTAACTTAATTAAATGCGAAAGTGAGTCTGTAACCCGGTGCCCACCACCGAGATGACGCCCCGTGGTCTCTACTCTAGACTTCTCGACATCCATTTCAGCCTGGTACCTGGTTGCATCCTGATTGGCTTGGATTCTAGCAACCTCTATGCGTTCTATACTAGCCTGTTGTATCTGAGTCTCCTGCAGCTTAATCCGTTCTATACTAGCCTGTTGTATCTGAGTCTCCTGCAGCTTAAACTTAGCTAGTTCTAGCTGAAATAACATCTCAGGAGACAGGCCTGGGGGGGGAGAGCACAAAATGGGGGATCCACACCGAGACGTGTTTACGGGTAAGCCAGCTTGCCCTTGAGAACCCTCCTGCTGCATCGTGCTAAGACTCGCTGGCTGAGGGCCCAGCTCAGGGGTAGAGTGGAATGGAGGCTTGGAGGAACCCCCCAAGACCCCACTCCACCCACCGCCCCATCGCCATCACCCAACAAACATGCCACCAAATTCTTCTTGGGCCAACTGTCAGGACAGTCCCGCCCCAAAACCGTGGCTAAACAGCGAAGACCGTAACAATCAATAGCCTGCAGGCGCTGTTCGGTCAAAGGTGTCTGCAAAAATGCCCGGGCATCCCTCTCTCCACTTATAACACTCCCCTCCCTAAACATCTGTTGTACTTGCTGGTTACTAGGCTGTACCGTGTTATCCTCCCCCGTAAATGATGAGTCATTAGACATAGTGCTGGTTATACAATTGCTGTTCATAAAAAAAAAGAAGTGCTTATTACTAATTGCAGTCTCGACTCACAAAATGTTAAAGATGCTTGAATGACTCTACTCTAGACACCCCCAACGAAACAATCTGCAAGTCCACCAATACAATAATGACACAATAAAAATTCCTCCAATATGCAAGAAAATTCTAGCCAGCTCTACTAGGTAGCATAGAATAGTTCTCCAAAAAACATGTGATAGGATACTACTGAATCTTGTGCAAGGTCGCCATTTTGTTACGGCTGGATCGGCAATACATATTCGGGATTCTTGATCGTAGGACAGAAATGGCTTATGTGACAACGACACGCTCGATTCCAGTCCCAAATACTATATGCTCCAGACAACAAAAGCACCAACGCCCTACAGAGTTATCGTCTATGGTAACGAGGTACCTTAACTCGGCGAAAGTGTACAACAGGGGTAGGCTATGAGGCTAAACTCCCTCAGACATTTATAGGTTACGTTATTACTAAAGAAATGCAATACTCAAGAAACTACATTAATATTAAGCCTCTAATAATGTAGAATAGAAGCAGGCTAAAGGTATGACAGTGAAATGCTAAATGACAAATGTACACGCCTATTTGAAAGCGCGTGCACTAGAATAACTGTCCCCTACTAACATGCACTAGCATGTAGCATACAAGATGTTCATGATCCAGTAGATACCTAATAATACACATGGAAGGAACATAAATAGTAGTCACTTATCATAATAATGAATCTATACTTGGAATAACTAAAAGGTTGCAGGCAACAGTACTGCGCCGGTAGCCTACTACCGCATAGGCTACTTCGCTTCTCTCACTCTGTCTCCCCTCTGAGTCCGTATGCGCCCTACGCAATAGAACTCCGGACACAGCAGCAAAACGACAGTGCAGTTAATTGATACATGAAAGTATTAATAGTGTTGTCTTGTGTGTGAGTAATGTGTATTGTAAAGTGTTACATACATAAACTTAAAGAGAGCTGCAATGCATAGTAAAATAAAGATATCACCCACTCATCATCCCCATGTGTTCTAGCTAGCAGGCCAAGTCACAGGAACAACGAGTCCCAGCACCGAAAGCGAGAACCCAGGAAAAGACTGCAGAGAACACAAGGACAGATAAATTACGTTACTCTACTATACCGGCACTACGAGCGAGCTGTAGTCTCTGGTACTGCACTCGCTCCTGGCTCGGTAGGCAAATCAAGGCTAAGTCCTCGCCCCTCTACAGACAACTCCTGGGCATGGTCGGGCTCTTACACATGGCACTAGTCTAGTCACAAATTGGATGATGAGCTGGGCATATAACTCGTGAACATGTAGAACGTTCACCAACTATCCTCATCAAGAAGATCGCTGTTCACATTAACCCCTTAAAATCTAATACATGTAAATATATGCTTGTCCTAAGAGTAATACGAGAGGTGAGTGCTGAAACTCCTTTAGGACCTCAAGGGAAGGTTATGCATTTAAATAGAGAGAAGAATGAAATGAGAGTAATGTCGTCAGAGAGAAAGAGTGCAACCGTGAGAAATTGGGAGAGAGGGCAAGGGATGTTAGAATCTCAAAGGTTCTAGGCAACCTGATCATGGAACACACAGCGAGCCTCCAGGCAATGTGCAGTACGACAACATGGGCAGCCCAGGCAGCATAGGCAGGCGGCAATGCACTACCAACCCTGTCGCATCTAGCTATAAGCGCAGGGCTGCCAACCGGTCCATACGTCTGGCAACCACCACTCCGGCAGCGTGGCGCGTTGCTACCCTCTCGCTCTGAAACTAACTCACTCTCTCTCTCTGAACTCCCATTGTCTTATCTATCAACTTCTCTATTGATACTACATATTAAATGGAAGGTCTCGACATGGCTTAAAACAAAACCCACCACTGGTTAGCACATGACGAGACCTTTGCAGAGATACAAAGAACATAGTTATACGTTATCACACTCAATATAAGCAGCCAGCACGGTACAGCGGTACAGCGGTACCACAGAGTGGCGGTACAGTGGAGTACCAAGGAGTACAATCAGGTTGCGTTGCCACGCACTGGGTGCGTCACACACGTGTGACTACTAAACATAGTCATACTAAGGTTCGGGTTCCAGCAAAGGTTTTAGCGGATAAGTACCGAGGATACCCAGCAGGTGGAAGAGAATGTGAGAGTGTTAGCCATCAATTAGTGGCCTCAAACGCCTCAGACAATAGTAGTGTATGGCGGCACCCCGAACCAGTGTCAGTGGATAAGTACCGAGAATACCCGGAGGGGTCTAGGGAAAGTGAAAGTGTTAGTCAGCAATCGGATGCCTCTGAGGCCTTAGTTGACAATAGTGAGCGGCAACAAGCTGAACCCGTCCCATCCTCAATCCCGAACTTGAACTTGAGTTGGGAGGGTTTTGACCGACAACACTTACTACCTGCGGTACAGCATGATCAGGTGGAAGAGATGGAATATGTTGACGATGTGCAGGAGGAAGTAAAAAACTTACCGCCTGCTCAACCTTTGCCATCGACCGGACCTTCAGAAGTAAACTCAGTAGCTTCTAGAGATTCCAATAAAGAATATGTAACTAGGGAAGTTCTGCAAGATATGATACATAATATGATGCAATCTTTTCAGAGAGAAACAAGGATACCGGAAGCTCAGCCGACCATATCAGTTGCAAGACCACTAGAATCAGCCAAGGTGGCCGCTAAAACTAACTTGCCCTCCCCTCTCACTTGCTCTAGTAATATTCAGTCAACGTCAACGTTGACCACAACTAATGTTAGAGTCATAACAGACATAGTTCCTCCACCATTAGATAAAACCCCCATTAAGAAAAGCCCTATGCCGTTGCTGTACGGTCCGGACTTATCATGGGTCAACATTACAGCTCAGAATCCCTCCATTGTGCAACAAACAATCTCGGGAGAGCTTCCGGTACCAAGTGATTGGCAAATCCAAGTGAATGAGCACCGGAAACGAAGAGCTAAGAATGTTTCGGGAGCTACTCTAGATGTCTCCATCAAAGCTATTCCAAGTGTATTATAGGTTTGACTCCTGTAAGGAGATACAGAAAACCTAATATTTAGTAGTGGCCCCGTAATCATTGACGAACATGCCTATTACATAAGGCATCCTCTTCAAACACTAATCCGCCGTAGTTTGAATCTACCGCGCAGAGCATTTAAAATCTGAGGAGCCTTCATCATGAGCGCACGCGACCTCACTCATGGCTTCAGTCATTATGAATTGGGTTCTCACTACGAAGAAAAAAATTCGTAAAAAAATAAAAATAAAAAGAAAATAAGAATAACTATCCAATAAGCTTTCCATCATATCGTGGATGTACTTGTGTGGATCTTTGACCAGACGCTGATTCAGGCGTCATTCTTCCTTCACTGACATATCAAGTAAACCAAAATCCTTAATACATCAACGAATGGGTAGGGGATGGTCGGGAGGGCCCCAGTCGTCAATGATTACGGGGCCACTACTAAATATTAGGTTTTCTTTATCTCCTTACAGGAGTCAAACCTATAATTTATTAGTGGCCCCTCCATGATTGACGAACATGCCTGATTTCTACGACTGGAGGGGGACATTCATAATCATATCATAACTCTAGAAAAGCAGATAATCAAACAACCACATAGTATTCTTACTTTGAAAATATATTTAAATATGGCGCAGCCCATATATATACAAAAAAAGGGGTTCAAGCAGGTGCGTGCTTCAAAGAAGCCTGCTTGACAAAAATGGGTAACTCTGGAGATTCTGTGAACAGATCTGTAGTTACAAAGGCACCCCACTCAACGAGTGGTGACAAAAATAACAAGTTATAAGTTTACATGTGCACATAATAAACCCCATAATATTCGTGGAAATATTTTGCAAAAGATCTCCACTGTTTAATACTAAATTGCTTTCACAGCTTAAAACTACTATAACAACCCTGTTGTTTGTACAAACATTGTACTAGCACAATTTCTTGCCCTGAATAGAACAGAGAAATTTTCATATCACATTATCCATAATTTGTATCACAGCTCTTACATTCCGGCGGGGTCTAGGGTGTCCTATGTTACACTGACTGCCCCCCCCCCCCCCCCACCCCACCCACCTTTTTCCTTTAAAGTAAACAAAAGTGACTGAAGGGCCACCTAGACCCTCTGCCTTAAAGCTATACATGGTAAGGAAGGTTTGTCTAGAGCAACTGACAAGTATCTAGTCAAAAACGTATGATTAGACGCCCACAACTGTGTGGACGAAATATCTTCTACTGAAAAGTTCTTCAGGAAACGTAAAGAGGCTGCCCATTTGCGTAAATCGTGGGCCCTACCCACAACGCCGGGATTACTCTCTTTAATGACTTCGACCAGAAGAGAAGCTAATCTCCGTTTCAGTAAGCGTTTACCTGTACTCGCTACCAACAAAGCATCTTGGGGGTTTAGAGGAGCTACTCTCAAATATTTGGTTAGAGCTTGCACTGGACATAGATTATGGTGCACCTTTCCCCTTTTTAACGCCGGCACAGTGAACTCAGAAAACACGTGTGCACTGTGCTCATTCTTGGCTACAAATCCCGGGGAAGGTGCAATGTGAATACATTCATTAAGTCTACCAAACCTAAGGCAATTAGGTGTGTTGCTCATCGCCGCCAGCTCAGACACTCTGTTCCCGGTGGCCAAAGCCAAAAGGAATACAGCCTTTTTTAAGAGTAATGCAAAATCTGCAGTATTTTGGTACAGACGAGAGTGAAGTAAAGACAATGCCTTGTCCAGAGACCAAGTAGGCATGAGCTGACGGGGAGGTGGGCGGAGTTTAAAACATGCTCTCATAAAACCTGTTTCCTCCGCCACCGGTATGGAGAGACCTGTAAGGTCGAAAAAGGGCACTCTAATCGCAGTTAAGTGGTTTTTTAACGTTACCACGGATAAACGTTTCTGCTCAAACAGATAATTCAAATAATTAAAAACTAATGCCACTGAGGGCACAGTCTGTTCTGTTTTAATGATCCAAGAAGTAAAGGCTTGCCAATGTGATTGATACTGTCGTTTCGTAGACTGAGTATATTGATTGATTAATTTATTGGTCACATCTCTACCATATGGTGCTAGCCACTTGGCCTCTTGAATGTCCATAATGCAAAAGTCAGCGAGGTCGCTAGGTTGCCAATCGTGTCTAAGTGGAAATACTCGACCGGGAGCGACACCGGGTGCGAGCACCACGTCTTCAATTGCTGGTACCATAACTGCGCCGGCCACAGGGGCGCGATTAGCGAGACTAAGCCTCGATAATCTCGTAGTTTGTTCACTACGTGGCACATTAGTGACGCGTCTGGCGGCGGAAACAGATAGATGGACCTCCATCTGTTCCAGTCTGTCACTAGGGCGTCTGGCCCCCCTGCCGGCGTTTTCGTCCGACGGGTGAGGTATAGAGGGAGTTTGTGAGTCTCCCCGGATGCAAACAGATCCACTTGTGGATGGTAGAGCTCTGCAACCATTAGGTTGAAAATGGGTTGCTTGAGCTCCCATTCTACTGTCGTGCTCTGTCTCCGGGACAGAGCGTCTGCCCAGACGTTTGCTACGCCTGGGAGATAAGATGCGTGAAGATAAATGTCTAGCCTGTTGGCTAGAATAAATATCTCTTCCGACACGTTTAGCCACTTCCTTGATCTCGTTGACCCCTGTTTCTGAATACAGTGAACTGCATTCAGATTGTCCATTCTGAAGGCCACCGACTTGCCCCGTAAAGTAGAGCCGTGAGCCTGAAGGAAATACAAGGGGACTAGTAATTCTTTGACATTGATGTGGGAGATTTCTAAGTGGGACCTAAGCCCCTGATTTGACTGAAATCCCCAACCTATTGTGCCTGACGCATCCATGTCTACCCATACCGTTGGCGGAGGAGAGGTCCATGACATTACTGAGTGCAACATTTCCCTCTTCGCCCAGACCGCTAGTAAGGTGTGGATTAATTTTGGGATGGGCCATAATTTTCCCGCCGGTAAGAGTGGGAAATATTTGTTGCCCTCCAATATTAAACGTTTTACTTTCAACCGGCCCAACATTACAGTTAGTTGAATCCAGTTGAGAGAGCCGACTAGAGACTCCCAGACCCTCCGTGTCGTAGTCAGACTGTGAAGAAACATGAACAGTTTCCTGCGAAACCTGTTGCGATTGTCCACACTCTGACTCAGAGTGAGAGCAGCTGTGTCCCAAACCAGCCCTATCCACTGAATTACTCGTGAGGGAACAAGGTTTGACTTTACCAGATTTACCTTGAACCCTAGAGTTTTGACATGACTTAAAATTATGTTGACATGTTTGATGCATAATTGCTCTGTCTCTGCCACCACCAGCCAGTCGTCTAGGTACCACAAAACTCTGATTCCTTGCTTTAACAACGGCATCAGAGCTTGCCGGACTAATTTCGTGAATAATCGAGGTGCCAGGTTCAAACCGAATGGCATCCTCTGAAAAACAAAATTTTGGTGCCTGATCCGTAAGGCCAGAAACCTTTGAAATCTTTTGTTTACCGATACGTGCCAATAAGCGTCTGTCAGGTCTAGGGAACACATCCAACCTCCCGGCGGAAGTGTTAGCCTGATTTGGTGTACTGTTAACATTCGGAATGACTCGTTGTGAATGTGAAGGTTCAGATAAGACAGGTCTACGACCGGTCTCATCTGAACACTGTCCCTTTTGGGAACCAAAAATAGCTTGGACGTGAATACAGGGTAATTTGGGGGGACCGGGATGATGACATTCTTGGCAATCATTTCCTGGACCAGTGACTCCACCTCTAAAGAAACAAAATTCGCCGTTGTCGGCTGACGTAGGCGAGGTCGCCGGAGCCACTGCCAAGTGATGCCTTTGCGTGCCACCATCCGTGCCCAAGTGTTTAACGGCCATGCTTGGCGACACGTTCGGAACGACCCAGTTAGCAGACAAGGGTTCGCCGGCTGTACTATCCTCGGATCCGCCGGCCTTAAGACTGGCACCGGGAGTGAGAGAGACTTTAGTTTTTTGATGGTGGTGGAGTTGGTGGTGGTGGACGCTTCGCCGGCTGGCTGGCGTTAGCAGAAGACGGGCCCTGACCTGGCTTATTATAGCCGCGTCCTCTCTGACCTGAAAACCTACCCTGTCTATGCCTGTACTGACCTTGAGGGGAGGAGGACTTAGGTGGAAGAAAGGGCTTAGATCCCCCCGGCTGAGCCTTAGCGACTGGCCTGGGTTTGGGGAAGTTAAAGGCAGGTTTCTTAGAAGGGGTGGGACTGTGTTTAAAGGCCTGAGCCATATTAAAAACCGTTCGCCACACTTCAGGGGACATTAAAGAGGGAGTGAGCACTGGTGACATGACCACCTGATTCGCAATGCGATCAGGCAGTTTTCGGACTAAGGACATTCTGAGATCTTGTCTCGCTCGTACCGCCTCAAGCAAGGCGGTGCGTATGTCACCCAATGATTGGATTGACGACTGAAGAAGCAGTCGCCGGGACAATTCAACCGATCGTCTGGCATCCGCGTCTGCGATTGCCTGAGTGGACCGGAGCAATGACTTTGCTACCTGTTGAGACACTATGTATTGAGAGAACAGGCGAAAAGCTTTCCCCCGTAGCCTAAATTCTCGGTCTAGGTGAGTTGGGGTAGGGGTAGTGAAAGGGTCTTTTAGCTCACAAAGATTAATTTTAGGGGCAGCTAAGAAAGCTGAAGGGACTCCGCCGGCAGAACACACTGGCATGGAGAACCAAGAATGAGTATCTTGAGGGATCTGGTGGGAAGTTTTGGAAGTAAATGTGGTCGCAAAGTTTTGAGCCTCTGTCTCCCATTCCACCCAAGGTCCTGGACCCAACTGCCCCACCTTCAAGACTGGATTAGCTGCTGCGTCTGTGACGGTTTGCAAATCGAGTTCTGGAGTGAGAGCTGACAGTGTCTTAATGTCATTAAACCCATCATGCTTAGACCAGTCAGAAAACAATTTTGAAGCTGAGGCAGAGGGTAAAGCAGGCTTAGCAGTATAAACAAAATAGTCCTGGTGATAATAACTAGATGTCAACTAGATGTTGACATCTAGTACATTTCCCAAAGTATCCAAGGCCCTTAATTTCTTATATTTATTGCCCTGGATGACCCACTCACGCGGCACTGGGAGTTCCCCTGACAAGGTAGGTAGCGAGCTCTGGTTTAGTGGGGGTCAAAAGGACCCATGACTCGTCTGGTCCGTAAAGCAAGGGCATAGCTACCTTTCTGAGAGGCGCTCTGTCTAGAGGGGGCGGATTGACATCCGTTATAACCCTTACATTCGAAGTGGTCAATGCCGCCGTAGCAGGCCTAGTCACCACCGATGGTGACATAGAGGGAGGGTGAGGGATCTGAGTCAAAGCAATATAAGTCATCAGAGGCCGTACCGTAGAGCTTGTCGTGGGAGCTCCCAAGTCCACTGTGGTTGTTTCCTGCTGTTGGCCAAAATTTTTAGATAAAGCATTACTTAGTAGCCCATCAATTTCCTGTGCAGTGACAAATTGATTTGATGATGTACTCACTGGTGAATCATTAAGATCTTGTGCGGCGTCTAAGCCTGAACCTGACTCTTGCCCTTCCATATCCGATATAATTGAAACCTCGTCTTTATCATCCTGTTCCTCCTGAGAAGATCCCGCCGAAGCTGGGGTACCATCTTGTTGCCAAGATAAGTCAGGAATAGAGGATGGGATCGCCGCGTCCCGGTGGACGTCAGCCACTGTGTGAATAGTTTGAGCCGGAAGTGGGTGGTCAGGCCCCGGTCGAGAATATCGCCAAACACCTAGGCCTTGGCCTACACTCCCTTGGGAGTCCGAAACACTCTCAACCACTGAGCTCCCTGAACTCTCCAAATCCAGGGTTAAAATGTTAATGGGTAAATCATCTTTAGGTACAGGCACTACACTGGACCCTTGAGACCGAACACAAACTCTGTCTGGGGTAGAGGTATGACGAGAAGTACTAGAAACTGGCGAATGTCGGGAGGCCTTTCTATCATGGGAATCCTTTTTCGAAGATTTATGGCTGCGGTGTGACCGTGAACTACTCTTTGATTTGGAGGATTTATCGCTGTGACTACTGGTGGAACTTTCTGTCTTACTCTTCTTACTCGATGGTGAAGAGGCAAGACTGGGTGGCTGGTGTCTGAGAGGTGACCTAGACCGAGATCTCTCCCGAGACGAGAAGGCTGCCGCCGGGGGTGTAGGCTCACGTTGACGTTTCGAAGTAGCAGGGGCAGGAGATTACACAGAACCCTGTCCAGTCTCCGCCGGCTTACGACTAGTTACTCGAGAGGAACGTTTAGGGGGAGGGTGCTCAAGAAGAAGCCTATCCCAAAGAGGGACGTTGTCACATTGAAGTGACTTAGGAGCCACAATCGTAGTATACGCTGACATTTGTTGCCGAACTTCTCGTAAGGCGACCGCTGCGGTCTTATCATTATCTTGGAGGACTTTGACACTTAGTTGGGAGCAAAAGGAACAGTTGCGCATCACCCACAGACCCCTTGAACGGTCTAGACATTTAATACACTTGATACAAAGAGTGTGCGCAAAAAGAGGGATACCGGCACAGGTTGGGGTAATGCATAAAGCAAAAACTGGGGCAAAGGTAGCCATGACAGAGACTGGTGGGAAAACTACCGCAGGTTCTGTATTGGTCCGCCGGAGCCTAGCTCTGGAAAAAAGAAAATTTCCAGGAATTAATGCTCATAAGGTTAACCCAACATGTTCGCACACAAGTGTTAATAACCCGCCGGGTAACGAGACGTAATGTCACAACGATCACAGCTCGCTACGCGGCGGGGTTCTATAAAGATTTCCGAATATCTAGACATGTCTTAAGAAAGTTAAGAATACCCTCTGACATAATATAAAAGACCAGTATGGCGTTTATAAACATAGTCTTTCCGGTGGTGACTGATTCAAGATTCAATTTTGGAAAACAACCCCCCACAAAGACGCCGGCCCCTGAATTATCTAGCAGAATAACACAGGGCAGGCTGATACGAGATCTGACTTCTAACGAATTGTCACATAGATCGCCGTAAGTTTAAAGGCGGCGATACATTAACGTATCTCTCAATTAACAGGTTAACTAAATTGAATTGTAAATTCCTTATTTCCTCCTCCCAGGAGCACCCGCCGGGTGTGAAAAACTTGTGAAAAAGATGTTAACCCTAATTGAGCCTTCGATCGCCGTATGTGTGAAGGCGGCGATACATATAGTATCACTAAAATGGACCGGTTAACTAAACTGAATTACCAATTCGTTCATCCCACCCTACCAAGGTGCACCCGCCGGGTGAGATCTGATGTATAAACGTTAACCCCATAAGTTCCTATCCCCACTTCTTTGTAAAAGATCGCCGGGGAGGAAAGCCCACAACAACAGCTAGGTTTTTCCTTTGGTTTGTAAAACCGGGTAGAAAAACTTCATAACATATGTCCGCATGAACAATGTTAGATGGGTACAGCCATTCCGCCGGGAATCATAGGGAGCCTGAAACAGGCACCATCACAGAGACGCAGTCCTGGAGAGCCACAGACACCTACTCGCCGGGGACACAAGCCTGTTTTGAAACCACGCGTGGCCAAACACGGCTCTCGGCCGGGGTTTTCATGGTGTAACCGAGAAAAACCCGCCGGAAAGTAACCCACCCCGTTCAGAAACCAACTGAACGCACATAGGATCCGAGAGATAGCCAAAGCACGACTAGCCTAGGGCCCACAAATATAATCCGTGGAATTAGCCAATACACAACTAAACCAGGAAACATACATAGTCCGTGGAATTAGCCAATACACAACTAAACCAGGATACACATGACACAGTAGGACATATTTATAAAATAAATCAATAACACTTGTACATGTGGCAAAGCTACGAGCGGCTGGCTAGGCCTAAGCAGACGGCACAAGAAATGTTGAATTATAAACAAAAGCACTGGAAATATTACAACAGGAACCACCGCCAACACACCACTGTAGCAAATACTTCCGACAAAGGGAAGACTGACTCGGGACCCAGAAAAAACTTCACTAAGTGAAGAAAAATACGCTGGGAACGTCAGCAAAGCAACGCTACCTCATCAGAAAGATAAAAGGCAGCAAAAATAACGCGTAATGAAAGCCGCCTGCATCACAAGCTAACTCAACTGTGAAAAGTTCACATGTCCACAACAGGACCACGAGGGTACATCCGAAATAGATGCCCCAAACACACGACCCAAAATACACTGCACTGCGGGCAACCAGCCCAGGACACTCCTGCTACGCATATCCTAACCTTACTCGATACATCCCGGAGTAAACAAATGAGAAAAAACTCACTAGGGACGCAGCAAATGCGGAACCAGCGGAGCGTGGGGAGACACGTCCGGGCAGGCTGAGCGCAGAGCAGAGAAGGAAGAATGACGCCTGAATCAGCGTCTGGTCAAAGATCCACACAAGTACATCCACGATATGATGGAAAGCTTATTGGATAGTTATTCTTATTTTGTTTTTGTTTTTATTTTTTATGTTTTTTTTCTCGTAGTGAGAACCCAATTCATAATGACTGAAGCCATGAGTGAGGTCGCGTGCGCTCATGATGAAGGCTCCTCAGATTTTAAATGCTCTGCGCGGTAGATTCAAACTACGGCGGATTAGTGTTTGAAGAGGATGCCTTATGTAATAGGCATGTTCGTCAATGATGGAGGGGCCACTAATAAATATACCCCTAACTATTTCGTGTATACCGCTTCTCCAGCTTTAGCACCTCCCTCATCTGCAAGACTTTATGCGGACTGGTCTAAGGTGGATGGTTTTAACGACATCAAAGCTCTTGCTTTACCAACACCAGAATTGGATACAATTTCGATCAGGGATGAGTCCGGCAACCCAGTCTTGCACATAGGGAAGGTGGGTACAGGACCATGGTTAGATTGGGAGGCAGAAGCACAACAATTTGCCTCCACCATAACTAGTAAGTCTTCCCACCAGATCCCACAGGAAACTCATAATTTATTTTCTTTGCCAGTAGCCAGTGCCGAGGGTGTCCCGCAAGCTTTATTAGATTTTCTCACTGCTCCAAAATTGTCATTGTGGGAGATGCAGGAACCCTTCTCAACCCCACCTCCGTCTCAATTGGATAAAGATTTCAAGTTACGACAGAAAGCTTTAAGACTAGTATCACAATTATTGATGAATCGTCAAATCGCCCATTCACTGGTGAGAACTATTCAGGCGATTACTGACTCAGATGCCATGAAAGCGCTTAATTTGTCCCGCCGCTTGATTTTGCAAAATTCAATTCAGTCTCTAGGTGACGTCCGGGTCTCCTTCTTAGAGGCAGTTCGGGCAAGTCAGGATCTACGGGTCCACTTAGTAAAGAAACTACCAGAAGACATAGGTCGCCTTTTGCGACCATAGAGGGCATGGCTGCGTGAAGTGGGGGGGCAAGAAGCACGGGGTACAGCTTTTGCGTGACACAGGTGCCTCTCAGACACTCTTGAAGAATTTCACTGGTAGACCCATAAACGCGGCACGGGTAGTTGTGGTGCAGGGAGTTAATGCAACTAGGTCATACCCGCTTGTTAGAATTGAGCTTGAAGTTGACGGTGTGACTCGCGAACTGGATGTGGGAATCGT
The DNA here is from genome assembly GCA_037953745.1 of Lithodes maja. Lineage (NCBI taxonomy): Eukaryota > Metazoa > Arthropoda > Malacostraca > Decapoda > Lithodidae > Lithodes > Lithodes maja. Next base: position 37,922 of record JBAKBP010002102.1, read on the forward strand.
GAAGAAATTGCCTGTTGGGGGCGTCGACCTCCTTCTCGGCAATGACTTTGCGGTGCCTGCTTCTAAGGTTTCACCCTTAGTCGTTGCCGAGGAGCCGGCCGACGTGAGTAGGGAGGAACAGGAGTGGGTTGAGAAGTGTCAGGTGCAACCAATGGCGTGTGTTGTAACCAGATCTCTCGCATCCAGGGAGTCACAGCCTAACCAACAGTCTTCAAATAAGCGGAGGAACGGTCACGAGAAGGTGCTGAAAGCTGATACGGTGGAGAGTCTAGTACCAGCAGCGCTTCTCGGGGACTCAGTATTGGCACCGTTATTAGAGTCTGGAGAAGCACCACCACCTGTCACTGAGAGTGTAGAGGCAGGGCTTAAAGAGACTCAGAGGCAGCAACGGTATACACGGAGAGAGCAACGGGATGCAAAGTTCGATGTTGGGGGAGGGCATGAGTTGTTTCGCAAACACTTAGACAGGCTAGCTCCCTCAGATATTCGCAAATTGCAGCTAGAAGACCCGGAGGTTCTAAAGTGTAGTAACGGTGCTGTCGAACTCGAAGAGGACAGGGATGCAAAGTCTGGAGATTTTTTTTTCATTGATGGCATCTTGTATCGGCGATTCCAAGACCCGCAGAGAAGTTGGGAGGGTGGGTCAGGAGTGGTAGACCAGCTGGTCGTACCGAGGGTATGCAGGGATAGCCTACTTAGGTTGGCTCATGATGTACCGCTGGCGGGACACTTGGGTGTCCGTAAGACGGTGGCGGCTTTGGGGAAACTGTTTTGGTGGCCTGGTTTGAGAGCACAAGTGGTGTCATGGGTGGCAATGTGCAGTGTGTGCCAAAAGGTCGGGAAACCTAACCAGAGCATCCCAAAGGCTCCGTTACACCCAATTCCCGTCAGTGGGCCTCCCTTTAGTAAAGTAGTAGTCGACATGGTTGGCCCCCTCCCCCCACAAGTGCCGGAAATAAATATCTCTTGACAGTCATGGACGTAGCAACTCGGTACCCAGACGCATACCCGATGAGAAATGGTTTGGCGAAGACGGTGGTCCGTAACTTGCTATTATACTTCTCTCGGTACGGATACCCGCAGGAGATACAGTCCGACCAAGGATCGAATTTCACCTCCAACTTGTTCGTTCAGACAATGAAGCAGCACGGGATAGTCACTGTAGTGTCATCTGCTTATCACCCAGAGAGTCAGGGGGTGTTAGAGAGGTGGCATTCCACTCTAAAAAGCATGCTTCGCTGCTATTGTCTTGAGAACGGCAAGGACTGGGATCTTGGCCTGCCGTATGTGTTATTCGCTGCATGAGAGGTACCTGGGGAGAGTTTCGGGTTTAGCCCTAATGAGTTTGTGTTTGGACACCGCGTCAGAGGGCCTCTCCACATGGTAAAGGAGATATGGGAAGGCACCGCTAAACCATGTTCTATGCTTAAGTATGTCCTTGAGAGTAGAGAACGAATGTTGCGTAGTCTGGAGTTGGCTGGCCGCAATCTGGTAGGCTCTCAGGCCCTCATGAAGGACAGGTACGACCACAAGGTGAAACTCAGGGAGTTTCACGTGGGTCAGGAGGTGTTGATACTACTCCCTTTTGTAGGTCACCCCTTATCCGCAAAGTACGCTGGTCCTTATAGGGTAGCAGAGAAGCTCTCGGACTTAGATTACCTGGTAGCCACTCCAGACAGGCGTAAGAGAAATCAGTTATGTTTTTATTCCCAATTAATAAGATTTTGTAAAATCTGCACTAAAGTAGATGACTTTTGGGCTAGAGCTAGGTTACTATACAGACTCTTAGTGGACAGAGGTTTTGAGGCAAGTAAATTGTTCCATAAATTTAATCTTTTTAGGGTCAATTATTGTGACTGTATTCTAAAATTTGACATCAATAATTTTAATCAAGCCTTTTTAACTTGAAGTTTCTTGTATAACCTCTGCTTACTTGTTGTCTGTATTTAATGTTTTTTGTCTGTATTTATTGTTTATCTTTTTCTTTTTCTATTATTAACCCTTCAAACCCGGTTGGTACACACGTGTACCATTTTTTTTTGGCCCCAGGAACCCGGGTGGTACTACATTGTACCATTGCTTGAAAGCCTGTGAGCTTCGTGTGCGAGGCGTCGGTCCGACGCATGTAAACAACAGCCGGCTGGACCGACGCTCCGCATCTCCGGCCACAAGAAGGAGAGCGTCGCTTGTTCGTGTGTGCCTGTATGTTGTTGTTCAGTATCGAAAAGTGGTGTAAAGTGGCTGGTTTGGCCATAAAGTTATCTCCAATGAAATCATCATCACAGCTCACCCAGTTGACTTAGAGAGCTCTACTTAAGGCCATTTTACAGGTAAATAACACAGCTACGCTTGGGGATGCGCGGGAATGCGGGAAGCAGTCTGATTAACGAATATACGGTAGCCTAGCCTAGACGTTTTTCGGCCAAAACACCCGGATTTCGAGGAATATATATATAATATATAGCCGTGGCCGGAGGGTTAATATTAATATTGATGATTTTTTAAATTTATTGTTCTTGTTAAAAGAGTACTCTTTGTTTAAATCTGTTGTTACTTCATATTTTGCAATTATTTGTCTTTATATTATATGTATTCATTGTCGATAGTATCAATTGCTTACTTTTGCGATTTCCTTAGTTTATTTGTGCTATAAATGTAGGTTATTTGTAGGGTAGTTATTGATAGGGGTCACTTGAGGCATGCTATGCTTACAGGTACCTACCCGATAGCACTATCGTTAGTGAGTGCTGTACTGTATTTTATATATTATTTTGTAATAGTATAGATATCTTATCAATATTTGTATTTTGTACTATTGTTAATGTCTTGTCATGTTGCAAATTTGATTTTAAATAATATTTTGACATTTAACATTTAGTTTCTTTATTCATGCAGAGTTTAGTAAAATTTGCCAGAACGTCCCGGACTTCCCAAACTTGACTACTTCCTTTAACGTGACGATAGTGCGTTGTTATATGTGCGATTAGTTTGCTTGGGAAACAGATTAACTTGCTCATGTAGTAATGTGTAGTAGTGTGTGTGTAAGTGTGAGAGTCCGAGTGTAGGGGGTGAGACAGTGAAGCATGGGAACGAGATGGCTTCAGAGATGGGGTCGTTTCGGGCCATGAGTGAGCACCGTGCCTCATGTGAAGGCAAGATGGCAGGTGCTCGTTGTACTCTACGTGCTTCACATGTCTCACTCCCTAGACTGGAACAAGACCTCACGGGCTTCACTGTTCATTGTAAAGCGGTGAATGTTAAGGCTCTCAGCCTATGCCCGAGAGGAAGTAAGTTGGAATATAGAAAAAAAAAAAAAAAAAAAAAAAAAATGTACACCCTATGTGGTGGTTTGTGTTCTTTTATTTAATAGTTTTCATTTTAGTAAGCGTTGTTTCCACATAGCGATTTTGATAATTTAATTTGACTTTATATTGTCCTTGTCCCAATTTTGGTTTGTTTAGTTTGCAAGTTTTACATTTTAATTTATATAGGTTCAGGGACAGTATAGATGTGAGGCCGGTCTGTACTAGTGGCAGCATTAGTATACGACGTGTTCCCCATGTACTGTCCCTTCCTTTACTTGTATTCGTTGACGAACCAGGACCGGCCACGGACTATGTGTCAGAACAATTCTCTTTACCCTCGCACCCGGCAAAATTATAAAAACTTAAAAATGAAAAATAATAATAAAAATAACCGGCGTCTTTTCGATGATAACTGTAAATGTAAACTCTGTGTGAATGAATTTGATTTTGAACATCAAACATTTTTTAAAAGATACATTACAAATACAAAATTTTTGGTTTTAAATTCTTCTGTTAACCCTCCGACCCCGGCTATATATTATATATATATTCCTCGAAATCCGGGTGTTTTGGCCGAAAAACGTCTAGGCTAGGCTACCGTATATTCGTTAATCAGACTGCTTCCCGCATTCCCGCGCATCCCCAAGCGTAGCTGTGTTATTTACCTGTAAAATGGCCTTAAGTAGAGCTCTCTAAGTCAACTGGGTGAGCTGTGATGATGATTTCATTGGAGATAACTTTATGGCCAAACCAGCCACTTTACACCACTTTTCGATACTGAACAACAACATACAGGCACACACGAACAAGCGACGCTCTCCTTCTTGTGGCCGGAGATGCGGAGCGTCGGTCCAGCCGGCTGTTGTTTACATGCGTCGGACCGACGCCTCGCACACGAAGCTCACAGGCTTTCAAGCAATGGTACAATGTTGTACCACCCGGGTTCCTGGGGCCAAAAAAAAATGGTACACGTGTGTACCAACCGGGTTTGAAGGGTTAATGTAACATCTCCATGTAAAGTAAAGAATGTTATCTATTTAATAACCTGTGATAAATGTGGTATACAATATGTTGGAAAGACGGAGCAATGTTTAAGAGAAAGAGCCTACGGGCATAGATCAGGAATTAAGAACGGCATCGACTCCAAGATTCTTCTATATAAGCATTTTAACACAGATTGTACTAAATTTGATTGTAAATACAAAATTATAGAAATTGTTCAAAGTAATCAAAATGTTTTGGATAGAGAAAATTATTGGATTGGAAAATTAATGACCATCTATCCATTTGGACTTAACAATCAAATAAAAAATGTAGGCAACATTTTGTATAAAGATTTATTAAAAAACGATTTTAATAACCCATATTTTAACTTCCCTGTTTTAAACAGAAGACCTGGTAGACACGGTAATAGAAGACTAAATACATTTAATAAAAAGAAAAACAGGTCTGATATTAAAATTATTGTTAATAATTTATATTCATTATATCGAAATTTCGGAATTAAAAAATTAAAAGATTCATTGAAAGGCCTACAAAAGAAAAGTTTTGCTCCTTTTATAGAAAATATTCTAAACAATAAACATAATTTCACAAATAAATTTAAGAATATAGTCTTTGCTTTTATGGGATATATTAGAGCGAATTCTAAGAAATCCAAAGATAACCGTATTAAAGATAAAGTCATGTCCACTTTAAATTATTCCTCTAAAATTTTAGACAAAATTAATGTTAACAGTCTTATTAATTCAAAGAAAGTTAAGTCCATGTTACCAGATGGTTGTAAAGATTTCAAACCATTAATAGTGTATTCATATGAACGACCTGTTGGGTCTATTATTTGTAATTATAATAAAGTTTTAGGAAATCTTTCAGATAATGATATTTTCAATAATAATAAATGCGTGTGTGAAAGAGTCATGGATATGCCAGCTAGCAAACGTGATGCACTAGCAAAGTTCATTTATAGTCCGATATGTCACATATTAACAGGTGATGTAGAACTAGTTAAACATTTTGCAAACGACAAATTAGCGGAGCTATGTCGTAAAGGGTTTAAATTTAGAATAGGGAGTAATAAAGTAACATGGGACATAATTTTAAAAGATATTGTTTTTTCAGTCAATAAATTAAAAGATAAATTGTTAAAAATTGCGTGCTGCGATGAGAGAGAACTAGAAGCATGGTCTAAATTATTAATTAAGTTAATTAGAAATAAAATTTTCTCGCTTAAAAATGAATTTAATCTTTCAGATTTTATAGACTACAGTCAGGACCCCCAATTCGCGAGAATAGGGGTGACAGGAGGCATCGCGTATTGTGAATTCGTGTATTGTGGAACTAACTTTAAATGGGAATAATTAGATTGGGTGACGTCTCTCAATTATGGCCTATTTTCAAAAAATTTGGCCTTATTTTCGACATTTTTGGCTCTACAGTACAGTCTATATCTTATATATAATAAGAACAATGAATAAAAATATGAAACCTTACCTTAAAATTAGTAGTAGATAGGCTAGGACTAGGACTAGGACCGTAGGACTTCACGATTTTCTCCAACTTCTCCCTCCCTGACCAAATCGTACGAACAGTTTACTCTGACAAGCCTATTGCACAGTTTCCTTCTCCTTTTTTCTTGCGATCCAACACTTCCACCTTCATTTTGTGTGTTATCTTCTTATATTGGCGTGGCATGGCGAAAAAAGTGGCAGGCACTACAAACGTTTGGTCACTCCGCACGGCTATGAGCGCTTGAGCGGGACTGTGGGAGGGAGGGAGGGAGGGTAAGCGGGAGGGAAGGCAGGCGTATGCCCGTCTTCTTCTTTTTTCAGAGCTACTCCTGGGCCTCGCGAAACGTAGACGTGCTCGCGTATCAAGCGGGAATAGCGGATTTGGCCCCTTCTTAGCTCTCGATTCGTGTATTGTGGTACCACCTCGCGTAATTAATGTTTAATTAATTAATGTTATTTTCGAGGGGTCACTCGTGTATTAGGGTTTTCGCGAATTGTGGAATCGCGTATTGGGGGGCCTGACTGTATAATTATAATAAGCTTAAAGCTGATTTAATAAATTTACATAAACATTTTGTAATCACTACAGTAGATAAAGCCAGCAATAATTATAGCTTCACATGTAAGAAATTTTATCTTGAAAACATGAAAAAAGAATTAGGTATTAACCTCTGAAGTGCTGACGTATTTGAGGTTTTTCGTCACTAAAATATTCATTGTACCATTAATAGCATTAATAATTATCCATATGCGCCTATTATGGGTTGATTATAAAGGTATTAACCTGAAACAACAATAAAACGAGTGAAAACAGCGTTTGGATGGTCAAAATCGGAGATATAGCCCGCGAGTTGTATAATGTATGGGTGAGGCAAGCTACCTTCCCGCCAATTTTCCCCAAGGCCACTGCGACACAGTCGATCGATACTCTCTCTCTCTCTCTTGCACTCGATGGCCATCAGTGATGACAACACCCTGCTTGCAACTCGCTAATGTTAGCACGAAAATATACCTCAGAATAAGGGAATAATAGGGAAAATAGGTGATAACTGAGGAATAGGAGGAAAGTGGGGAAGGAGGGGAGGTAGACGACTGAGATTTTGCATGGCCCAGGGGCCAAACAAAAATAAAAAAATAAAAAAATAAAAATAAAAAAAAATATTTTTTTTTCGATGTAAAAAGTTGATTTTTAGTTTTACTTACTCCAGAGAGTCTTCCCGCAGCTCCCGGGTTAAGGGTAACATATTACGTAAAAATATTTGCGGTAATTCTGTTTATGAAATTCAAAATAATCTGAATATTGATAACTTAATCGATGAACATACCAAGAAAAATATAACATTTGATATTAAACTTTCTGATAAGAACAAGTGCATTGCAAAATTATACATGTTACCTAAATTTCATAAAAGACCTTATAAATATCGCTTTATTGCCGGAGCAAAATTTGCTACCACTAAAACTCTATCAGAACAAGTCGTAAATTGCTTAAAATACATTAAAAGTACTCATAAAAGATATTGTAATACCATCATGAGAAGAACTGGCATTAACTATTATTGGAGTGTTGACAATTCGTTAGAAGTTATTGGTAAAATAAATACCATGTCGAAAGTTACCTCGGTACATAGCTTCGACTTTTCAACTTTGTATACCAATTTGCCTTTAGATTTAGTATATTCAGAGCTTTGCTTTATTATAGATTTGCACTTTGACAGGTTCGTTAGGAATGGTAATTATTTCATAAATGTTTATACATATTTTAATAATGCATCACTTAGCTCTACTCCCACTAGTTCTGTATATTTTGATAGAACTAAACTTAAAGATGCCCTTAAATTCCTCTTTTCAATACTTATGTTAGATTCGGCCCGTACATTTTCAAACAAATATTAGGAATTCCTATGGGTGGAAATGCTAGCCCTTTAATTGCAGACTTATTCTTGCTTGCTTTAGAATTTAAATATATAAAAGACTTAGTTGACAGTAGCAAGAAAAATAAAATCCCAAAAAAATTAGCACTTGCTAAACTGTTAAGTAATAATAGTAGATATATTGATGATATTCTTGTTTGCAATTTGTTAAATTTTAATCAAGTTGCTAAACTTATTTACCCTAATTCTATTCCCCTCACACAATGTAACGTAAATTATAAAGTTGAAAATGTTCTTGATATAAATATAGAGATTGTTAATGAACAGTGCATACTTAAAGTATATCACAAAGTTGATGATTTTAATTTTAACGTAATAAACTTTCCTTTCCCTAGTAGTAATATCGATAGTAAAATAACTTATAATTGTTTTTATTCCCAATTAATAAGATTTTGTAAAATCTGCACTAAAGTAGATGACTTTTGGGCTAGAGCTAGGTTACTATACAGACTCTTAGTGGACAGAGGTTTTGAGGCAAGTAAATTGTTCCATAAATTTAATCTTTTTAGGGTCAATTATTGTGACTGTATTCTAAAATTTGACATCAATAATTTTAATCAAGCCTTTTTAACTTGAAGTTTCTTGTATAACCTCTGCTTACTTGTTGTCTGTATTTATTGTTTTTTGTCTGTATTTATTGTTTATCTTTTTCTTTTTCTATTATTAATATTAATATTGATGATTTTTTAAATTTATTGTTCTTGTTAAAAGAGTACTCTTTGTTTAAATCTGTTGTTACTTCATATTTTGCAATTATTTGTCTTTATATTATATGTATTCATTGTCGATAGTATCAATTGCTTACTTTTGCGATTTCCTTAGTTTATTTGTGCTATAAATGTAGGTTATTTGTAGGGTAGTTATTGATAGGGGTCACTTGAGGCATGCTATGCTTACAGGTACCTACCCGATAGCACTATCGTTAGTGAGTGCTGTACTGTATTTTATATATTATTTTGTAATAGTATAGATATCTTATCAATATTTGTATTTTGTACTATTGTTAATGTCTTGTCATGTTGCAAATTTGATTTTAAATAATATTTTGACATTTAACATTTAGTTTCTTTATTCATGCAGAGTTTAGTAAAATTTGCCAGAACGTCCCGGACTTCCCAAACTTGACTACTTCCTTTAACGTGACGATAGTGCGTTGTTATATGTGCGATTAGTTTGCTTGGGAAACAGATTAACTTGCTCATGTAGTAATGTACACCCTATGTGGTGGATTGTGTTCTTTTATTTAATAGTTTTCATTTTAGTTAGCGTTGTTTCCACATAGCGATTTTGATAATTTAATTTGACTTTATATTGTCCTTGTCCCAATTTTGGTTTGTTTAGTTTGCAAGTTTTACATTTTAATGTCATGTCAACCTGATGAAGGAGTATGTGAGGCGCCCACCTGAGCCTCTCACTGTCCCCGTGATGACTTTCAGCAGTCAAGGTGGAGAAGGAGAACGGGACAGTCATGCGCAGGTGGATGACAACTGGGATTATCATGTTTCTGCAGATCAGTGGGCGGGAAACACGAGACAGGCGGCTCATGAGGCTTTGCAACACCTACCTGAGCAACAGCGTGTGGCTGTCGAGCACCTATTTTGTTTATACCCTACTGTATTTGCGGAACACCCAGGCCTCACTACTCAGGAGGTGCACGACGTTGACGTCGGAGACCACCCACCCTTCAAATCAGTGCCCTATAGGGTGCCCCCTATTAAACTTCCGGCCCTCCGGGCGGAGTTGGAGTATATGTTGCAACAGGGACTGATCGAGAAGGGGGCGGTAAAGTGGACATCTCCCGTAACGCTGCAACCTAAGCCGGATGGCAAGGTGCGCTTCTGTGTTGATTACCGCAGGCTAAACGGCTTGACTCCCACCAACCCATATCCTCTTCCCCGGGGCGATGACTGTGTAGACAAGATTGGCAGGGCCAAGTTCTTGACCAAGGTGGACCTGGTAAAAGGTTACTGGCAGGTGCCTTTGTCTGAACGGCCGAAAGAGGTGTGTGGTTTTGTGGTGGATGGTGCTACATATCGTTGTAATGTCATGCCGTACGGTCTAAAGAACGCACCAGCGACCTTCCAAAGCATGATGAACAAGTTAGTGGCTGACATTCCGAACTGTACCGTGTACCTGGACGACGTCATTATCTACGATGACGATTTCAAGAGCCACTGTGAACATGTAGAATCCCTATTTAAGAAATTAAGCGAGGCAAACTTGGTGGTCAACCTGGGAAAGTGTGATTTTGTGCGGGCTACCGTGCAGTATCTGGGGTTCATGGTGGGTTTGGGCCAGGTGTGCCCCCCACAGAACAAGATATTGGCTATTAACCACTTCCCCAGGCCGTCCACCAAGAAGCAGATCATGAGGTTTTTGGGCATGATTGGTTACTACCGCCGCTTTATAAAGGGCTATTCTACTGTGCTGGCTCCTTTGACGGACCTATTGGCCAAAGATAGAAAGTTTAAGTGGGCGCCTGAGTGTGAGAGGGCTTTTTTGCTAGTAAAACACCTGTTGTATACTCACCTAATCCTCAGGGCCCCGGACTTTAGCCGACCATTCCAGCTCGCAACTGATGCCAGTGGTGTGGGGGCTGGTGCCGTTCTGATGCAATCAGACGAAGATGGGCTGGAGCACCCAGTCAGTTTCTTCTCAAAAAAGTTCAACTCGGCGCAGAAGAACAATTCAGTAGTTGAGAAGGAACTGCTGGCGATTGTGCTAGCGCTCAGGCACTTTGAGGTGTATGTTCCAGCCTATGGACCAGTTGTGGTGATCTACACCGACTATCACCCCCTCAAGTTCCTGAATCAATTCCATAACCGGAATATGAGGCTGACCAGGTGGTCATTAATGTTGCAGGAATACAACCTAGACATACGCCATATTGCCGGTTCTGAGAATGTGATTGCAGATTGCTTATCGAGGGTGGAAGACCCGGGGTAGATCATCACAAGGGTAGCCTCCTACTTTGGTTTGATTAGTATGTTTACGTCTGGTGCTTGTTGGCTCGCGTGTGTAGCCCAGCGTATTGGGTCGTAAAGTAGGAGTTGCTGTGTTGGTATAGAAGAAAAAACTAGGCTTGCCCCTGTAGTGCAGCCGCCATATACATATTAAAAAATATAAAAATCCTATAAAAACTTTCTTTGATAGTTAAATTTTTGTTAAGTATGTTATAGCAGAAATTCTGAGTTGTACTCCTCTCAGAAGGCTGGGCTAGTGAAGCTCGCTCTTATGAGCATAACTATGTAATTTAATCTATTGTGTTGGGAAGGGTTGTTCATTTTTATAATGTGTTATTTTGAAGAGAACTGTGCTTTACATTTCATTGTCGCTGGGTGGCTAGGAGTGGCGAATTTTGTATGGGTTCTGCGTGTCAGATTTAGAGCTCATAGTTGGAGCCTCTTAAAAATCTTGGGTGGGGTGTGACGCTCACCGCTTCCCCCAGAACCGCATGGCTTACTCGCTAGGACTCACCAGGGCAGAGAATATAGCTACAGTCTACCTATCATTGTGTACTTTCCTTCTCGAGAAAGCTTGTGTTGCAGACAGTTCAGAACTGTTCTTTATTTTCGTCTGTCACAATCCTTTCTATTTTATTTAGTCAATTGAAAGTATTGTGTTAAGTAGTTGAATGATGGGAAGGCGAGCAGGAGAGAGAGAGAGACCAGGTGGTGTGACTTGGTGGTGAGTGTGGCGCGTGGCTGGCCCCCTTACATAGGCCTCGCGGGATTCGTTGCCTCCTGCCTAACACTGCCTACTAGGCGGCTGCTTACTGGGCGACTGTCGCGCGCCCTCGTGCCATTCCTGCGAACTGGGACTCCAGCCATGCGGTCCCTGGGAATATCCTTGTCAGATCCGTCCCAGACAGCATACTCTAAGCATCTCCCATGAACTGTTCCACACTCTTGTCTTAGAATCTTTCTCTCCTACTGCCTCTATCATTTCCACTACTTCCTCACCTTTTATTAATATCAATCCCCCTCTGGTTCTCTGCATCCACACCTTGAATTGGTGGCCAGACTGTATTATATGCTGGATCTCACATTTCTTATGTACTAGGCTAAGGTTGAAGAGAGTCGTTGTCTTTTTGGGAGATTGTATTGCTCGGACTGTCTCCATCAATCACTAATGTTTCTACAGGGTTAAATAATGCTAGACTAGGGATCAGGTACCTTGCTGTTGGTGTTTTCACTGTGTGTAGGCTACTTTTGAGCTGCACGACACTACAGATTCTGTGGGTTACCTGGGTGGATCTTTTGTCTGTGTACCTTGGAGTTTAGACTGTGTAGTGCGTGAGGGCTGCTTGCCTAATCCACCCAACACTGTTCTAACTCTATTTACTTTTACTTTTGAGGGTCGCCAGGAGGATACTCGATACTTGTGATCGAGAATCCTCAAGAGAGCACCCCTTCATATTAACGTAATAAGGCCGCACAGACCCAAGGTCCACACTAGGCTAGGAGCTGCCTTGCTCCACCAGAATTCTGTACCTTTGCGCATCTCAGCTAGACTTTATTAACCCGGGTAGACATTAGCTGGATTAGATCATATACTCTTTTATGCATACCCATTATTTCTACACAAGCATTTTGAGGTCTAGGTTGCTGTAGAGAGACACAACCAGCATAGACCGGTTTTGTTAATAGGAGTACTACTTTTTCGTGGCGAGCATTATTACTGTTGCACCGTTTATAATATTCTTGTGTCCAATAACATTATAGGTCCAGCCTTTTTGTGTATTTAGCCTACACGTGCATTGTCCTGCCTCCTGCTATTTTGTGGTTCCATTTCCGATACGTTCTTCTTAGTAGCATCCGACATTATTCAGAAGATTCCTTGCTCGGTGCTTGAGGACTTTACAACAGTTTCTTTCATAAAGGAGTGACAGATATTATTGATTAAAGTAACGTTAAGTAAACCTTCTTCTTGTTTGCATTAGATCACTCTTGTGATTTAATTAAGTTAACTATCTTTTCCTTGTGTACCATAACTAAGCAACCATATGTTATAGGTAATAGGCTGTTTCAGAGAACATCAGCCTATAGTAGAAGCACATAGATACTGAGAGTTAAGATACCCCGCTATCGCAGATATAACTCTGGAGGGTATATGTGTTCTTTGTTCGACGGGATTATATATCAGGGGTTGGATCTAGCGTTTCCGTTGTTGCATTTATGCCAGTCTAGTCCAATGTATAAGAGCCACTGATTTATACGAGACCCGATCGTAACATCTTCCCCATGCTTTATCAAGATTACTTTCAAACTTCCTTATTGATTCGGAATCGACTACATACTGGGGCAGCGCGTTCCACTCATTTACCACTCTATCACAAAATGAGTTCTTTGCCTTTTCAAGCCTATTTCTTTCTTTGTAAATTTTCTTAGAGTGTCCTCTCGTTCTTGTTCCCTCCCGCATCAAGAAGATACCTTCACACACATCCTCATCATACTTTCCTGACACTATCTTAAAAGTCTCTATCATATCCCCTCTCTTTCTCCAATATGCCAGTGTCGGAAGTCCCAGTGTCCTCAACCTCTGCTCATAGCCCGCGTTCTTCAACGTTGGTACTAGCTTGCTAGCTCTCCTCTGCACTTTCTCCACGGCTTCTATATCCTTTACCATATATGGAGCCCACACCTGGTTCGCATATTCCAGGTGAGGCCTAACCAGCGCTGTATAGAGATTCCTGAAGATTTCTTTGTCAAGTGACACAAATGTCCTCCTTATCAGCCCTACAATTCTATTGGCTTTGTTTATCTTTTCCACTAAATGTTCTGAGACATTTAACTTATTGTCTATCACTACTCCTATATCATTTTCTGCATTCACTTCCTCCATCGCTTCATACATGCTGTATCCTACCTTGTCTATCTTGCTAGTCCCAATCCACATGTACTTGCATTTTTTTGGATGAAAAGGCATTAACCAATGTTGAGACCATCCCTTCATGCCCTCCACATCTCCTTGAAGCAAACCCACATCTTCCTTACTCCTCACTCTTCTATACAGCTTAGTGTCATCCGCATACAGGTATATCTCACTTCCATTGGTTATAACTTCAGGTAAGTCGTTGATAAATATAACGAACAGTAGTGGTCCCAACACAGATCCCTGAGGTACCCCACTTGTAATTTCCCTCCACCCCGAGCCTATTCCATTCACCAGTACCCTCTGTCTCCGATCTTTCACTATACTATCTCTCCCCTATACTATAGCTTCTAACTTTCTCTATTAACCTTTTATGTGGGATCTTATCGAAGGCCTTCATAAAATCACAATATACCATGTCTATTACATCACCATCCTCCAGAGTTTGCATCCAATCATCTACCAGAGAAACATCGTTTCTCTAAATAGAGAAATTTGAGTGCGTAGTGTGCAAAGGCGAGCTTGTGTTAAGTGATGATCCTGTGGCTGTGAATTTTGGATATGAGTCTTTGGAGCTGGTGAACAAGTTTTGTTACCTAGGAGATACCATCTCTGCCGGTGGTGGGGCCGAGGCTGCCACTGTTTCTAGAATTAGGTGTGGCTGGGGGAAGTTCAGAGAATTGATGCCAATCCTGACCATGAAAAGAATGCCTCTCCCCCTGAAGGGAAAGGTGTATGCCTCATGTGTTAGAAGTGCAATGACGTATGCCTCAGAAACATGGGCCGTTAAAGTAGAGGATGTCAACAGAATGGAGCGTAATGAGATGAGAATGGTGAGATGGATGTGTGGGGCCAGGCTACAGGATAGAATAACAAATGTTGTGCTGAGGAGACGTTTAGGTATAAAGAGTATTAGCGAGGTGATGCGTACAAGTTGTTGTTGTTGTTGTTGTTTTTCCCCAAGCTGCCTGGCCGAACAGCCCCAAGGCCCCGAGCAAGGCCAAGGCCACAACCGAGCACCCCCACAGAACCCTCCCCGCCGACCACAATAAAGCCTGGGTGACCGAAGCCACTCCATGGCGGGGAGCTGAGGAGGGCGCGGAAACGCCCGGGAAACCAAAGCCCCACCCAGGGCCCTGTGCCCCTCAGCAATTATGAAGAGAAAGTTGAGGGGCAAAGGAAAGATGTGACGCTTTGGCTTCCAATCTTGGTAGATTAGGAGGTCAATCCACGCAAGAGACGCCGTCACTTGAGATCTAGAAAATATATAAGTAAAAGGAACAGTCAGAGTAAGCTATGGGTATGGCAGAGATCGCTCAGTTCTCACTCTGATAGACCAGCCCATCACCATGCGTACAAGTAGACTGGGATGGTATGGACATGTGGAGAGAATGGATGAACAAAATTGGGTGAAAAAATGCAGGTCTGTGATTGTGGAGGGAGCTGCACCAAGGGGTGGACCGAGGAAGACCTGGGATCGGACTATACGCGCCGATCTCAAATCCAAGAACTTGACAAGTGAAGCAACCCTTAACAGGGTTGCCTGGAACGCCGCCATTAGGACAAGAGACTGAAACTGCACTGATGTGTGGAACACTCAGTCTTAAAATTTTATGTATGTATGTGTATGTACCACCTTAATTAGCTGTAGTACCGTCGACCTCCCCGGCAAGAATCCGAACTGTCTCCCACTGAAAAGTTGGTTTGATTTCATATGCTCCATTATTCCTTCTCTAATTACTGTTTCCATTAGTTTACACACAACACTTGTCAAACTGACTGGTCTATAATTTCCTGGGTCATTTCTCTTTCCTTTCTTAAATATAGCTGTTATGTTCGCCTCTCTCCAGTCCGTCGGGATTTGTCCTGTATTAAAAGATACCTCAAATAACATTTGTAATGGCTCTACTAACATCTCACCTCCTTCCTTTATGATTCTTGGATGTATCCCATCCGGTCCCGGGGACTTACTTCTGTTAATTTTTTCTATAGCCCTCCTTATTCTAGCATGGGAAAACTCTATTAGTTCTAGTGCTGGTGCCTGTTTGATGGGAATAGTAGGCACTGCATCAACCGACTCCACTGTTAGTACCTCCCCAAAGTATTTCCCCAGCACCTCTGCTTTCTCCTTATCAGTTTCTGCTCTATTCCCATCATCCAAGTCTCCTATCAGTTCTGGGATACCTACTCTTCTTGTTAACTTTTCCTGAATATACTTCCAGAATATTTTTGGATTATCCTTCACATTTCTAGCAATCTCTCTCTCCCTCTCCTTCACCCCCCTCCTTGTCTCCCACCTTATTTTATTGTTTATTTGTCTGCGTTCCAGGTCCACTTCTTTAGCTTCTATACTAGACCCCCTGTTCTTTTTTAAAAATTTTAGTCTTTCCCACAATAGTTTCTTTCTTCTAATCAATGTCCAAAGCTTTCTTTTCATTGGCAATTCTGGGTTCGTTCTTTTCCTCAATTTTGTTTTATCCTTATATTCCCTTACTGGTACACTTTTGGATACAGCATTCTCCAGATTAACTCTAATTTTCCTCCACATTCCTTCAGCGTCTTCACCGTTCAAGTATTCCCCCCAGTCAATGTCCAAACACCGTCTCAGCAGCTCATAATCTGCTCTATCATACATGTATATATTTTTTTTTATTGCTTCTATTATCCCTCTCTGTTTTAATATTGCAACTAAAGCTTATACAGGCATGGTCACTCCGACCTATAGGGCTATCCACATTGACATGTTCCACTATATCCTCCTCATTGCTAAAAATCAAATCAAGTACACTCCCCTGCATCCCATCTCTATATCTTGTCATCTCTATAATATGTTGCGTTAAAAAACAATCTCTCACTTTCTCTATAAACTTGTTTTCCAGGCTACACTGTCCCGCTGGAGTAGTACAATTTGCCCAGTTGATCCTTGGCAAATTGAAATCTCCAATCAAAATCTTATATTTGTTCTCTCTATTATCTATTTCCTCCAATGCTTTCAGTAGGTTATCATCCTCTTGCCTTCTATTATTTGGGCTTCTACATATAGAGGCAATTAGAATTGATCCTCTTGTACATATTACTTCAATACACAAATACTCACAATACAGCTGTCTCATATCCACCTCATTAACCTTGAGCTCTTTTCTTACATAAATAAACAGTCCTCTTCCAACCTCTGCTCTAATAGCATTTCTCTCATATAACTCAAAACCCTGCAAACTATACTCCACCAGTTCCCTTTCGATTCTAGCAGTTTTTGGTCTTACTTCCTGTAAGGCTATGACATCAGGTTTTTCCTCTTCATCCTGCAACCTACATATCAGTTCTCTTTTCTTGTCCTGGGTAAACACATCCACATTACTAAACATAATCCTTGATCCATCTACCATTCCTTCAGCAACTACACCATCCCGCTCCTCCTGAAATTGCGCCGTCTCCTACTTTCATTGCCAAGAATGAGCATAGTGAACATGTATTTTCTGCATTTACAATCCCGGCTCTAAAACGATGGGATACGCATCATAAGTTATGTCCAGTGCAATCTCTGATTAATTTTATGAGTGTGTCCCGGCCTAATCAACCAGGAGCTCTCTGGGTTAATAACACAGGTAAGCGCATTATGAAAAGGTTAGCATCTTTGCTAGTAGAAGTCATTAAAGAAAGCAACCCCGGCGTAGTGGGGCGTGCACATGACATCAGAAAATGGGCTGTGTAGTTAAGATTCTTAAAGAATTTCTCAGTTGAAGATATTGCTAACACGCAGCTCTGGGCGTCTAACCATACCTTCTTAACGCGCTATCTGTCTATTGACCTGGATAGGACAAATCTTCCCTGTGTAGCATTACGACAAGGGGTCTGATAGGCATATCGTCTAGTGCTGTTAGAATTAAGGATAATTTTAAGAGTGAAAAAGGAGGGGGGGAGGGGGGGGTTTACTGGAGAGCTAAGACCTTCAGCCCCCGCCGGATAATGTGATGCGCATACAAAGCTATGTGATATACTTAAGATTAATGAACTGGTTATACGAGTTTCAGAATATTTTTCATTTTTGTAGAGGAAACACATATACTGTATAGTATACTAAGCTATGTGATATACTGTACTGAATATTACGGACTGGTTTTACAGTCCAAGAATGCCCTTTCAGTTTATGCTTGAAATACATAGACATATTGTACAGCATATACAGTACTTATAAGGAGAAATTTTTGTATGTGATAAACATGACCAAATCATTTTGTACCTTACAATCTTCCCAGACTAGTAGGAGTCAGGAGTACCATAATTTTGTCTAAGAATGTGATTCATAAACAAGATTGTAATTGATTGAAAATAATGAACATATTTGTAATCAATAGCTACATGTACCTGGGAGGTGATGTACAAGCAGGTCTTCTTCGAAGTGCGCAGCCTGCTTTTCATTTCCATTTTAATTTTGTATGAACAAAATAAATTTAAGAATGCTAGTTTTGGTGTTTTTCTCAAACTATTGTTGATTTGTTAGTGTTTTTTTTTTATATTGGCACAAATCTCCCCCTCCAGTCTTGAGATATCAGGCATAATAAATTATAGGTTTGAGTCCCGGAGGGAAGATGGTAAACCTAATATTTAGTAGTTGCCCCGGAATCATTGACGATGCGGGCGCTCCCTTCCATCCCCTTCCCATTCGTTGATGTTTTTAAGTTAGTTGTTGTTGTTGTTGCTGTTCCCCAGGCTGCCTGGCCGAACAGCCCCAAGGCCCCGAGCAAGGCCAAGGCCATAACCGAGCACCCCCACATAACCCTCCCTGCCTACCACAATAAAGCCTGGGTGACCGAAGCCACTCCATGGCGGGGAGCTGAGGAGGGTGCGGAAACGCCCGGGAAACCAAAGCCCCACCCAGGGCCCTGTGCCCCTCAGCAATTATGAAGAGAAAGTTGAGGGGCAAAGGAAAAAAATTAGTCTTGATATATCATTGAAGAACGAGATGACGCTGGGCAAGTCAGCGTCTCAGGGGAATACTCCGCACAGCAAAACATCCACAGGTGGAAGGTGAGTGTTAGTTCACAGATTGAGGCTATATGTTCAATATGTGGTGCTCAGGCTGGGGACATCGAGCCTGGACAAGATTTGAGTCGGGCTAGCCTAAAAGAAATTCAAACTCATATGGGGCAACTCCGGGACGAAAATGAAGCTTTAAGATTGCAACTTGAAGAATACAAAGGGCAAACCAAGGAAATGAAAACACATGTGGAGGAGATTAAGGAGAAACACAATAAATGGGTTAATGACGAAGGAGGAAAAGTGAAGGAAATCATGGAGGAACAAAAGAAACAATCAGAAAGGGAAAATAAAGATTTAGAATCAGTGGTAGTAAAGGCTATGAGGAGAAATGAACAGGTCCTGCGTGAAACAATAGATAGAAATAAGTGTATTATTGTATTTGGGGATATAGAGGAGCACATTATTGAGAGGAAAGCTAGGGATAAGGAAGAAATTAATAAGGTAAAAACATTGATCAAGCATGTCGATGAAGAAGGAAACAACTGGACAGATAATATTGAAGAAGTTAGGAGAACACAAGGCCAATGAGAGTGCAGTTTAGGTCTAGGGTAACAGTGGATGCAATAATGAACGTAACATGGAGACTTAACTTGACCAGCAAGTTTAAGAAAATTACAATTAGAAAAGACATGAGTATTGAGGATCGAAACATAAGAAAAGAATTGCAAACCGAGGCAAATGTAAAGAATGGAGAAAGGACGAAAGAAGACGAAAAGAAGTTTTTCTGGAGAGTGTGGGAGGGAAAACTCAAGAAATGGTATATAAAGCGAAGGGACGAAGTAGGGAGGGAAAGGGAGATGGTGCAGGTGACGGGGGAGAAGGCAGAGAGAGAGGAGGTGGAGATAGAGAGAGAAACAGTACAAGTGGAGGCAGAGGGAGGGGAGGTGGAAACGGAGCGAGAAACAGTCCAGGTGGAGACAAGAGAAGAGGAGACAAGCTAGGAAATAAATTGGGAGGGATACGTACAAAAAAGAAAGGAACGGGCAGGGACGAGAAAAATAGGGAAAATACTGGAAACGCTAAGTTCATGTATACAAATATTGATGGGTTAATTTCCAAAAAGATTGAGTTTGACGAATATGTAAAGAGAGAGAGGCCCGGGGTAGTATGTTTGACTGAAACTAAGCTTAACCAGGAGGTAGACACGAATATAATTAGTTGTTGTTGTTGTTGCCGTTCCCCAAGCTGCCTGGCCGAACAGCCCCAAGGCCCCGAGCAAGGCCAAGGCCACAACCGAGCGCCCCCACAGAACCCTCCCTGCCGACCACAATAAAGCCTGGGTGACCGAAGCCACTCCATGGCGGGGAGCTGAGGAGGGTGAGGAAACGCCCGGGAAACCAAAGCCCCACCCAGGGCCCTGTGCCCCTCAGCAATTATGAAGAGAAAGTTGAGAGGCAAAGGAAAAATGTGACGCTTTGGTTTCCAATCTTGGTAGATTGGGAGGTCAATCCACGGAAGAGACGCCGTCACTCGAGATCTAGAAAATATATAAGTAAAAGGAACAGTCAGAGTAAGCTATGGGTATGGCAGAGATCGCTCAGTTCTCACTCTGATAGACCAGCCCATCACCACCGAATATAATTAGTTGTGCAGGATACAGTACATGGAGAAGAGACAGGTTAGGAAAGCTAGGAGGAGGAGTGTTGATCATGGTAGATAATAAAATTACTGCTAAAGAATTAAAACTTGGTGATAGCATTGCTGAAGTGGTAGCAGTTGAAATTGAGGATAATGATAGGTCAAAATTGGACATTGTATCAATGTATTTACCTCCTAAGACTAAATCTTGGAGCAACGATGAATATAATGAATTAATTTTGGAAACCTTGCGTATGTTAGAAATTATTTGTAAAAGGAAAAATAGGCTTATTCTTGCAGGGGACTTTAATTGCGGGGAGGTGGATTGGGAATGTTTGGATGCGGGTTCAAATGAAAATACTTGGGGTAGCAAATTTCTTGAACTAACAATGGGGTATCTATTAACACAACACGTTATGGAAAATACAAGATTTAGAGGAGGTGATGAACCATCAAGACTTGACTTATTATTCACCAAAGACCCCCAAGAAATAAAGAACCTAACATATTTGAGTCCCATGGGAAAAAGCGATCATGCTGTGATTGAATTTGAATTGACAGTGGAATTTCTGGAAGGCAGAGAGGAGGAACATAGGGAATATAGACTAAATTATAGTAAGGCGGATTATGAATCATTACGAGGATACTTTGCAAATATAGATTGGTCATTTATTGAGCAAGAACAGAATATTCAGGTAAAATACACCATGTTACTAGACATTTACAGGGAGGGGGTAGATAAATATGTACCAACATTTAAGGATAGAAAGCTGGCTAAGGAGAAAGAGTGGTTTAACATGCGATGTCACATTGCCCAGAACAAAAAGGACTCTGCATGGAATAAAGTGAGAAGGAGACACACTGAGGAAAAATGGGATGAGTATAAGAATGCTAGAAACAACTATGTCAAGACTATAAGAGAGGAGAAAAAGAACTTTGAAAAAGATATAGTAAACAAATGTAATAAAGAACCCAAACTGTTCTATAGTTATATCAACGGAAAAACTAAAATAAAGGACAAAATAACAAAGCTTAGGGTAGAGGGTCAATTATATGAAGACACAGTGGGTATGTGTGAAATTATGAATGATACATTAACATCCGTGTTTGTGGAGGAGGATGACTATGTAGAACCTGTGGTGGAATTGAACGAGATACAGGGACTAGAGTCGATAGAAGTCAACAAGGATGAACTAAAATCATTGTTGGAAGAATTGGACGTGAGAAAATCTATGGGCCCAGATAACATTGCTGGATGGGTATTAAGAGAATGTTCTGAACAACTAGTGAGACCTATTTTTAATATTGTTCAACACTCATTAAACAAGGGGGAACTTCCCTTAGAATGGAAACAAGCAAATATAACTCCAATATATAAAAGTGGAAATAAAGAAGACCCGCTAAATTATCGACCGGTATCCTTAACGAGTGTTATATGCAAGCTTTGTGAAAAGATTATTAGAAAAAGATGGGTGGGTATGTTGGAGGAGAGGGAAATAATTTCAAGCAAGCAGTTCGGGTTCAGAAAAGGTCATTCGTGTACCACAAATTTGTTGAGTTACTATAATAGGGTAATTGACATTGTACAAGGGAGGGAGGGGTGGGTAGATTGTATTTACTTAGATTTCAAGAAGGCATTTGATAAGGTGCCTCATAAGAGATTGTTGTGGAAGCTCAGGACTGTGGGGCGGGTTGAGGGAGTATTATTAAAGTGGATGGAAAACTATTTAATTGGGAGGGAAATGCGAACAGTAATAAAAGGAAAGTTCTCCTCGTGGAAAAGGGTAAAAAGCGGAGTGCCTCAAGGATCGGTGTTGGCCCCAATCATGTTTTTGGTTTTCATCAACGACCTTCAAATGGGAATAGGCTCATATATATCTATGTTTGCTGATGATGCAAAATTAATGAAGCATATTACAAGTAGGAGTAGTTGTGAAGAATTACAGAGAGACCTAGATAAGTTATATGAGTGGAGTCAAACTTGGAAAATGGAATTCAACACGAGTAAGTGTCAGGTTCTTGAGATGGGAAAAAGTAAATATAGACCTTCTTGGGGATATAAAATAGGAGATGAAATAATTAGTAAAGCTGTGAAAGCAAAAGACCTAGGGGTAGTTGTGGCAGACAGCTTGTCACCTGAACAGCATATAAATAAAATAACTGGTGAAACCTATGCAGTGTTGACTAACATGAGAATAGCTCTGAATTATTTAGATGAAGCGATGTTAGCAAAAATAATAGGGACAATAATACGACCAAGACTGGAGTATGCAGCAGTGGTGTGGTCTCCACACCTTATAAAACATAATAAAAAACTGGAAAGAGTTCAGAGAGTTGCCACTAAGATGATAGCTAGCCTTAGAGACCTGCCTTATGAGGAGAGATTGGAGAGGCTAAAGCTGCCAACGCTGAGGGAGAGGAGAGAGAGAGGTGACATGATCATGATGTTTAAGTGTGTGAAAGGTTTTGAGAAGATCGACAAGGGAGATTTTGTGGTGAGGGAAGAACCAGGGGTCATGATTGTAAGTTGAGGAAAGTTATATGTAAGTCTGATGTAAGAAAGTTCAGCTTCCCGTATAGAAGCATTGAGTGTTGGAATAAGTTGGATGGGGAGGTGGTGGGAGCAAGAAATATCCAAGCTTTTAAAGCAAAATTGGATAAATGTAGAGAGAGAGACAGGACAACACGAGCTTAGGCTCAAATCCTGTATACTACAATTAGGTGAGTACAAGTCGGGAAGCTTGGTTATAGCAGTTCTTATTTTAATTTTCTTTTATTATTTTTTACAAAGTTTTTTCGTAGTGAGTACCCAATCATAAAGACGATTCCGTAAGAGAATTAGCGTACCCTTACGATGTGTGGTCTCTCTTTCTTCTCCCTGTGGCGGGTGTTTCAAACAGCTGACGAAAGGGTTTGAAAGAGTGCCATTATACTGTACTGTATTATAGGCATATCGTCAATGATTCCGGGGCCACTACTAAATATTAGGTTTTCCTTCTTCCCTCCGGGACTCAAATCTATAATTTGTTCGATTTGTGAATGAGGCGAGCTTGAAGGTGGGTTCAAGATTCAAATGTTCAAAACGAGATTGTTCGAGATAGAAGAGCTAATTGTATATCAAATTAATCACGACTATATGTAAAAGGATAAAATCATACCAGTATGGGGGTTGAAGACTGAGGATTCAGCTTCATAATCCTCTAATTTAAATAAAGTAATTTATCAGTATTTATTTCTCTTTCACTAAACACAATTTGCATCTGCCTATACGTATTTTGATTACGATTCCTGATTGCACTTCGTACTAGTTAGCCTCGATACACCAACACATTTGCTACTAGGGTGGCGTGGGAAACCAACCTACTGTCTCGTGTAGTGGTGTACTGATATGTAGATATTATAAGTTTGTTGTTTTCAAAGTATAATTTCTGATAAATTTAAATGCATTTTTCCACATATAGATTTTGTTTATAGTGTGTTGTCGTTTTGATAATTTTTTATTTTAATGAGTTTGTTATATTAATTTGAATAGTAACTTCTTATTTTGTTTTCGAATTTGTTATATTAATTTGAGCAGTAACTTCTGATTTTGTTTTCAAGTTTTATATTTGAATTAATATATCTATTCATTTTGTAGGTGCATGTAGCATTACTATGTTACATAAAATAAATATTAAATGAAACAGTAGTTACAATATAATCATATATTACATTATGCATAATAAACATATGTACAATACAAAACTTTCAAACTCAAATATACGGTACTAATATATATCTATTAAAAAATGCTCAAGACAGGTTAATACTCTCTCTTACTTAAATCACTACAATAAACTGTAGAGACTTACCAGCTTTGCAGGAAGTGTCATTTTGGCAGTAAATATAATCCTGCTGTCAATGTGGTGGTTAGTTTCAATCACCTTTGTTAAACTTCCATTACAAATAAACAAATCAATTATTACAAATTATAGTAAATCCAATACAGGTCTAACTCACTATCCGATGCCCTGATTTAAGATATTATTACAAGTTTTTAGGTGTTTGTGTTCGGACTTTGGCTGGTCCAAGAGCACATCCCCATTTACCACATTAATTTTAGGGTTTCCTATCCGAGTTTTCTATTTAAGATCGGGTTTTCAGCAACGTAACCTTATCGTAAATCGAGGGAGACCTGTAGCACATTTTGAAACTAAGCCATGGGGTAAACATAATCTTCTGTCCGGTTTTGAGAACTACAGTACTGTACAGTATATGTTTGCTCCACCACTATTACATATCAGGCATAAATCAGGATACGGATAAACTAACCAATACTAATTATAATACAAACAAAATGTGACCACAATGGGATGGAGATAAAGAAGGATTAACACCTTAACCCATTGGCTGCGGGAGACATTCCAGAACGCCATGGCAATTCACAGGTTTTTTAAAGCCTCTTAAAGCCTGTAGAATCGAGTGCGAGGGAGCGGGAGCGAGACAGGCCACCTATCCTCTCTCCACCCAGCCGGCCGGGACACTGAGGAGTATAAGCCATACTCTCGCTAGACATACAGCGCTGCCAAAAGCAAATGTAGCGCGACATTAGCGATAATTGCTCAGTATTAGCGAATGTCTATGGTAGTGCTACGGGTGAAGCCCGCGTGCTACGAAGCTCGTTTTGGTGTTATTTTTAAGTTATTTTCTTTTAAATTTTGGCTGAATAAATTTAATTTAATTCAGACACTTGCTTAACCCTTGGAATCCGGGAGGCCTCATATGAGGCAAATGCGCGGCTAAAAAGTCGCCGATATAATCATCAGAACTCGGCAACCACGCAACGTAGCGATGTCATCTCAACAGCAGTCTACAGACAAGAAAACGTTCTACAATTTGCAAAAGAATTGACTGCTCTAGGTGGTCTCAATCAGTAGCTACTGAATTATGAAATTTGAAAATACCAAACTTCATATGAGGCCCCCCGGATCCCAAGGGTTAATCAATCAGGAGTGCCTGAATGAGCCCTAATATGGCAGAAAGACAGTATGCCCGCAGTGTAAGTGTTAAAAGATAACAAATTTGTATTTGGGGTAAATTTTGTTGGTACAGTACCAGTATCGTAGGTTATATTGGGCCCTGAACTGCATTTTATTAATATTAATTTTCTCCTTTATTATACACTCCCTAACTCTCTATCACTTAAAATCTTGTCTAATAGTTTTAGGCCTCTGTAATTCCCAAACTCAAAACTCAAGAATATCTCTTTTTACCTTAACCCGTACTCTACCGTAGGATACAGTAATAAAAGTCCTCCCCAGTCCCAGGCAATGTGGCAAAAATGGCAGGAGAGACAACCTTTCCACCTCAAGAGTGAGGCAAGACTGGCCCTGCACCCTTCAGCGGGCCTTATATGCTGTGAGAAGTGTTGCCAACACGGGAGCAGTGCTCACACGGTCGTGGTAGCTGGTACAGGGTTGTACAGGCAGTTACAAGGAAAGTACATTACTGACGACTATATCCGTCGCTGGGACTGGGGAGTTACTTATCTAATGACGACTATAGTCGTCTCTGGGATTGGAGGGGTAAACAGGTGTACTGTATACTATACCAGTAAACATAAATTATAATGTTCGCGTTGGAGTCCACCAGGGTTCTGTATTAACCCCTCTCTTCTTTGTTATGGTTTTGGAGGAACTATTCAGAGATTTTAGAGCTGAGCTCCTTGGAAACTGCTATAAGCAGATGACCTAGGTCTTGTTATTGTTGTTGTAGTAGCCCCGAGATGCTCATTATGGGAATCTCATGGCATCCAGGTAGTCCCAAGAGCCGCACCTCCCTGGGGGGAGGTAGGGTATAGCGAGATCCGTTTGTGTGGGGACAGCGGAGGAGGAGGTCAGTTTCCTCCATCTGCAGCTCTCACCATTGCAGGTGGATCTCATCAGTGAGTTACTCCCCGTTTTAGTCGCCTTATATGACACGCATTAAGATATGCGAGGCATATTTTTTTCTTCCACTAAATATGGAGGACCCTCCTACCCATAGTGGGGTGACCTAGTTCGTATCGCAAATAATGTGCAGGATGCCGAGGTCAAGTTCAGGAGATGAAGAGAGGGCATGACAGGTAGATGATTAAGAGTTAATACAACTAAAAGAAAAGTTTTGCAAAGTAGATTAGGGCTTGGAAATGTAAAAAAGTGGTGTGTACCCATGTGCAGCATGCAGAAAAGGGGTGGGCGCAAACACAATTCAGTGTAGCGTATGTCGCTGATTGGTACACTATGGGAAGAAGCGTTGTACTGTACTAGAATAAAAAGACCAGCTGAGGAAGAATTCTGAGGTTGATTTTTTTTTTTTTTTTTTTTTTATGTGCATGAAGGAGACAAAACGCAAAGCTGCCTCTAACAAGTGTCTTTCTAAAAGTTAATAGAGTGACAAGAGAGCCAATTTCAAGGTAAGTTGGAGTCAAAATGTCTGGACTCACGAAGCTTGACGCAGTTTAAGTCATCGGATGAGAGAAAGACAGATTGAGGGAGAGTTCCAAAGCTTAATTGTTGAGCATAAGAAAGACTGGGAAAAATTGGTTCACTCTTGGGTTAAAAAGTTAGACAGAATAGAGATGGGAATGTGTTGAAAGGCGGGTGCCCCCTACTCTGTATGAGAGTAGGTATACACTGAGAAGGCTATGAAGAACATTGATTATTGTAATAGCGGTAGAAGGGTGAGAGAGATGCAACATTGTGGTGTGGTGTGTTGTTGTCATTCCCTAGGCTGGCTGGCCGAACAGCCCCGAGTCCCTAAGGAAGGCCATGGCCACGATCGGGATTTCCCACATGGATCTCAAGGAGTGTAGATTAGGTTGTTGGCGTAAGTGATTGTGTGGAATGCAGTGTTCTATGATGTGTTTAATGGTATGGGGTGCTTTGTTACATCCTGGGCAGGTGTCGTCAACAGAGTTATCCAGTTTCTTCTGATAGCTCAGAAGAGCTGGATGTCGCCCACATCTCAACCTGGCCAAGTGGACTCTGTCCTCATGAGGAAGGGAGGATTCGGAAGGAGGTATTTCGGTAGGTCGTGCCTGCAGCTGTGTGTTGTCGTTGAGTGATTGGATGGAACGGCGAGATATATGAGTATGGATGTGCTTCTGGAAGCTGGTTTGGGGTGGGCAGTGAGGGAGAGATGACAGTATTTGTGTGTTGTTGTTGTTGTTCCCGCAGTTGCCTGGCCGAACAGCCCCGAGTCCCTGAGGAAGGCCATGGCCACGATCGGACTTTCCCACAGAGCTCTCATTGAGTGTAGATTGTGTTGTTGGCGTAAATGGTTGTGTGAAATGCAGTCTTCTATGATGTGTTTAATGGTATGGGGTGCTGTGTTACATCCCGGGCAGGAGTCGACAACGGAGTCATCCAGTCTCTTCTGATAGCTCAGGAGAGCTGGATGGTGTCCGCATCTCAGCCTGGCCAGGTGGACTCTGTCCTCGCGAGGAAGGGAGGATTCGGAAGGATGGATTTCGGGAGGTCGTGCATGCAGCTGCGTGTTGTCTGTGAGTGAGTGGATGGATCGGTGAGAGATATGAGTATGGATGTGCTTCTGGAAGTTGGTTCGGGGTGGGCAGGGAGGGAGAGAGGACAATAATTGTGTGTGATACCGTGTGCTGGGTGTTGTTTTGATATTTCTTGGTGTCTGTGGGTGTGTTGCCATGTAGTTTAGTGGGTGGTCTTGGTTCGTGGAGGCTGCTGCCAGGAATTGAGTGCCTCTCATGTCCAGATGGTCTTTGACTTTGAGGATTTTGGTTTCTTGATGTAGGTGATCTGTGGGTGCACTAGCTGTGCAGCCTGTAATGATCTTCAGGGCTTTGTTTTGAATAGTCTATTTGTTAGTAGTCTTGGCAAATCCAACGTCAAGGCTATTAACCTAATTGCAATGACGACTTGTCTAATTTGACTGCTATGTCGTCATTCCAACCGCGGTTAAAAAGAAAACGTCTAGAGTCTACTCCTTATCTTGCTCTAGGAGACGTTGTACATTAACCAAAACTACCACCGAAGGTGAAAAAAGCATAGAAGAGAAGAAAAAGGGGTTTACCTTAGTTACCGCTCAAGGCCCATCCCGTGTTCCGTCATGCGCCGATCCCTGTCGAACGTGCGCATAAGCGACCCTCTCTTGTTATCATTTTTTCACGCGTCGCCATTGTTGAAGTCCGCTTTTGTTGTGCTCCTTCAATTCACCCTGTTTTAGGTTCGTTTCGGCTTTTCTGGCCTTCTTTTTGTTAGACAGATGTTACGTGATCTAGGACACACGTAAATGGGCTCCTCAGTGTGTTTAATGGAGACGCGTGTGGAAATAGCTACCGAAGGTACGGGGGCGCTTGGCGTTCCCCGTCTATATTTTTTCATTCTTTCTCTTTTCATATTCTTTTTTCCTGTTAGTCTGGGCATAGTTTAGCTTTTAGCTTCATTTAGCCTAGCTTGTTTATCATTCAGGACTTGCTATGCCCCTATGAGTTCTCATTTTTTCATAGCCTAGGTGTACAGTTGGTTCACAATCTGAGATTTCGTGGTGGCGGTGCTGTTTGTAGTGTTTGTGTCAGCCGCATAAATAGCGTTATTCCCGAGTCCCCCCTTTCGAGCCTTCACTGTGTCTCAAGGGCCTGGGCGCTTGGTGGTTCGTGATATCCAGGGGTACCCCACGGGGGCCTCTCCCTCACACCACAGGGTTTTTCGCCCCTGACACATTCTCTACTCGCGGCTAGGCCACCCTTTTTCTCGCCAGTTTCATTTACTGGTTTTTGTGTTCCCTTCCTGTTTTCACCTCCATCCTTTCATAGCTTTTGCCCAATCCTGGGGTACCCCACGGGGGCCCCTGTTTGTGCCAAACCACCCAACCTGCCACTTCTCCTCATGGGCTTTGCTCTATCTCTGTGGGTTGGGTGGTTCCCGGGGGATGTGCCTCCTCTCCCCTGGTGTGTCTTCCTTGCCTCTCCCTTGACCGGTTGAGTCAGGATATTATCAAGGAAGACACTGCTCAGCTTGATGGTCATCGTCGCTTGGAGTTCATAAGGAGTTGACGCTTGTTTGCGGGCCTTTTTTGGTTTTCCTAGACGCCCCTCTCGCTTGTTCGGCACCGGGCCCTCTTGGCCGGTCCCGCAAATTTGCGGAGTGCTCGATTCGGTCCTCTGGGTCGTTTCGGCTCCCCGCAAATTTGCGGAGATCGCTGGGGGGTCTCGTGGCGATGTGGGAGGTTTGTGTCGGTACGGTTCTACCTCCATTGGCCCGCAAATTTGCGGTTATAGTTGGCTTTCACTGTTGACCCTTTTTTGTGTCATATTGCCTGTTACTATATTGGTGTCTACACTTTATGGTGTTAGGGCCCTGCATGTGAGGTGTTGAGTGGTGTTTAACACTTTCTCCATCTTTGCAGGTTCTGCTTGTGCTCTTGCGCATCGCCCTCCCTCATCACCTCCCTCGGTGTTCCCGGTTTCGAGTGAGTACGCCTTCCAGTTTGCATGTGTATTCTTGTTTACCCATGCTCATTCCCTGGTTTTTATTGGACATTCTCTTCGCTTACTCCGTCACCGTGCCGCTTATGCTGTGTGTTCTTCCATTGCAGGTGTGATGCCTTGCTTTCGCCAGGGCTGTGGCTCCCCGTGTTTAGAGTGCCACAGGTCCTGCCTACGCCACTCCCAATGTGTGTCCTCTACGGCCTACCTCCCTGCGCTGTGTGGCCCGTGTATGGACCTGGTCGATGTCGTGGACCATCACCCTGGTTCCTCTGACGCGGCGGTGGCCTCGGCATCCCTTCAGTCCGTGTGGGCGGTGGTCTCCCACCACATTCGATCTGTGGGCCATCGCTCCCCGGCTTTTGTGGATGACCGGATCCGTGTGGCCCTGGGCATCCCTGACCCGTCTGGGGGCCGTTTACCTGGCCCTCTCCCTGCTCGGGCCCTTCTTCCTGGGTCCCGTGGTCGGTCGTCGCATCGTCGGGAGGATCCCCAGCTCCGTCCACGCTCTCGCTCTCCTCGTCGTCCGTCCTCTACTGCCCCTCCTCGTCCTCCTGATGGCCTTGACTCCGGCCGTCGCCCTCGTCATGGTTCTCGCCCTGAGGCCGGGGTTAGCGTCTCTGCCCCTGTACGCCCTCCCCTGGCCTCTCCGGATAGGGGCTCTACTACTTTCCGCCCGCTTCCCCTGCACAAAAGACGTCCTCTTCATGTGTCCTCCATGCGCGCGGATGTACATACTGTAGCTGGCCCTCTGCTCCCTCCTCCTACTCTGTCCAGGGGGGACCGCCAGGTTGTAGTTGCTTCTCCTCCTACTTCTCCTGCTTCTGTGCCTCTTCTTCCTTCGCGGTCTCGTCCCAAGGTGGAGGTCCCTCCCTCCTCCTCCTCGGTGTCGGGCCGCCCTGTTCTCTCAGCCCCGGGGATCCTTGCTCTGTTTCCCCCCGCGGCTCCTTCTGACCTCCTTTCACCCGGCCAGCCTTCCCACTCCCGTCATCCTACTCCTCTTCCTTCTTCTATACCTGATCTTCGACTTCCGGCTCCCCGAGTGGGTACCCCGCCGCTTGACTCGGTAGAGTATAGCGAAGTTTCGGGGTCCCCTTTCTCGGGGGCTGACGTGTCGCTGGAAGAGGGGGATGATGATGTTTCCCCCTCGGGCGTTAGTGAGCGGGGGCGAGACCCTCTGGGACGCCACGGCAGTCGTCGCTCGCCTTCTTTGGGCCGCGACGCTTCTGTTTCGTGTCATGGGTCTCGCTCTCGCTCACGCTCGCCCCTGCGGGCCGAACAATCTTCGGGGGGGTCGCCTCTCTCGGATCGATTTTCGGCTATGCAGGGGTGGGTTGTGTCACACTTCGACGCGCGATTGGAGGCGATGCAGGAATCCCTCTTGTCGCGCTTCTTGGCGGTGACACAACCTCAGCGTCTCACCCAACCTACCCCTGCTTTGGTCCCCCTCCCCTCTGCGGTGGACCACATTCCCTCTCGCCCTGCTTCTCCTCCTGCCCGGTCGTCGGATAGCACTGCTCCTGCCCTGGCTCAGGTGGTTGCCCCTGCTGTCTCCCATGCGGGGGTCCTCCGTCTGCTAGGGCAGGGTCCGCGCTTGCCCCCCATCCAGAAGGCCAAGGTCCCGTCGAGGACTATGCCTCTCCTCTATGGCTCCTTGGCTGTTTGGAAGGGGGTGCAGGCCTCCCACCCGGAGCGTGCTACCGATTTCCCGTCAGGTGAGAGGGCCCTACCTTTGGGCTGGTCGGTCCAAATTAATGATCGAATGCAGTTCAGGGCGTTCAGGGTGGATGGTCAGGTGGCCGACGTGGAGGTGCGGGCTTACCCGACGAGGACTGACCTTCAGTACTTTTCGGTAAAGCCCAAGCCCCCGTCTGCTCCTCGGACTAAGCTCTGGTCAGACTTCAGCCGCCAGGACATCCTTCAGGATGTTCAGTCCCTCGCTGTATTGACGGGACTGTCCTCCTATGGGACGGGTTTGAGCGACGATGGTAAGCCTGGCTTAGCCGTCGTCCTTGATAATCCTCTCCCATTGGAGGCCTGGTTTGCTGAGGCCTTAGAATTTGCCAACCGTTCCGTCGACAGATCAGTTTCAGTCCCTCCCCCGGAGTCGTCACTGCTTTTGCCTCCTCTTGTGTCTGTCGGCGGATTGGATGGCAAGTTCTGGTCCTGGATTAGCGCTCCCAAACTTGAAATTTGTGCTATTGCTAACCCGTTCTTTTCCCACCCAGATAAGTCCTCTGTCGACAGGGATTTTACCTTGCGGCAGAGGGTGGCGAACTTATTGTCTTGTCTTTTAGGTTCCCTCCAGACATCTGTTCACCACCTGCGACTTATCGAGGCGACTGCACCTGGCGATCTTCGCGAGGGTTTGGACCACGTTCGGCGGATCCACCTTCAGCTCGCGGTGTCTTTGGTTCCCGAGCTGAAGGCGGTTTTGTGCGAGGCTACTCGACAACGCCAAACGGTAAGGTCCTCGTTCTGCCGGAAGGCCCCTTTGGATATTCGTCAGGGTTTGTTATACTCTGAGCTATATACATCGGGGCTGTTCGCGCAGGATGCTTGGGAACGCTACGCTTCTCTGTCAGCGGACCCTGCTTACGACACGCACAGACGCGCTGTGTCGCGACCAGGGTCTTCGCAGTCCCGTCCTTCTGCCGGTCCTCCTCGGAGTGCTGGCGCCGCTGCTGCTGCCAAGAAAGGGCGCAGGAAAGGGAAGTTGCCGGCTAGAGCGTCGGTTCCGCCTCGTACTTCTGCTCCTGCTCCCTTTCATCCCCGCCGAGAGGGGGCTGGCCAGCCTTCCACTTCCGGCCGCACTTCGACGGGGTCCGACGCACGACGGACAGGGGATGGGGTGTCCCGCCCTTTTCGGCGAGGTGGGGGGGGTAGAGGTGGTCAACGTGGGTCTTATGACCGCAAGGACCGTACCGGGGGACCCTCCACGTCAAAAAATGTGTAGGTTCTCCGGGTCGGTCTCCTCCTTGTTCTCCTTCTCGCCTCGCCGAACGGGTCGCTCACCTCATCTCGGGGGCTCCCACAGGTTGTTTTCGCCCTTGCGCCCCTCGGTGGCCGCGAGGGACGTGGGGGCGGAAGATTGCACGGAGGGGTCTAACCTGGAGATGGAAGTCCAGACCCCCACTCAGCTCTTGTCAACGAAGCCGGCCTGTCTCTTCGGAGGTGGCCGCCGTGATTACATCCATGCACGAGCAGGGAATCGTCAGGGAAGTGAAAGCCGGTCACCCGGTTTTCCTCTCCCGTGTTTTTCTGGTACCGAAGAAGGACTGCGACGCGATGCGACCGGTGGTGGATCTGTCGGCCCTCAACGGGCACATCGTGAACACGCGATTTCGGATGCTAACGGTGCACCAGGTACGACTGGCCCTGCGACCTCTGTCGTGGGTAGTGTCGCTGGACCTCAAGGATGCGTATTGGCACGTCCCTATACATCCTCGTTTCCAGCGATTCTTGGCCGTTCGGACTTCCGATCGTGTGTTCATGTTCGACAGGCTTCCCTTCGGTCTCAACATCGCGCCGCGGATCTTCTCGAAACTGGTGAAGCAGGCTCTGGATCCTCTCCTCAGGGGCGGCCTCCAGATCCTGTTTTACTTGGACGACTGGTTGATAGTTTCAGACACCCTCGAACACTGCGTTCGCGACACCCTCACGGTAGTTCAACACATCACACAGTTAGGGTTCAAAATAAACATTCCCAAGTCCCGCCTGACCCCGTCGCGTGTCGTGACGTGGGTAGGTCTCGAATGGGATCTGACAAACGCTACGGTTACCCAGAGTCAGCCAAACGCGGTGAAACTTCGCAGGAAGGTCTTCGCCGTGTTGCACTCGGTCTCCCTCACGAGGAGGATCTGGGACTCGTTAGTGGGTTCCCTGAATTGGGCTGCTCTGACCATTCCCTTAGGGAGGCTCAGGCTGCGCCGCCTAATCCTCATGGGCAACAGGGTGTTTCCGTTGGTCCCTATGGATCGGCTCATGCCGATCCCGCGTTCCATTCACAGACACTTAGGACACTGGGTTGCTCGGGGCACGCTCTCTGCGGCTGTGCCCTGGACCGCCCCCCCGCCGACGATCTGGGTGGATACAGATGCGTCGAGCGAGGTGGGGTGGGGTTACCAATCCAACCTGGGACATCAACATCACGGCAGATGGGTGGGACACACACACCTACACATCAATGCCCTCGAACTCTTGGTTCCCTTGTTCTTCCTGCGGGACCACGCGCTGGCCCTTCGGGGCCTGTCGGTGGCCTTCAGGATGGACAATCAGACAGCTGTCCACTGTATCCAAAAGCAGGGGTCCTCCAGGTCTTTGACTCTGTTGGGGATCTCCGAGAAGTTGTTCTTCCTCGCGAACCGACACAACATCTCCCTGCACGCCTCCTACCTGCCCGGGACTGCCAACCTGTGGGCGGACGCCCTGTCGCGAGGACAGGGCGTTCTTGTAGAATGGGCGATGAAACAGACTGTATTCGACGACCTCGCGGCTTCCTGGGGTGTTCCGGAGGTCGACTTGTTCGCATCGAAGGAGACGCGCAAGTTGCCTCGGTACCTATCCCTCCGGACTCGTACTCCGGAGGGGGGTCCGGACGCTTTCATGGAAGACTGGAGCAGGTGGCAGTCGATATACATATTTCCGCCACCAGACGCACTGTTGATGTGCAAAGTCCTCGCGAGGCTGCGGCTGTACCGCGGCAGAGTCTGGCTCATAGCGCCTCTGTGGCCGGCCCAGGCTTGGTACTCCCAGTTGAAGCGGTGGTGCCCGAGTCCGGTCCCTCTCCCTCTCTCACACTTCCACTTGAGCCAGGTTGGCGACCTACGGACCTTGTTGGCCTTCGCATCGTGGATGTTCGTGAGGCACGGTGGCTCCCAGTCCACGGACGGGACCTGACTGACTTCCTGAAGCGTTCATGGACGTCTTCGACTTGGGGGACTTACGAGTCCCACTGGAGGTCTTTTACTAGGTGGATACAGGACACTCGCCAGACTGTTAGCTCTCCTTCCCTCGTCCTACACTACTTGTTTCACCTCTTCCGTACACGTCGCTTTCAGGTCAACACTATACGTAACCACTTGTCTGCCATCCGGGAGGTCTTTGAGTCCGTCACGGGGCTGGTCGTTCCTCCGAAGGAGCTGGATTCCTTCAAGAAGGCTGCCTTCAGGGAGCGACCCCCTCCGCGCCAGATCCCTCCTCAGTGGGATCTGGGGCGTGCTCTGGACCTTCTGGCTTCACACACATATACACGGGACACTACACCGGTTCAGTTGCTGGAGCGTACACTCTTCCTTGTCGCTCTGGCCACTGGGGATAGGGTGTCTGGACTAGCTGCCATGTCACGGTCCCAGGAATGCATGCGATTCTCCCCGTCATTGAATGTCGTCACGTTAGCCCCCTCCCCTCATTTTGTTGCCAAGAATGAGAGAGAGACCCACGTTTTCAAGCCATTCACCATCCAGGCTTTAAAACGTGGGCATACTCACCATGTGTTGTGCCCGGTGCAGGCCTTGCACTCTTATGTTGAGTCTGTGGCTCCGACTTTGGGGACTGCTGTGTGGGTGTCTCCTCGGACTGGTGGGAGGCTTTCGAAAGTACAGATAGGACGCCACATTTGTCGGGTTATTCGTGCCAGTAACCCTGCTTGTCGGGGTTCTGCTCACGATGTGCGGTCCTTTGCTGCCTCCTTACGGTTCCTGCAGACTCGTTCGTTGCCTGACGTCGCCTCGGCAGGTTTGTGGTCGTCTATCAATACCTTCATCTCCTCCTACCTCTCCA
The DNA here is from genome assembly GCA_037953745.1 of Lithodes maja. Lineage (NCBI taxonomy): Eukaryota > Metazoa > Arthropoda > Malacostraca > Decapoda > Lithodidae > Lithodes > Lithodes maja. The sequence goes on from JBAKBP010002102.1 coordinate 73,422, forward strand.
TGTCCATTGTTAGACCCCCTCGGCCTGTGATAGCTCTCGGGCGTCGTGTTTCCTAGAGCTCTTGCGAGGTTGCCTGGTCTTCCCCCCCTTGTCACTCTTTCTTTTACTTTGTTTTCTTTGAAAAAGGGGGGGGGGAGTACGGGTTTGCAACACTGGATTACAAGTTTGGGATTATGTTATATGTATACAGTACATAAGTGTTTTTGCCTCCTTGAAAATTGTGTTTTCAGTTTGTGTTCCTTGTTTTTTGTTCATTTGGAAGAAAAGGGATTTTATGTACAGTGCTTTTTGGTTTAAGACAAGTCTATGGTTTTGCATTAATATGAATGATGGGCACGTGTTAAAACTGCTCTTTTTAGCTACTCCTCAGTTTTTCACGCTTTTATTAAACTCTCTTGTTTAACTTGTGTTTCTTTGTCATTCATACTTTTGTCTTATGCATTGGTTTTTTGGTATATTGGGCTTGGATGTCCTCCTCCTATTTGTTATGCAGCCTTGACGTTGGATTTGCCAAGACTACTAACAAATTGGGAGGTTTGACGTACCTCCCAACCTACCAAATAGGAAAACCTACTATTTGGTAGTAGTCTTGGAAAATCCAACGTACATAATACCCTCCCTCACTCCGGACCCCTGCCCATCCGCGTTCTTCTGCTGGCGTGAGATGTGATAACAAGAGAGGGTCGCTTATGCGCACGTTCGACAGGGATCGGCGCATGACGGAACACGGGATGGGCCTTGAGCGGTAACTAAGGTAAACCCCTTTTTCTTCTCTTCTATGCTTTTTTCACCTTCGGTGGTAGTTTTGGTTAATGTACAACGTCTCCTATACGGGGAAGAGCAAGGTTATGGTCTTCGAAAGGGGTGAAGTCACAGAGTGTGAGGTGAAGCTGAACGGTCAGGCTATGGAGATCGTCAACTCTTTTAAGTATCTGGGCAGTGTGTTGAGTAAAGATGGGACTATGGATGAAGAGGTGCGAGAGAGGGTACAACAGGGGAAGAGGGTTGTAGGAACGCTAAAAGCAGTAACAAGAAATAGGGTGGTCAGTATGGAAGTGAAGAAGTCCTTGCATGACAGTGTGGTAATCCCGACACTGACTTACGGAAGCGAAGCATGGACGTTGGTTGAGAGACTCAGACCAAGAGTGAGAGCAGTGGAAATGAATTACTTAAGGAGTGCGTGCGGAATTACATGGAGGGATAGACAGACTAATGAGGAAGTAAGAAGGAGGTGTGGTGTGGAGGTAGATGTGCTGGAAAGTGTGAAAAGGAACAACTTGAGATGGTTCGGCCATATGGAACGTATGGAAAGCGAGAGAATGACTAAGAGGGTGTACGAGAGCGAGGTGGAGGGACAGAGGGGGAGAGGTAGACCGAATATGAGGTGGAAGGATGGAGTGAGGAACTACATGAATGAAGGCGGTGCTGGTTGGGGGGGAGGGGCGTCGACTGACTGGGGACAGAGGTGTATGGGGGCGGTTCGTTCGTGGCCACCCCTTCGGGGATCACGGCGTCAGGCAATAGATAGATAGACAACGTCTCCTAGAGCAAGATAAGGAGTAGACTCTAGACGTTTTCTTTTTAACCGCGGTTGGAATGACGACATAGCAGTCAAATTAGACAAGTCGTCATTGCAATTAGGTTAATAGCCTTGACGTTGGATTTTCCAAGACTACTACCAAATAGTAGGTTTTCCTATTTGGTAGGTTGGGAGGTACGTCAAACCTCCCAGTAAAGTCTTATCATGTATTTCAGCTAGGTTAGAAGCCCAGGCTGGGCTTGCGTATTCCACCACTGATCTTATGTATTGTTTATATACTGTGGTGGTAGTTTCTTTGTTGTGTCCAAATTTTGTGTGAGCAAGTGACCTGAGGGCGTTAAGTCTGGGTGTCAGTTTCTTTTTAATGTTTGTGGTGTGCTGTTTGAATGTCATATGAGTATCATATGTTACTCCTAGGATTTTGGGTGTGTGTGTATGTGTTAGGGGTGTGTTGTTTATGGTGAGTTGAGGGATGTATTCGTGTTCTCCTGTCCAACTTGTGAGCAGGGTTGCGGTGGATTTGGCTGGGGCTAGATTAAGTCTGTTTGTAGTGCACCAGCCATGTAGTGTGTTGAGATAGGGTTGAAGGAGATCTGTTGCTCTTTTTGGGTCATGGTGTGTGCATGTGAGTGTTATGTCATCTGCATAGGAGGCTAAGTTTATTTGGGGCGTATTGGGTGTAGTTATATCGTGCATGTACAGATTGAAGAGTGCGGGCGATAGGACGGATCCTTGTGGGACTCCGTTTGGAAAGTTTCTGATTTTAGATAACTGACCGGCAAAAGATACGTGTGCACATCTGCCTGCTAGGAAGTTGGCCAGCCACCTTTTTGTGTTGTTGTGCATGTTTGTTTGTTAGGTTGTGGCGGGGGATGGCATCGAAGGCTTTACTAATGTCGAGTGTGGCTAATAGTGATCTGTGTGGTGGTCTAGCTGAGTTGATGCCGTCGAAAGCTCTTTGTGTAAGGTCTGTGAGAAGAGTGTTTGTGGAGTGCAGTGGCCTAAAGCCATGTTGTGTTGGAGCTAGGGGTAGGTCAGGTGTAATTAGTTGTAATACTAGGCGTTCCATGACTTTGGAGGGGGAGCAAAGGAGTGTGATGGGGCGGTGGGAGGAGGGTAGCGTGGGGTCTTTGTTGGGTTTGGGGAATGTGATGATGATACCATGCTTCCAAATGTCTGGTATTGTGTTGTGTGAATAGCTGTAGTTTGATATGTTAGTGAGTGTTTGTATGCCTTGTGGTCCCAGGTGTCTGATGTGTATGTTGCTTATGTTGTCTAGGCCACAGGCGGGTGAGTGCTTGAGATTGTTGATGATATGCTTTGTCTGGTGATTGGTGAAGGGTGTATAGTCAGGGTCTGTGGGGAATTGTCTCTTACGTCGGATGACACGTCGGTCGTCTTTGTGAGGTTTTAGGTGGCTGACATGTGAGAAGTGATTGATGAGAGTGTTTGCTTGTTGTTTACATGAAGGAGTAGTCTGTTGTTGTGATTGCAGCATGTGATTGTGTTGTGTTGCTGTTGGAAAGTGTGATGCTGTTTAGTGTTTTGTAGAGTTTTTGGGAGTTTGTTTTGTGATCAAGTGTTTGTAAGAAGTTATTCCAATTTAGTTTTTGTTGTTCTTGTATTTTGTTGTTAGTTTGGGTGTTGAGTGCTTGAATTTGTTGTGTGATGTCTTGTGTGTGGGGTGCTGGGGAGTGTTTCAGTATGTCGCGTTGTCTGATGAGGTTTTGAATTTCTGGTGTGAAGTTGGGGTTGTGTCTTTTTCTGTTACCTCTTGGAATGTGTTTCTTGTCAGCGTTTTGGATAGTTTTATCGAGTATGTGTACAGCATTGTTGATGTTAGTGATGGGTGTACTGTTTAGAGTTGTGAAGTGTTGTTCTGTCTCATTTGTGAATGCTTCCCAGTTAGCTCTTTTATAATTGGTGTATGTGTGTTTGTGGCTAGCTGGGGTGAGTCTGGTTTTGGTGGTGATAATGATCGGGAGGTGGTCAGAGCCTAAGGTTCTGACCACCCTCCAGGATGTTGTGGGGGCGAGTTCTGGGGAGCAAAAGGTGATGGCTGGAGATGATGGGTTATAGAGGGCTTGGTGAGCAATATGGGTATGTTGATGGATGGCGTTAAGGATGATGAGGTTATCAGTTTGGTTTTGTAGTACCAGCCCTCTGTCTGTGTCGGGGTTGTCGACAAACCAGGCCGACGTCTTGGCGTTGAAGTCACCACCCAGGATGATGTGTGGGGTGTGTGGGGTGTTTGTGATGTGTTGTAAGTGTGGTCTGTATTCATTTGGTACTGTAGGGGATGTTTGGGGAGGGATGTATGTGTTTATGATGGTTATGTTGGAGTTGTTGCCAGTGCGTATTTTAATTGACTGTATTTCTGTTGTGTTATCGTTTGGGGGGAGGAGGGATTTGGTTTGTACACTGGTTACTATGTATGATATTTCTTTGTGTACCAGGGTGATGAGTCCACCGCCCCCGCCGACAGCCCAGTCTTGTCTGATGGTGGTGAAATTATGAAATGTGGGTGTTTTTTGTGTTGTGCGGAGTTTTGTTTCTTGTAAGATGGCAATGTGTATGTTGTGTTGTTTGATGAAGTGTGAGAGTTTGTGTTTCTTTGTGTTGATGCCATCTATGTTCAGTTGAAGAATGTTAATGTTATGTGCACGATGTATGTTGGGTGCTGCTGCACGAGGATGGGGTGGGGGTGGGGGTGAGGGAGGGGCTGGGGGTTGGGATGGGTGAGGTGAGGGTGGGGATTGGGGAGCAGGAGATGGGGGTTGGAATGGATTAGGATGGGGTGTGGTGTGTTGAGTTGAGGATGTGGATGGTATGGGAAGGTTAGGTGGGTTAGGGAGGAGAGGTGGACGGGTTTTAGGGGGGGGAGTGGATGATATGGGAAGGTAAGGTGGGTTGGGGAGGAGAGGTGGACGGGTTTTAGGTGAGGGATTTGACTGGGAGAGGGAGGGGCATGAGGAACAGGTCCAAGTGTTTGTGTAGTGTTTCTTGGAGGCAAGTGTTGTGCAGGTGAAGTGGGTCCAGTTCCCGCATGAATTGCAGAGAACTGAGCCCTTAGTATGGCGACTCGAAGTGATGGGTTTTGAGCAAGTTGGACATATGTATGTGTACGTGGGTCCTGGGTTGCTCTCAATGTCTCCGGCTAGAAGAAGTCTTCGAGAAATGACAGCCGGAGAGTCATTTCTCGGTGTAGGAAAAACTGTGTGATGTGTGTGTGTGGTGTGAGAGGTGTGGAAATTCCCGGCGCGACCGAAGCCGCTCCAAGGACCCGTGCCCCCAGGGAGGGGGCATGGGATGGTTGTGACGGTTTGGCTCCCGAAACTGCTCCCCGCAGCCGGCATCCGGTTTTCCTCCACTGGTCGTTGTGTGATATCGTATGCTGAGTATTGTTTTGATATTCCTTGGTGTCTGTGGGTGTGCTGCCATGTAGTGTAGTGAATGGTGTTAGTTTGTTGAGGCTGCAGCCAGGAATTGAGTGTTTCTCATGTCTGTGTGGTCTTTGACTTTGAGGACTTTGGTTTCTTGATGTACCCTAGGTGATATGTAGATGTAGTAGCTGTGCAGCCTGTGATGATTTTTAGGGCTTTGTTTTGAATGGTCTGCAAGGTGTTGTTGTTGTTGTTCCCCAGGCTGTCTGGCCGAACAGCCCCAAGGTTTTGAGCAAGGCCTAGGCCATAAACGAGCACCCCCACAAAACCCTCCCTGCGTACCACTAACAAAGCCTGGGTGACCGAAGCCACTCCAAAGCAGGGAGCTGAGGAGGGTGCGGATACGCCCGGGAAACCAAAGCCCCACCCAAGGCCCTGTGCCCCTCAGCAATTATGAAGGGAAAGTTGAGGGGCAAGGGAAAAATGTGACGCTTTGGCTCCCAACTTCTAGGTTGGCAGTAGGGAGGTCAATCCACGGAAAAGACGCCGTCACTTGAGATCTAGAAGATATATAAGTAAAAGGAACAGTCAGAGTAAGCTATGGGTATGGCAGAGATCGCTCAGCTCACACTCTGATAGACCAGCCCATCACCACATGACTAGAACCCAATTCTCTCAGCATCAGCTAGGAAAGGCCCTAGAAAGCCGCCTTTGGCGGGGGGATAGCTCCCCTATTTCAACTCCTTTCGGGGTTGGGCACCGGCCCTTGTGGTGTGATTCAGCTAGGTTAGAAGCCCAGGCAGGGCTTGCATATTCCATCACTGATCTTATGTATTGTTTGTATACTGTGATGGTAGTTTCTTTGTTGTGTCCAAATTTTGTGAGCAAGTGACCTGAGGGCATTAACCCGGGAAGCGCGCGCTATAGGTAGTTCAAACCCTCCCGCCAAGCGAGAATATTTGGCTTTGTAATTACTTATTCATATGCGCCTATTTTACGTTTAATATGAAGATATTAACATGTAACAGCAATAAAACAAGTGGGAATAGTATTTGGGGGGTGAAAAAGATGAACTATCGCCGACCCTCCAGTCATGAGGTGAAAGGCGAATGCGGCGTATACTGAGGCCTGAAGGCAGACTGAGCCCTCAGTTTTGCTTTCTTTCTCTTCTTACACTCTCGATATGCACAGTAGACGACCTTGGAACCGGGTTGAAGATATTGGCGCAATAAATAAACTGATAAACGAGGGAATAAGATGAAAAATAGGTGACAATTGAAGGGGGAAGGAGGGGGTTTTTACACATGTGGAGAGGAATTATCTCAATCACATATTCTTTTGTTTTGAGTGCTACTGGGGTCTTTAAAAAAAAAAAATTTAGGCCTTGGATCTTAACCCTCCGACCCCGGCTAGGGAATATCGTGACTGTACTGTGTGTCCGGGGGTTTTCAGGAATTTTGGTCCCTGTTGATTCACATGTTACTCCTGAAATACATTACACAAAGTTATAAAAAAAACAGAAAAATGTAGCACAAACCTTCATGTGTAGAATGCCGTTGAGTAGAGGTCTCTAGCCCAAGTGATTGCATAATGGTGAGCGCGGGAAGTGGAGTGATTTTTATGCGTGAAAATCATCCCGCGTTCGGATGCGTCGCCTTTGCCCAGGCCCCGGCTCGGCTAACCTACTGTTTTCTTAGCCACTCGTCGCGCAAAACCTTTTACCTCCCGGAGGCGATTTTATGTATTGATAGTGATGTTATTATAGTTATTTGGAGTCCAATTATATAAAATATGTTTATTAGGCTATGATTGTAACAAATATTTCACATTTTCACTCGATACCGTAGTTTTTATGAGTAATTGAGGTAGGTTATTGTTATATTAGGCACTGATTATTCGTTATCACAGGTGTTTATTATACTTTGGCCATCTAATATTATGTCATGTGTCACTTTCACTTAGTTATATGCTTTGTAAACGTTTTATATACAATTTATTGTGTCTTTTTTCACTTATTTATATATGTTTTCATAATACATGATTTTTTTATCACAATACACCTGTACATTGTTTTATTTCCACTTGTTGCCTATATACATACATATTGTCAGTCTTTGGTACTTTCACTATGATTATTAGTTAGTACTCCTGCTTGCTGTGGTATTCAGCAAAGCACGGTATAGTACATAGTGACACCTGGCACTCCACACACTGCATGGTGGTCTTTTTGTGCTTCCTCGGCCTCACCTGGCTGTTCCAGCAGACATGGCACCGCCTTCTGCTAATGGTGACTCCATCTCGTTCCAGAGGCAGGTAACAGAGCTTGTGCACATTTAGATACTGTGCACACTGCAGGCGGTCCTGAACGGGGCGCCCAGGTTGTGCCACTGCCCTCTGTGGAGCTAGAGCGGGGGCAGCACGCCCACGAACTTTGGCGGCGCGCACCCTAGGGCGGCCAGGAGCGCGACGGCGCCCAGGCCCAGCCCGGCGGCCAGCCCGGCGGCCAGGGCGGCCAGGAGCACGACGGCCCTGGGCAAAGCGTCTGGGTTGAGGGTCGTCGATGTCCATAAAGTCGTCGTCATCGTCGTTGTCGTCAGAGCCGTCATCTTGCCCTGACGGTGGACCCAGGTAATCATGGCCAGAGTCATCTGTGAGGTGCCCTTCTTCTTCAGAGCCCCCCTCATAATCTCGCGGGGAACGAATGATGCGTGGGCGGCGTGTAGGTCGGCGAGGTGGGGAAGGAGTGGGTAAATAGGCCGAAAGTGGGGGGTCCTCAACCCTAGGGAGTGCTGGTGGTGGTGGGGAAGAATGGCGGGAGCCTGGGGCAACTTGGGTGGCGTGGGTAGATAAGGAAGACAATGGCGGGTCAACCTCAGCCTCCCGCTCAGCCTCACTATCATCACTTTCATCGTCATGGTCAAATCCACTAAAAAAGGCGTATCTTTCATGGATTTCGTCTAGATCGTCAAAATCTTCACTATAGTGAGACTGATAAGACTCGGAGCTATCACTACCCAACTCATCAACACTATTTTGGCCTTCACCACGTTCATAACTCCTCAAAGCTATCTCAATACCTCCGGGAGTCAACGCATCTTGTACGTGCCTTTGCGTTAGGGCGCGACGAACATGGGCAGGCGTCGAAGGGAGCGTAGAATCGGACACAAGGGAATAACTTTTTGGGCTAGTATCCATGTTGGCGGCAGGGTAGAGACTGTTTTGGTGGCGTACATGCTGTCTGGTGGCGTCGCCTAGCGACGCCTGGTGACCACGGAGCGAAATTTTTACGCGCGCCATTCGAAAAGCACTCACGCAAGCAATGGTACAGTGGTGTACCACCCGGGTTCCTCGGGCCAAAAAAAAATGGTACACACGTGTACCACCCGGGGTCGAAGGGTTAAGAGTCCTCACCACCAAAACCTCTTAACCCGGGAGCTGCAGGAAGACTCTTAAGAGTTCCCCCGGCGGACTGCGGGAAGACTCTCCTGAGTAAGTAAAACTAAAAATCAACTTTTTACATCGAAATTTTTTATTTTTTTTTATTTTTATTTTTTTTTTTTTTTTTTTTTTTTTGGCCCCTGGGCCATGCAAAATCTCAGTCCTCTACCTCCCCTCCTTCCCCACTTTCCTCCTATTCCTCAGTTATCACCTATTTTCCCTATTATTCCCTTATTCTGAGGTATATTTTCGTGCAAACATTAGCGAGTTGCAAGCAGGGTGTTGTCATCACTGATGGCCATCGAGTGCAAGAGAGAGAGAGAGAGTATCGATCGACTGTGTCGCAGTGGCCTTGGGGAAAATGGGCGGGAAGGTAGCTTGCCTCACCCATACATTATACAACTCGCGGGCTATATCTCCGATTTTGACCATCCAAACGCTGTTTTCACTCGTTTTATTGTTGTTTCAGGTTAATACCTTTATAATCAACCCATAATAGGCGCATATGGATAATTATTAATGCTATTAATGGTACAATGAATATTTTAGTGACGAAAAACCTCAAATACGTCAGCACAGGGGGAGGTTTTCATTTACCCCCGTGCGCACTTCAGAGGTTAAGAGTCTCGGCGCCGTTCCCGGCTTAAATCTGGGTGTCAATGTATTTTTTATGTTTGTGATATGTTGTTTAAATGTCATTAGAGTGTCATATGTTACTCCTAGGATTTGTGTTTGTGTGTTAGGGGTGTGTTGTTTATGGTAAGGTGTGTTTTTTTTTTTTTTGTATTCGGCTGTCCAGCTTGTGAGAAAAGTTGCAGTGGATTTGGATGGGGCTACTTTGAGTCCGTTTGTAGTGCACCAGTCATGTACTGTAGTGTGTTGAGGTAGGGTTGAAGGAGATGTGGATAAAAAAAACACTATCTGAGGAGGAACACTTTATTGACGTGTCAATAAAGTGTTCCTCCTCAGGTGGTGTTTTTTATCCATTCTGTCTACTTTTAAAGTACTGAGAGTCTTGGTGTGTACATGCGAGTGTTATGTCGTCTGTGTAGGAAGCTATATTAATTTGGGGTGCGTGGGGTGTGGGTATATCATGCATGTATAGATTGAAGAGTGCAGGTGACAGAACGGATCCTTGTGGGACTCTGTTTGTGAAGTTTCTGGAGTTAGATGACTGACCGGCAAATGATATAGGCCAGCCACTTTTTTGTATTGTTGTGCATGTTTGTGTTGTAGATTTTGTTTGTTAGGTTGTGGCGGAGGATGTCATCGAAGGCTTTACGAATGTCAAGTGTGACAAGTAGTGATCTGTGTGGTGGTCTGGCTGAGTTGATGCCGTCAAAAGTTCTTTGTGTAAGGTCTGTAAGAAGAGTGTTTGTTGAGTTTAGTGACCTGAAGCCATGTTGTGTTGGAGCTAGGGGTAGAGTGTGTGTGGTCAGTTGTGGTACAAGGCATTCTGAAACTTTGGACGGGGTGCAAAGGAGTGTGATGGGGCGGTGTGAGAAGGGTAGCGTGATGTCTTTGTTGGGTTTGGGGAATGTAATGATGACACCATGCTTCCAGACGTCTGGCATTGTGTTGTGTGAATAACTGTAGTTTGGTATGTTGGTGAGTGCTTGTATGCCTTGTGGTCCTAGGTATCTGAGGTGTATGTTGCTTATGTTGTCTGGACCACAGGCGGGTGAGTGCTTGAGATTGTTGATGATGTGCTTTGTCTGGTTGCTGGTTGACAAGTGGCTGGCTAGAGTCCCTGACCAGCAACCAACACCAAACTACCCAGGCTCCAACAACAGTCTTCCAGCAAGAGTCCAAGACCCAGAGATGAGGAAAAGAGAGCTGCCTGGAACATGAGGAGGTCCACCTTAGTTGCATTACTCCCGGATGGAATTCTTCAAAGGTATTCAAAGGTAAGGGTGCATAGTTAGGGTCTGTAGGGAATTGTCTCTTACGTCGGATCACACGTCGGTCGTCTTGATGGGGGTTAAGGTGGCTGATATGAGAGAAGTGATTAATGAGATGGTTTGCTTGTTGTTTAAATGAAGGAATAGAGTCTGTTGTTGTGATTGCAGCATGTGATTGTGTTGTGTTGCTGTTGGAAAGTGTGATGCTGTTTAGTGCTTTGTTAGAGTTTTTTGGGGTCTGTTTTGTGATCAAGTGTTTGGAGTTAGTTATTCCAGTTTAGTGTTTGTTGTTCTAGTATTTTGTTGTTTATCTGTGTGTTGAGTGCTTGGATTTGTTGTGCAATGTCCTGTGTGTGGGGTGCTGGGGAGTATTTCAGTGTGTCGCGTTGTCTGATGAAGTTTTGAATTCCTGGTGTGAAGCTGGGGTTGTGTTTTTTTCTGTTACCTCTTGTAATGTGTTTCTTGTCAGCGTTTTGGATAGTTGTGTTGAATGTGTGGACAGCATTGTTGATGTTAGTGATGGGTGGTCAATCCACGGAAGAGACGCCGTCACTTGAGATCTAGAAAATATATAAGTAAAAGGAACAGTCAGAGTAAGCTATGGGTATGGCAGAGATTGCTAAGTTCTCACTCTGATAGACCAGCCCATCACCACACACAAAGTGTTGTTTTGTCTCTATAGTGAAAGCTTTCCAGTTGGCTCTTTTATAGTTAGTGTATGTGTATCTGTGGCTAGCTGGGGCGAGTCTGGTTTTGGTGGTGATAATGATCGGGAGGTGGTCGGAGCTTAGGGTTTTTATCACCCTCCAGGATGTTATGGGGGTGAGTACTGGGGAGCAGAAAGTGATATCTGAAGATGATGGGTGGAAAAGGGCTTGGTGGGGAATATAGGTATGTTGATGGATGTCGTTAAGGATAAAAAGGTTATCTGATTGGCATTGTAGGACCTTCCCTCTGTCTGTGTCAGGGTCATCGACAAATCAGGCCGACGTCTTGGCATTGAAGTCACCACCCAGGATGAAATGGTGACATTGTGGTGTGTAGAGAGAGATTGTAGGAATTAGTAAGAAGTGAATTCTATCTATCTATCTATTGCCTGATGCCGCGATCCCCGAAGGGGTGGCCACGAACGAACCGCCCCCATGCACCTCTGTCCCCAGTCAGTCGACGCCCCTCCCCCCAACCAGCACCGCCTTCGTTCATGTACTTCCTCACTCCATCCTTCCACCTCTCATTCGGTCTACCTCTCCCTCTCTGTCCCTCCACCTCGCTCTCGTACACCCTCTTAGTCATTCTCTCGCTTTCCATAAGTTCCATATGGCCGAACCATCTCAAGTTGTTCCTTTTCACACTTTCCAACAGATCTACCTCCACACCACACCTCCTTCTTACTTCCTCATTAGTCTGTCTATCCCTCCATGTAACTCCGCACGCACTCCTAAGTAATTAATTTCCACTGCTCTCACTCTTGGTCTGAGTCTCTCAACCAACGTCCATGCTTCGCTTCCGTAAGTCAGTGTCGGGATTACCACACTGTCATGCAAGGACTTCTTCACTTCCATACTGACCACCCTATTTCTTGTTACTGCTTTTAGCGTTCCTACAACCCTCTTCCCCTGTTGTACCCTCTCCCGAACTTCTTCATCCATAGTCCCATCTTTACTCAACACACTGCCCAGATACTTAAAGGAGTTGACGATCTCCATAGCCTGACCGTTCAGCTTCACCTCACACTCTGTGACACCCCTTTCGAAGACCATAACCTTGCTCTTCCCCGCATTTACCTTCAAATTCCGTTTTTCGCACACTGTTCCAAACTCATTTACCAGACCCTGCAACTCCCATTCATTATCACTCATCAGAACTGTATCATCCGCAAACAGAATATAGGTAGCTTCCACTCAATTCCCTCCCTTTTCAGCGATACACCAACATCCACTGCTCTTGATAGTATTTCTTTCATAACTCCATCCATATATACAGTAAACAACCACGGGGACATCACACACCCCTGTTTCAAGCCAACATTCAGGTCAAAGAACTCGCTCTGCTCACTCTCCACACGTACTGCCGCCTTTGCACCCTCATACATGCTCTTCACTGCTTTCAGCAACTTGCCCTCTACTCCGTATATTCTAAGTACTTTCCACAAACCTTCTCTATCCACTCTGTCATAGGCCTTCTCCAAGTCTATAAAGGCAACATACACCTTTTGTTTCTTCTCCAGATATTTCTCCACAACACAATTCAGGGTAAAAATCTGATCTACACATCCTCTTCCCTTCCTAAAACCTCCCTGCTCGTCGCCTATCCATTTCTCCGTTCTCAATCTCACTCTCTCAATCACTACCCTACTGTATACCTTCCCTACTACGCTTAGAAGACATATTCCTCGGTGGTTACAACACACTCCTCTTTCCCCTTATATAGGGGGACTATTATGCCAGTCTTCCAGTCATCGGCTGCACTCCCCTTCTCCCATGCTAGTTTGCACATTTTCCATACCCATTCTATCACTATCTCACCACCATACCTCAACATTTTCCCACACACTCCATCTGTTCCTGGTGCTTTCCCCAACTATTATTGAGATAAAAGATTTATGATTCTACCATTTTGAGTGTAGCGGTAAGGATGGAACCTTCCCACACATGAAAAATACTTGATACATAGGCACACTGTGCCCATGTACAGAGCAAGAAGCTGAGTGGGGGTGAAGAACCCACGGGGATGGTTGAGTAAACCTATCTTCCGGAAGCTGCTTTAGCAAGAGTGGAATTATGATCTTTCGAAGATAGGTCAGAAGAAAAAGAAACACAAAGAATATTGAGGGAAGTTGAAGGGTTGATTTGCACATTGTTGAAGAGTAAGAAATAGTCATGTGAAAGATTGTGATGGGTAGATAGATGGAGAAACTTGGTTTTGGAAGCATTAAAAGTAACAAGATTCTCGCTGTCCCAAACAGAAATAATTGATAGATAAGAAGATAGGTGTGCTAAGGCCTAATGAAGTAAGTTTTCGAGTAATTGTGAGGTGTCATTGTGGAATAGTTCAATAGTGTAAGGTAGAGTCATCAGTATGAGAAGATAGGACTAGAGGTACAATTGAGAAGATCATCAACGAATACACAATTGCTTGCTTTTGCGATTTCCTTAGTTTATTTGTACAATAAATGTAGGTTATTTGTAGGGTAGTAATTGTTAGGGGTCACTTGAGGCATGCTATGCTTACAGGTACCTACCCAATAGCACTATCGTTAGTGATTGCCGATTGTATTTTGTACTATTGGTGATATCTTGTCAAATTACAAATTTTAGTTAAATATTAAATTTAAATATTAATTGTAGTTTCTTTATTTATACAGAATTTAGTAAAATTTACCAGAACGTCCGGACTTCCCAAATTGACTAATTCCTTGAATGTGACGATAGTGCATTGTTATATGTGCGATTAGTTTGCTTGGGAAACATATTAACTTGCTCATGTAGTAATGTACACCCTCTGTGGTGGATTGTGTTCTTTATTTATATATTATTATTTTGCTTAAGCGATGTTTTCACATAGCGATTTTGATTAGTTGTTTTGTCTTTTTACTGTGTTCGTCCAAGTTTTTGTTTGTTTATTTTGCAAGTTTTACATTATAATATGAAAGAGAACTGTAGACAGGACAGAACCCTGAGGAACACCTGAGTTGATGGGCTGAGGAAGTGAGTGATGGCCGTCCACAACCGCAGTTAACCCTCCGACCCCGGCTATATATTATATATATATTCCTCGAAATCCGGGTGTTTTGGCCGAAAAACGTCTAGGCTAGGCTACCGTATATTCGTTAATCAGACTGCTTCCCGCATTCCCGCGCATCCCCAAGCGTAGCTGTGTTATTTACCTGTAAAATGGCCTTAAGTAGAGCTCTCTAAGTCAACTGGGTGAGCTGTGATGATGATTTCATTGGAGATAACTTTATGGCCAAACCAGCCACTTTACACCACTTTTCGATACTGAACAACAACATACAGGCACACACGAACAAGCGACGCTCTCCTTCTTGTGGCCGGAGATGCGGAGCGTCGGTCCAGCCGGCTGTTGTTTACATGCGTCGGACCGACGCCTCGCACACGAAGCTCACAGGCTTTCAAGCAATGGTACAATGTAGTACCACCCGGGTTCCTGGGGCCAAAAAAAAATGGTACACGTGTGTACCAACCGGGTTTGAAGGGTTAAGGAACGGCCAAAAAGGAAATTTGAGATAAAGACACAGATAGAGGGATGGAAACCAAAGAAGGGTAGTTTAGACATTTTAGATTTGTGCCAGGCATTTTATATGTCTAGTGCAATAGAAAAGGTCTCAACGAAGTCCCAAAATGAGGATGCCCAAGAGTTAGTAAGAAACTAGGATACTCATACCAAAATTTGGCGCACTAAGCATTACGCTATCAAGACAGTTAAAAGGTTAATGCACAAGCCTATGAATCCTAACTCAAGCCTCTGTCACACATACACAGTTTTTGGTCTCGACTGCCCCAGATTTTGCCTAAAATGAGTTGCAAAATTGGGGGCAGTCTAGACCAAAATCGTGTATTATCCTGACTGCTCCCAATTTTGTAAATATCCAATATATTTTTGGTAAAATCAGGGATAGTCAGGACATAAAATTTTGCATGTGTGACAGGGGCTTTACTCTATAACTTATTGCTCCAATGAACCCTTCACAATAAGACCAGGAATCCTAATGAACTCTTCCATGGATCCTAACTTACTTTTATAACTTGTTGCTCCAATGAACCCTTCCAGGAATCCTAACATACTTTATCACTTGCTGCTCCAATGAACCTTTTAAAGGAATCTTTTAGATTTAAAAAAGTTGGCCATTGCCTGTGTGAGGGCCCAGAGTCTCTGAATGTATTTTTTCAAGGAAGGATAAGTTAGTTGAAGGGTTAACTGAGATAGATTAGATAATAAACAGGAATTTTTGTGAAGTCCCTCTTGACTTTAACCCATAACTAGCGGTGCGCAACATAAGTCGAGTATAATAAATCTGGATTATCTGGCGGCGCTCGACATAGGTCGTGTGGCAATTTCAGCACGTAATGTTGCTGAGAGAGAGAGACAAGTGGTGGCAGGAGAGTAGCGAGCGTATGACTGCTCCAGACCACCGCGGCGAACCTACTGACACGAATCCCACCTCCTCCCTCCCTCCCTCTCTCACTCGCTATATACGGAATTGTATGGGGAAAGTGCCGAATTACATGCTTTTTGCACTCGCGTTGTGCGGTTGTTGCAAGAAAACTAGCCATCATAAAAGGATCGTTATGGTGTCATTGGAAAGCTCTGTTTATGCCCTTTCAGGGATAGATACTTGTTTTACGCTCTGGGTCTTATTTAGGCATGAAAATTATCACATAAACAGCCCTATTTTGGCTAAAAACACCCCGCTGGGCGGTACATATAAATAAACCGCTAGCCCGCTAATCTAGTGTTAAAAGGGAGTACTGTATAGGACTAGGTAATCCTCCCTTCAACATTGATATACACAAAATATCCCGTTCTTAGGCACAGTACCGGTACTGTAAATGGTACGGTATGTCAATAATAAGTGCATACAGTATACCTGTATATATAGTGAAAGTGATGTTGGGTGGGAGGAGTGACACCGGCTAACAGAAGACAGAGGAGCATGGAGGTGATTCATTCATGGTCACCCACCCAGGGATAAAGGTATCTGATACAAGCTAGATACCGGTAGATAAATAAACAATAAATATATACAGTATTCACAATTTTAGACAATGGAATGTTACTAAAGAGATCCTCTACAGTACTCCAATTCCAATAAAATAGGAATTAGTAATGTGTAAAATTAGTGTTAATCCTTACAGTACAGTGAACCCTCAAAATACGCGCAATTTATCTTCGCGTAATCAAAGCTACTGAACTTTGGAGAGTTTCGGGCGGCCATATTGGCGTGACGCCGGGCCCTCCGACGTCGTCACCGTTGACTGTGGAGAGAGACACATCTCCCCTACCAAACTATTATGTATCTATAAAGCACAACAGGATATTATGAATCTATTAAAAGACTGTTCTTCGTCTTTCATTGCATGTATAATTTATTGAGCAAACAAAATCTGAAATGGAAAATCTGTTTCTGTTCAGTTGAAAGTGAGATTGTTTACACTTCTCTCTAAAAGTCGCTTCAAAGCTTACTGCTCTCCTCTGGCTAAATGATGTGAAGCCAATTCCATAATATGTATATGAGCTATTGAACTATCTCACTTGACACTATGTAGACTATATGAAACTATAGGCTATACAGGGTGTATTACTTTTCGACTCAAAACTTTACCAGTAGGCCTAGGCGGCTAAGCCTATTATTTCAGTCGATCCGTTTCGGGCGCAGTGCTATCGATCAATGGTGCAGATCCATAACATCAGCGTTGCTCAATCACTACCAATGTGAGTTAATTTACGTTTGTGTCTTATTTTTATACATTAAATGTATTTTGTGTGGTAGATTAGGTTATAAAAACATTTTTGTACAGTAATATGTTATATATTTGTGGTTTTTAGGCGATGAAAGGTAGAAATAGTACAACTTTCGATCGGACCCAGACCAGGCTTACTGCAAAATTGTAATTGTATTTACTTTGTGACAATAAAATCTTTTTGAATTGAAAATAAAATCTTTTTTAATTGAATACCTATTTTCCCCATTTATATTTAACTCCCACGTACGCACCGACAGCACAGTACGCATCCCCCGCATAATTTGAGGGTTCACTGTACAATGATACCTTCCTTCCCTTCTGTCTATCACTAGATGATGTTATTCAACCTAGGAAGGATTTGTGAGTCAAAAGGGTAAATTTAGATAGATATTACCCTTTTTTATTCCTAGATATCCTTCCAAAGCTCCATAAACTTATCTACTGATGACCAGATTAAAAGGAACTGCAAGTTAAGTTGCCCTCGTCACGAGTGATCTGGATTGACTAACTGAAGACGACTTGAAAATAAATCTGCCAACAACAAACGAGATGTGTGACTACAACAGGCTGACAAAGGAAAGTAATCAACAACAGATCTACTATGTCTAGAGTGAAAAAATAGGCTAACAACAAATGAGTGAGATTTGTGACTACAAAAGGATGAGGAAGAAAATTTAGCACCAACAGCTCTACTACCACTACGCCAGAGAGTGTGTGACCGTACCGTCCACCATGGGCTCTAACTCTAGGAAGCAGGCTAACATGAACCGCATCTTGGTCCGGAACCTTTGTAGCACCTCCGTCTTCACCCTGGTTTTGGGATAAAAGAGTATAACCTGTGATTGATCCATTATGACAATAAATACAGATGATGGATGCTCATGTTAGTCAGGATGTCCAACTCTTATGATAAATGAGGCCTCCAGAGCCAAAGGGGATCCAAGCCATTTTGTTTTTAGTTAGCACCTCATATATATATATATATATATATATATATATATATATATATATATTTATATATAATCCCAGAAAAAAAAATAAAAAAAAATATATATACTGTATATATATATACAGTATATATATAAATATATATATATATATATATATATATATATATATATATATATATATATGAGGTGTTAACTTAAAAACGGTAAAATGGCTCGGATCCCCCTTTGGCTCTGGACACCTCAAATAATTATTACACTAAACTTTTTAACACCATTGGGCTACATACCTACTATTAAAACATTCATGTGGGGTATGCCAATTAGCGGCTCGCTGGTGTAGTGACTAGCGTCTTTTTTTCACAAGCATTGAGTCGTTACCATCCCTCATGAGCAAGGGGATGGGATAGTAGTACAGGACCCCAATGGAAATACGCCTAATCGGCCTTATTGGGCTATCCTTAGATGGCTTAGATTGCGCTAGCTTTCTATTATTATTATTATTATTATTATTATTATTAATTATTATTACGTATATATAGGCAATAAATTCATAAATAAACAAATGGCACTGAACTCACCTTTCCTCACTCGATGACAGCTTAGGCATGGCCTCCAAGGCTTCTTGAAAGGACGCACTAAAAGAAAAGGTAGATCAGTACCGATACTCACTAATTATATTATAAGATAGTATAAATTGTAAGTTACTACAGTACTGTCTATACATACAGTATATTATTTTTAAATATTCAAGCCATAAAACTCTGCATAAACCTCATATTTATTCAATTAACTTAGGTAAAACAGGGTAATTCCGCATAAATTCCCCCACAACACAGGCTGGACACCCACCCAACGACCTATCAAAATTTCTTGGACCGCGGCCTGACACTCTCACATTCAACTTTTGCAACATTCATGGCCTTTCCTCTAACTTCTACTCTGTTGAACACCACCTCTCCTCTGCCAACCCTGATTTTCTCTTTCTCACTGAAGCTCAGTTGTCTGGGAGTACTGACAGCATACCCTTCTCTGTACATACATACATATATAAAATTTTAAGACCGAGTGCTCCACACATACGTGCAGTTTCAGTCTCTTGTCCTAATGGCACGTTCCAGGCAACCCTGTTAAGGGCTGCTTCACTTGTCAAGTTTTTGGATTTGAGATCGGCACGTATAGTCCGATCCCAGGTCTTCCTCGGTCCACCCCTTGGTGCAGCTCCCTCCACAATCACAGACCTGCATTTTTTCACCCAATTTTGTTCATCCATTCCCTCCACATGTCCATACCATCCCAGTCTACTTGTACGCATCACCTCGCTAATACTCTTTATACCTAAACGTCTCCTCAGCTCAACATTTGTTATTCTATCCTGCAGCCTGGCCCCACACATCCATTTCACCATTCTCATCTCATTACATTCCATTCTGTTGACATCCTCTACTTTAACGGCCCATGTTTCTGAGGCATACGTCATTGCACTTCTAACACATGAGGCATACACCTTTCCCTTCAGGGGGAGAGGCATTCTTTTCATGGTCAGAATTGGCAGCAGTTCTCTGAACTTCTCCCAGCCACATCTAATTCTAGCGACAGTGGCAGCCTCGGCCCCACCACCGGCAGAGATGGTATCTCCTAGGTAACAAAACTTGTCCACCAGCTCCAATGACTCATTTCCAAAATTCACAGCCACAGGATTATCACTTAATACAAGCTCGCCTTTGCACACTACGCACTCAAATTTCTCTATTTCTGACTTATTCTTCGGCAGGGGACCCTTAATTCTACTACAGCGCTTACTCCCATGGTGCACCCAGCGTCAACAGATGCTACATTGAATCGCGTTAGCGCCCACACCCTTTCCACACACTGCACATGGGTATGCACCGCTCTTTTCCACATTGCCTCGTCTAAAGCTACAATGCATAACCTTAGTTTTGTTAATATTGACTCTTAAACCTTTGCTCGCCATGCCCTCCCTCCATCTTCTGAATTTGGCCTCAGCATCTTGCATCTTGCATATTGTCAGCTATTAGGAATAAATCGTCTGCATAAAACAGTTCCAACAGGAGTCCGCCTCTAAAAACTCTAGACAGTGCCTCCAGGACCATAATAAAGAGGAGGGGGCTTTACACTGAACCCTGATGAACTCCAACACGGACTGCGAACTCATCACTCAGTACAACCTTCACCTTCACTACACTTCGCAAATCCTCATACATCTTCATTATCACACGCACCAGCCGCTCTTCCACACCAAGTTTCCTCATAGCCCACTGCACAACATCTCTAGGCACCCTGTCAAAGGCCTTCTCCAGGTCTACAAACACAAAGTAAGTATCTTTCCTGTATCTGCCTGACTACAAAGATAGCACCGGTTGTACCACCTCCTGGCATAAAACCAAACTGCATATCATCAATGGAGATGCTTTGCCTGATCAAACCCTCAAAGACTCTCTAACAGACCTTCATGATATGGTCAAGCATTTTCAGGCCCCTATAATTACCTCTATCTAGCGCATCCCCTTTTCCTTTGTATATATTTACTATTACACTTTTGTGCCAATCCTTTGGGATTTTCTCATCTTTAATAATAAGCTGTTCCTTATCCCATTCAAACTCTACATTTAGCAATCGTTCATAGTGTGCCTTCCATGCTTCTCTGATTTAATTTTCTGCATACACAATCTTCCCATTATCGTTTCTAACACACTGGTCACCTATAATATCCCTACTGTAATTTTTAACTCGCCTAGCTAGGTTGAAGATCCCATTGGGATTGTCAGTGTTACACACTTGTTCGAGGACCAGGTCCTTAACCCTTTATTAGCGGCGCGCAACTTATGTCGTGTGAAAGAAATTTGGACTAAGTGGCGGTTCACAACTTATGTCGTGTGCCATTTTCAGCACGTAATGTTGCTGAGAGAGAGAGATAAGTGGTGGCAGGAGAGTAGCAAGCGTGTGACTGCTCCAGACCACCGCGGCGGACCTACTGACATGAATCCCACCCTCCCCCACCCTCACGCACTCGCTACACAGAGAATTATGTAGGGAAACTACCTAATTACATGTTTTTTGCACTCGTGTTGCGCGATCATTGCAAGAAAACTAGCGGTCGTACAAGGATGGTTGGGGTGTCATTGGAAAGCTCTGTTTATGCCCTTTCAGGGATAGATACTTGTTTTACGCTCTGGGTCTTATTTAGGCATGAAAATGATCACGTAAACAACCCTATTTAGGGTAAAAACACCCCGCTGGGCGGTACATATAAATTACCGCCTAGGCCGCTCGTTAGGTGTTAATGCCTTTTTTAGCATTGTAAATAACTCTTTTGGCAGTTCGTTTAGCTGCCTGGTATTCCTCCTTGCTGCCTCCCTTGTTGTTGTTGTTGTTCCCCAGGCTGTCTGGCCAAACAGCCCCAAGGTCTCGAACAAGGCCAAGGCCATAAACGAGCGCCCCCACAAAATCCTCTCTGCTTACCACTAACAAAGCCCGGGTGACCGAAGCCACTCCAAGGCAGGGAGCTGAGGAGGGTGCGGAAACGCCCGGGAAACCAAAGCCCCACCCAAGGCCCTGTGCCCCTCAGCAATTATGAAGGGAAAATTGTGGGGCAAGGGAAAAATGTGATGCTTTGGCTCCCAATCTGCCAACTTCTAGGTTGGCAGTAGGGAGGTCAATCCACAGAAAAGATGCCGTCACTTGAAATCTAAAAGATATACAGTATAAGTAAAAGGAACAGTCAGAGTAAGCTATGAGTATGGCAGAGATAGCTCAGCTCTCACTCTGATAGACCAGCCTATCACCACATGACTAGAGCCCAATCCACTCAGCATCAGCTAGGAAGGGCCATAGAAAGCCGCCTTTGGCGGGGGGATAGCTCCCATATTTCAACTCCTTTCGGGGTTGGATACCCGCCCTTTCGGGGTTGGGCACCCGCCCAACCTGGTATTCCTCCTTGCTGCCTCCCTTCTTCCATGCTTTGAAGCATCTCCTTTTCTCTTTCACAGCATGTTCTACCTCATCGTTCCACCACCAAGAGGTCTTATTCCTGGGGTGACCCTTTGTTTTCCCACAGACTTTGTCAGTGGCAGTGATAAGGCTATGCTTAAGAAAATTCCATTGACTATTTACATCGTTAGGCCTAGCTTCCTTATTTCTATTCATTTCCTCCAGTTCTCTATGAAACCTATCCCTAACTTCCTTGTTCTTCAGCAGCCACACTTTCCTTTTGGGCATGTATACCTTCTTGCGATTAGGATCTCTGTATAAGCTCATGTCGCACACAAGTAGCTTATGCTGGGGGATACATTCTTCGCTCGGGATGACCTTTACATCCCGAACCAGTTTCCAGTCTTTCCTGTTAACTAAGAAGTAATCTATATGGCTACTGGAGACCCCAGAGTTATATGTGATCAGATGGCTCTGTCTTTTCTTGAACTTCGTGTTACACACAACCATGTTGTTGTTGTTGTTGTTGTTCCCCAAGCTGCCTGGCCGAACAGCCCCAAAGCCCCGAGCAATTCCAAGGCCATAACCGAGCGCCCCCACAGAACCCTCCCTGCCGACCACAATAAAGCCTGGGTGACCGAAGCCACTCCATGGCGGGGAGCTGAGGAGGGTGCGGAAACGCCCGGGAAACCAAAGCCCCACCCAGGGCCCTGTGCCCCTCAGCAATTATGAAGAGAAAGTTGAGGGGCAAGGGAAAAATGTGACGCTTTGGCTTCCAATCTTGGTAGATTGGGAGGTCAATCCACGGAAAAGACGCCGTCACTTGAGATCTAGAAAATATATAAGTTAAAGGAACAGTCAGAGTAAGCTATGGGTATGGCAGATATCGCTCAGTTCTCATTCTGATAGACCAGCCCATCACCACATGACTAGAACCCAATCCTCTCAGCATCAGCTAGGAAAGGCCCTAGAAAGCCGCCTTTGGCGGGGGGATAGCTCCCCTATTTCAACCCCTTTCGGGGTCGGGCACCCGCCCACACAACCATGTTGAGTGCAACGCAGGACTCCAGTATATATTCGCCTTCCAGATTCCTCCTTCCGTAACCATTTCCTCCATGTACCCCCTCGTATCCATCTGCAGATGCTCCCACGTGACCATTCAGGTCCCACGATTGTTATTTCATTCTCCGAGAGGCCTGAAATGACACTGACGGTGTCATTCCAGAAGTCCTCTTTTATCTCTTTCTGTAGACCAGCCTGTGGGGCATATGCAGATATCACATTCAGAATTCTTTCACCAACTTTCAACTTCAAAACAATTAGCCTTTCACTAGCTCTCGTAATCTGAAACACACTTTTCGCCAGCTCTTTAGCCACCAGACCACCCACTCCTTCTTTCGCTTTATCAGTCTCCACCCCCATGCAGTAGATCCTATATCTTTTCTTTTTTCCAACAATCCACTGTACCCCAGGCCCTTTCCAGAGTGTTTCCTGGGCACAGCAGACGTCCACTCGCCTCCTCTCACACATCTCAGCCACTTCATTTGCACGCAGATTCAAACTACAGTAACAGTCCAATAATCCGACGACCGATAATTGGAATCTCCCAATAGTCCAATTTTTTGAAAATGAGGCCAAATACGAATTCACCCAATAGTCCGAATTTTAAAAAGTCCCAAAGTCCCCTTTTTGAGGCATTAGGCCACCCAAAACCCACCCAAATAACACCTAATGGTACACACATATCATATGTTTATGAAATACTGTAACTTTAAAAGTTTACCATTATGTGTCATATTGGATGTATAGTATTATATTGTGCATATGCATAGCCTATATTGTGTTCAGGTTTTCGTCAGGCCATTAATACACAGGTTCATAGGGTAAATTCCAATAATCCGAAAAATCCGGTAATCGGAACGAGGCCCGGTCCCCTGCTATTCGGATTACAGGACTTTTACTGTACCAATATTCACACTAGCAAGTCTGAGATTGTGGGGGCATTTGTCCTTATCCTGTGCGGTTTTGGATCATCGGACTTGCGTTTTTTCTCCTTAGTTTTAGTCATATTCGGTAAATTGGCTGGCAGATGGGCATCTCCCCCCCCCCCCCCCCCAGAACTCCCCCCCAGAACTCCGGCTCCAGTCTACCCCGGGGACCATTCCCAGCACCTTCCCCCAAGAGATTACAAGGGGTACCCTCCTACTATCTCTACCCTAGTTTCAAAGCCAAAGGCGAATGTTGTGTATATGTACACAACAAATTCACTTGCTCTAGTGTTCTCAACTTCGACTCCTCTGAATTCTCAACTTTATGGCGCAAACTATCCTGTCACTCTCATTCTAAATATTTGTGCTGTCTATCTTTCCCCTAACTCTACCTACTGCTCCAAATTCTTTGACTAACTAAATTCTAAAGTGGAATGCATCCTATCCATCTCTCCTTTCTCAGAAATCTCCATCTTATGAAATTTCAACATTTACCACCGCCAATGGCTCTCCTCTCATTCCACTGACCAACCTGGTGAACAAGCCTACGTCTGTTCTATCCTAAATGACTTAGAGCAGTTGGTTCAGCAACCTACCCATATCCCGGATCACTTTGGAGATTGGTCTAACATTCTCGATTTGTTTCTAACCTCTAACCTTTCAGCTTATACTGTCGATCTTTTCTCTCCTTTGGGCTCCTCCGACCATAAATTTATCTCTGTCATCTGTCCTATCTCTCAAGTACGGCCACCCGATACTCCCAGTCAGCGGCGCTTGAGGCTCTTTGCCAATGCCGACTGGGAGGCTCTTCGGCATTACTTCTTTGACTTCCATGGAATTATTTTAGCTTCTGTGGCCGCGGACCCTCGAAGAGTGCTGAACGCATTACCGAGGTAATCCTCTCAGGCATGGAGAGATACATTCCATTTTCTTTCTCTCAGACTAATGCAAACAAATCTTGATTTACTCACTCTTGCTCTACTGCTGTCCGCAGTGAGGAGGAAACTTTCAAACGGTACAGTCGCCTTCAAACTCAAAAATCTCATTCTTCTTATGTTTCTGACCGGAATCAAGTCAAACCTGTTCTTCGACTCGCCAAACACTCTTTCATCAATAATACATGCACTGAACTAACCAACTCTAGCTCTTCCCAAGCTTTCTAGCATCTACCCAAAAACCTCTCCGACAATTATTTATCTTCCTCGTCTTTCCCTCCCCTTTTCCACTCTGATGGCACTACCATCACTTCTTCCACTGACAAAGCTGAATTCTTCACCCAAACTTTTGCTAGAAACGCCACCTTGGATGATTCTGGTGGTATTCCTCCCTCTTCACCCCCCTCTCTCCTACTTATGCCTAATATCCTAATCTCTTCTAAAAATGTACTTTCTACCATCTACATACCTACTTTCTACCCCATGAACTGCTAAACCATTTTCAAAATAAAAGGCCAAGTTGAGGGAGGGAGGGAGAGGGGGGGTATAAAGGGGGGAAGGAGTGGAGGATGTGGTATGGAAAGATGCCACTACTTTCTATGTATCACTCAAAATTAAGATATTTCCTGGCACTGGCATGTTTTTGAAGGGTTATTTTTCCACATGTTTAAATACTGTGGCTTCTAAGAGGACCTTCACAGTCCATGGGTTAATACTAAGAAGGCGTACTGTCCGGATGGTGTTCCTCAAGTTGTACTCAAAAACTGTGCTTCCGTGCTGACTCCCTGCCTAAGCAAACTCTTCCGTCTCTGTCTCTCCTCTAACATCTTCCCTTTTTCCAATTGGGCCAGAGAAAATCTTTTTGCTTTCAATGCTCCCTAACCCCAATTTCTCTATTTATCTACCCGTCGAGAACTGCCACAGGACTATCCCTTATACTTCAACAATACAAAAATCAACCCTTCATCTTCTCTCAGTATTCTCGGTGTCTCTTTTTCTTCTGATCTCTCTTGGAAAGACAATATTACCACTCTTTCTAAAACAGCTTCCCAGAAACTGGGTGTGCTCAACTGCCTCAGGGGGTTCATTATTCCTGCACAGCTTTTGCTCTGTACAGTACAGAGACATATGCGTCAATGTATTGAGTATTGTTCGCATGTGTGGGGAGGATTCTCTCACACAGCACTTCTAGACAAAGTAGAAAAGAAAGCCCTTAGTCTCATTAACTCATGTCCACTCACTGATTCTCTGCAATCTCTCTCTCTTCGTGCAATGTTGCATCTCTCTCGCTATTCTATCGCTATTACAATAATCAGTGTTCCTCAGAGCTCTTTCAGTGTATACCACCTCCTCTACAT
This sequence comes from Lithodes maja, assembly GCA_037953745.1. Lineage (NCBI taxonomy): Eukaryota > Metazoa > Arthropoda > Malacostraca > Decapoda > Lithodidae > Lithodes > Lithodes maja. Next base: position 99,348 of record JBAKBP010002102.1, read on the forward strand.
AGGGTACGTAGCACCCGTCTTGCAACACATTCCCATCCCTACACTGTGTATCTCTCCAACCCAAGAGTGAAACGATACTCCCAATCTATCTTCTATTCAACAGCTGAGCTCTGGAACTCTCTCCCTAAATCCATCTTTCCCTCATCCTTAGACTTACATTGCTTCAAACTCTGTGTGTCCAGACATTCCTTGATGTTGGCCCTGTCACTCTTTCAACTTTGGGGGAGGCACTCGTCACAGGCAGTTTTGCCTTTTGTCTCCCTCATTCACATAAAAATAAATAAAAACGGCATACAGGTTGGTCTAGGATTAATTTGATACTGTAAGGTAGCCTATGCTACCTAAGCCTAGTTAAAATCAATTGTGTATGAAGAGTAGCGTGGTATTATAAGAATAAAAGTTGTTTGAGGGGGGGGGGGGGGGTATTTAACCCGTCGAGCAGGGAAATTTTGAAATGAGACATGTTTAAGAAAATCTGTGACATGGACCAAAATGATTTTTATGACAAAAACTATTATAAGTATCTTTAGCAGAAAGGCTAAATGTATAGATACAGTAAAATAAATTTCAAAATCCCCAATGTAGCATATTGTACTTACTAAAAGCCATTGTTTGTGACAAAATTACTCCGTTTTACCCTACAGTACAGTACGTGCAAATATCATATCAATTAAATATTAGAGGAGGATGAAAGAGTAAGTAACTGACTTAGCTGAAAATAAACAAATTATATAGCTGATGTGTTGACTGATGATAATGATGATGACAGAAGAGAGACCAACACTCAATGAACCTAGCTGAAAAGGAGAGACAGAAAACAAGACAAAACAAGAGCCACCCACTTGCCAAGCCATGTGAGGGATAAGAACAGAGATGATGACGATATTGACAATAAACACAATGACAAATAAAACCACCAAACCAGCCTGTTGAGTCATATGCAAGCTAAGGGCGGTTAAGATGAAAATGGTGACAGAGATGATGATGATAAACTAAACCATAAATAATAATAAACAAATGATAAAACAAAGAAGAACAAGATGCAAACCACGAAGAATAAATAAAAAATACTCACCTAGCCTGCTGAGTCATGTGTGGATTGAGAACATGGGTGAGGGCAGTGAGGTCAATGTGAGCCTGTAGCGCACCCCAGCGAGACCAATGACTGACACACACCATGAGGCGGGACATCTCCTCACCCACACCCTCCACTACCCGACCCACCAGCACTACCCGACCCACCAGACCACCCACCAGCCCTGGCCATACACCCACCACCTGTAAAGAAAAATATATATTTAATCAGTAGCCAATCTATAACAATGTCTTCGACACTGGTGATATTCTTAATCTTAAGTTCTTATTTTTGTTTAACTTTATTGTCAAAATATGGGTACAGTAACTATACCCCCCCCCCACCATAGAAAAAAAGCTCATTAAGTTAACTACACTGTCTGAATAAGAGTTATTACAATATAACCCTACACGTTCGGCGAGGTTGAATCTTCGCACGCTTCAGATTCAGCTGTTTTTCCTAAATTTCATAGTTTTCACGTATTCATATCTCCGCAATTAAATTACTTAACCTAAATTAGATATACCTGTACCTGTATATAAAAATACAGCATTTGCTGCTATCTTGTGAATGGTGAAGACTAGAGCTCTCTACAACAATTGGTTTAGTTTTGATGGTGAAAAAATTACGGATTTGATAACCTGAACGGAAGGAAGGAAAATCTTATATTTAGTAGTGGTTCCGTAGTCAATGACGTGAGAGCCGATATATAATATATGGCCTTGGCAAATTTGTTTGTATGTGTATGTAATTATGTATGTATGTACGTATATACTCAGGCACACACCCCATAGCTGGGGGTAGCCGACCTGAGACAGAGCATGAAAAAAAAAAAATCACACACATCTACTGTAGGTCACCCAGGAGAAGACCAAGAGATCAAGGATCTTGAGGGGTCTCCAGCAAAAGATTTCCAATTCTAAGATCTCTCAGAGGTGTTCCGGTCTCAACAGGCAGACACGCAGTGGAACCACACCACAATGCCCGCCACATTACTTCCAGACATGGCCCTGCATATATACACCAACTCCCCGGGCCGGGCACCTGACAGACTATTATCTAGCCCAACTGGTGCCCGACCCCCACTCCCTGCGACTGTGTTATTACTCATCTATTCACAAGTTCATAGGGGAGGTGTGGTGGAGTGGTCATGCCACTGGATTGGTAATCCAATGGACCCGGGTTCAAATCCCGATATGTCAATGGGAAGATATTATTGGGATTGAATTTGTGCTGTACCTAGTATCAGTGCATTACCACAAAGCCCACCGAAATGCCAAAAAAATACCCTCATTGTTCCCTGATTAAATAACACTGTATGAATATTCCCATATTCAAAATATGTTACAGGGGGACAATGCCTAGTGAGTTTACTGCTCAATAGGTGGCGTTGTGAGAGTGAGGGTCTGAGTCTGGAGGGTGAGACGGTGAAGCACTTGAGCGAAGCAACCAGCCGCTTCAGAGATGGAGCTGCTTCGAGCCATGATGGATGCTTCACATGTCTCACTCCCCAGACTGGAACAAGACCTCACGGGCTTCACCGTGTTGAGCGGTGGAATGTACAGGCTCTCAGCCTATGCCCGAGAGGGAGTAGTTGGAAAATAGAAAAAAAAAAAAAAAAAAAAAAAAAAAAAAAAAAAAGTATTCTCCATTCATTCCTAATTTTCACCACTTCTCTTGCCTGTTCTTCAGTCATCTCTCTATCTTCCAATCCTTTTTTCACACCATCTCTCCATCTGCTCTGACGTCTTCCTCTCATTCTATTTCCCTGTTTCTGACTCATATATTTTTTTAATAAGCCTTTCATCTCCCATTCGTTTAACATGACCATACCAGCATAGCACCCTTCTGTCCACTCTGGCCGATAAGGGTTCCTGTTGTCCCACTCTCCTATGTACCTCTTCATTCCTCAATCTGTCTCTATGCGTCACTCCACACATACTCCTCAAGCAGCTCATCTCCATCACATCCAACCTTCTTTTCTCTTGTATATTCAGACCACATGTCTCAGCCCCATACATCACTGTGGAGAGGATGGATGAACAAAGCTGGGTGCAAAGAAGCATGTCCATAAATGTGGAGGGAGCTGCACCAAGGGGCGAACCAAAACAAACATAGGATCAGGACTTTGCAGTCTGATCTTAAATCAAAGAATCTGACAAATGAGGCAGCTCTTAACAGGGTTGCCTGGAATGCCGCCATTAGGGTGCGAGACCGGAACCGCGCTTCGTGTGGAGCACTCGGTCTTTAAATTTGTGTATGTACTGTTGGTACAACTATCCCTTGATACACTGCACTTTTAGCTTTCATTAGATTTCTCACCTTTCCCATACTTCCCATTGCTCCGAAATATTTGCTTTCCTCACACACTCACTGTCTTACCTCCATTCGCACATCTGCGTCCCTGCTTATCACTCCTCCTACATACTGTATTTAAAACACTCCACTTGTCCCAGTATTTCCCCATCCAGTCGTACATTTAGATTTACCCTATGAGCATCTCTATTAAACACCATTACTTTATTTTTAATGACATTCACTCTCAGCTTCCTCCTCCCACAAAACACATCACTCTTTTACTACTCGCTGCAGCTTCTCCTCAGAATCCACCATCAGTGCTGTGTCATCAGCAAGCAGCAACTGATTCAATTCGTAATCACCACCATTCTATTTTACTAAGCCCAATCCTTTACACATAGATCTCATATTTAATAGTGGCCCCTTCATCATTGACGATATTGCCTACTGTATTAATATAATAGTCTCCCTTCAACACCCGTGGAAGCAGTTTTGAATCTCCCGCGCGGAAGGGTCAGGAAGTACTCCTTCATAAGTGCACGCTTAATTCTCTTATGGAATCGTCTTATGATTGGGTACCCTACAGAAAAAACTTTGTAGAAAATAAAAAAGAAAAATTTAACTTAATATCTGTTATATTCTGGCTTTCCATGTGTGGATTTCCTGTGCGTGGCTTTTATACGCAGGCCCCCTAGCGGCCATAACTTCCTTCTCCCTTCCGTGTTCGTACCAGGCGGGCGGGTGTCCCTTGTGCTCCAGCTTCATTCATCGTTCCTTCGCTTATCGTGAGTCCTTGCTCATTTGTATACATCTGCGTTGTAGCGAACAAGGTTTAGATTAGCTAGCACGGGCTGCCCCATTGGTACGTCCGCAGGAAGTGTGTAAATTAGGATACTATTGTAACAAGGCGCCTACGGATCCCAGGATCTACGCGCCACGTGTGTTATTATTGTGTTGTTTTGGCGCCTTAGCTTTTGATATTATAGCTAGGAGGCTACCAGCGTAGGAACACTGAAAGCAGTAACAAGAAATAGGGTGGTCAGTATGGAAGTGAAGAAGTACTTGCATGACAGTGTGGTAATCCCGACACTGACTTACGGAAGCGAAGCATGGACGTTGGTTGAGAGACTCAGACCAAGAGTGAGAGCAGTGGAAATGAATTACTTAAGAAGTGTGTGCGGAGTTACATGGAGGGATAGACAGACTAATGAGGAAGTAAGAAGGAGGTGTGGTGTGGAGGTAGATGTGCTGGAAAGTGTGAAAAGGTACAACTTGAGATGGTTCGGCCATATGGAACGTATGGAAAGCGAGAGAATGACTAAGAGGGTGTACGAGAGCGAGGTGGAGGGAGGGAGAGGGAGAGGTAGACCGAAAGAGAGGTGGAAGGATGGAGTAAGGAAGTATATGAACGAAGGCGGTGCTGGTTGGGGGGAGGGACGTCGACTGACTGGGGACAGAGGTGCATGGGGGCGGTTTGTTCGTGGCCACCCCTTCGGGGATCACGGCGTCGGGCAATAGATAGATAGATAGATAGAGGCTACCATTCTACAAGATTATGCTTCAGGCCGTCACTTTGAGCCAGTTGCATATTAAATTTTTATTTTTTAGCAAATGCTCTAGTTCAAGGGTGGCTGCACTTGGTGCGGAGCCTTCTAGAGTTCGTATTTGCTTCTTGGCCCCTCTCGCGGGCCTCCCCCTCTTCGTGCTGCTGCTGCTGGGTCGTCGGAGCGTCAGTTCATCCTGTATTTACCTAATTGTAGTTTACAGGAGTTGAGCTAAGCTCGTGTTGTCCCGTCTCTCAGTCTACTTTTTATCCAATTTTTTCTTGAAAATATGGATGTTCTTTGCCCCTACCACCTCCTCCTCCAGCCCATTCCATTTGTCAATACATCTATAGGGGAAGCTAAACTTCCTGATATCGTTCTTGCAGGTAGGTCTTTTTACTTTGTAGCTGTGGCCTCTAGTTATTCCTGTATCCATAATTAACATATCCTCCCTATCCATTCTCTCCAGCCCCCGGGTGCATTTGTACATCATTATCATGTCTCCCCTCTCTCTCCTCTCTTTTAAACTTGGTAGATTTAATTTGTCTAGCCTCCCTTCATATGGCAGTTCTCTGAGACTTGGAACCAATCTAGTAACTGCTCTCTGGATTCTTTCTAACTTGTGAATATGCTTCTTTAGATGCGGGGACCACACCACTGCTGCATACTCCAATCTAGGTCTAATCATACTCTTCATAATTTTCGCTACCATGGTCTCATCCAAGTACACTCTAACCTCCATTTAACGGATTCCGATTTAACGGATATCGGCAATAACGGTCAAAAAATGCAGGCCGGACAATGGACCCAGCAACGGACATAGTCCGTTGCTATAAAAAAGTTGGAGCAAAGTCCGTTGCTCTATCTATTTATCTCTCTAATGCACCTACCTAAATCCCTTATACATTAACATAACTATGTCTTATTTGGACTTTTTGTAATCTTTGAATCATTTCTAATATGATGGAATTGAAAAATATAATATCCTTCCAGCACATAGATAAATAATAAATAAGATAGTCAACAAAATATTTCAACTCTCCCCTCCGTGCCAGCAGAGACGGAAGATTTACGTTTGATAGATTTTTTGTTTTGTTTTTTTCCCTCGATATACACACTCTTTCTATTTATCTATCTCTCTAATTCATCTACCTAAATCCCTTATGCATTAACATAACTATGTCTTATTTGGACTTTTTGTAATCTTTGAATAATTTCTAATGTGATGGAATTGAAAAATATAATATCCTTCCAGCACATAGATAAATAATAAATAAGATAGTCAAAAAAATAGTTCAACCCTCCCCTCAGTCTAGACGCCGAGCTTCCGAGACGGAAGATTTACGTTTGATAGATTTTTTGTTTTGTTTTTTTCCCTCGATATACACACTCTTTCTATCTGTCTATCTCTCTAATTCATCTACCTAAATCCCTTATACATTAACATAACTATGTCTTATTTGGACTTTTTGTAATCTTTGAATAATTTCTAATGTGATGGAATTGAAAAATATAATATCCTTCCAGCACATAGATAAATAATAAATGAGATAGTCAACAAAATATTTCAACCCTCCCCTCCGTCTATGCGCCGAGCTTCCCAGACGGGAGATTTACGTTTGATAGATTTTTTTTTTTTTTGTTCCCACGGTATACACAAAATGATGGGGAAATATTATAACATGTTTTTAATTGACATTTGTGTCGTTTTTGCTGATTATGAGTTGGTGGAAAATAAAATCTTTAATTCTATCATATCGGAAATGATTCACAGATTATATAGAGACCAAATAATATACACTTTTAAGTGTGTTCAATAGTTTTGCATTATCAATAGGGTGTAGCACAAGGGATTACCAGGATTTATTTCAGGTACAGTAAAAAAAAGGATGCATAACAGTAAAATGTCACGATCCGGACACCTGTACTCAACACCAAATTTTTCTCAAGGAATTTCCGGATTACATCCGGACTGGACAGTATTTAGCAGCAACGGACATTTAGCAGGAACGGACAGGTGCTTGCACGCATTTGTCCGTTAAATGGAGGGTCGAGTGTAGTTCAGAGCAACTTTCATATTCCCGGCCATTGCATACATTCCTCTAAAGAGCTTGTTAATATGTTTCTCTGGCGACAAATTATCTTGTATAATCAACCCTAAATCCTTTTCTTTTTCGGCCTTGCTAATTATATTATCTCCCATCCTGTACTTCCAATTTGGTCTATTCACACTTCTTCCCATATTTAACACATGGCATTTACTTATATTAAATTTAATTTTCCACTTGGTGCTCCATTCATATATTGTATCTAAATACCCTTGCAGCTCCTCACAACTACTTTTATTTGTGATTTGTCTCATAATTTTTACGTCGTCTGCAAACATTGACATGTAGGAATTTATGCCTATCGGCAGGTCATTCACGCACATAAGGAACATGAGAGGTGCCAACACAGATCCCTGCGGCACACCACTCTCAACTTTCCGCCACGATGAGTAAGTTCCTCTAATGTTGGTCCTCATTTCCCTATCTGATAGATAGCTCTCCATCCATTTCAGCAAACTCCCCCTGACACATCCTAGCGTCTCAAGCTTAGATAACAATCTCTTATGTGGTACCTTATCGAATGCTTTGGAAAGGTCTAAGTAGACGCAGTCCACCCATCCGCCTCTTTCTTGGAGTACATCTATCACCCTACTGTAATAACATAGCAAACTGGTAACACAAGATGTCCCTTCTCTGAATCCAAATTGCTTTGGGGTTATTATCTTCTTTCTCTCCAACATTTTCATCCATCTCTTCCTAATTAGCTTTTCACAAATCTTGCATACAATACTAGTAAGTGAAACTGGTCTATAGTTTAGAGGGTCCTCAGGGTTTCCATTCTTGTATATCGGGATGATATTAGCTCTTTTCCATTCAACAGGAACCTGTCCTTTATCTAAGGAAGCTTGAATTATGTCCCTCACTGGCTCCACTAATTGCTCTGCACACTCCTTTAAAACCCAGGCAGACACTTCATCCGGTCCCATAGCTTTCCTTACTTCAAGTCCTCTCATCGCAGATAACAGCTCATCTCTAGTTATTTCAATCTTACTAAGACCACTCTCCAGTACTCCCGCCTGTGGTTCGTCAAAACCTTCCTCTCTTCCTGTGTTGTTTCGTCGGGCCTCGTGACCAACCTCATTAGGGGTGTCCAGTATAGGCTAGAGGTAATTTATTATTATTATAAATTTTCTGTTATTATTATTATGCCTATGTGTGCCCCTGAGTTGTGCTTCATGTGTGCGTAGCGAGGGCTTTTGGGAGACGTCCCTATATATGAGTGGGGTTTTGGTGGGGGTGTCTTTTACATATAAGCCTCCCACTCCAAAATTTTTGGTTGTTTTCTCTGGCGGCTTTCTCAGCAAGGCCTCTGTCTCCTCGTCTTGCAGACGAGTAAGGAAGCAACCAAATGTCCCGGCGTGGTACGCTGAACCACAATCCTTCCAGCGGAAAATGCGAATTCCTAAGGGAGCATGAACTCGCCCTGACCTAATTGTCACGCGGCAAGACTTCCCTCGCCCGGCGTAACAGTCAAGTTGCATGTGTTATGATATGTCATACAAGCACGTTACTTATCATTCTAAATTCAATAGTCATGGATAGTTAAACACTTGAGGTCACGAGGGCCTGTGACGCTTTATCACAAATAAGCAGTTCCAATCAGTTTAAACGAAAAACCCCAGGTTTTTCATGGTCGTGTCCAGCGGAAGGTTAAAGTAGCTGTGGCTATAGCAAATTTTCCGGCGGACTTGAGGTAGGATGTACTGTATTAACACCTCGCAGGTTATCCTTATGAGCATTGATTCCTGGAAATTTTCTATTTCCAGAATCCCCAGCAATACAGTTACAACAGGTGGATGGCTGATTCCAGCGCGGGGGGGAATACCCCTATTTCCATCATGCCTCGGTTTGATCTGTGTACTACTCCTACCTGTTCATTATTACCAGTATTTGCTCACAAACTCTGTATAAAATGTGTGAAATGCCTCAATCGCCCTAGGGGTTTGTGGATGTCCAAACGTTGTTCCATTTATTCCGACTTGAAGGCGGCGGTATTTACTAATAAAGACCTGTCTTGCTTGGCAGCGTTAAAGGAAATAAAGAAAAATTTTAACGTTTACGCCAAAGATACTGCTCATAAGACTCTTCATTGTGATGACGACGCCCTGTGGGACCATTTAGTTATCAAATCGCCTTTGGTTAAATCAACTCCAATTAAATCTACTAAGCCTAAAACAAAATCTAAAACCCTTTCAAAAGAGGTAGTGAGTAGCAGTAGTAGCAATGAGTGAGATTGCCGAGGCCCCACCCCCCCGACCGAACCAAGCGGAGGCGGTCGCCTTCCCCGCGACATAAATCAAGGTCACGGTCTAGATCTCCAAACAGACAGTCCCGGCACTCAGCGGCGGAGTCGTCCAGATCGACCAAACGCCGTCGTGAGGACCCTGTTACTACCCCTATGAAGCCGGCCAGTACAGGGCGAAGTAGTAGCCGGAAGGATACCATACAACCACCTCCGCCCTCTACCCCTACCTCCAGCACGCCCACAGTCCAGTCCAGCGACTCAGAGGTAGGGGCAGAGGACATAGAACCTAGTCCCAGTCATGAACAGTCATTGAGTGTACCGCAGGATTTCACATTTGCAATCCCAAAGTTAACACATGTACCATGTAAAGGCTCTTCGGTTGGACCAAGTCGAGTCTTAGCGGATCAGTATTATAGGTTTGACTCCTGTAAGGAGATAAAGAAAACCTAATATTTAGTAGTGGCCCCGTAATCATTGACGAACATGCCTATTACATAAGGCATCCTCTTCAAACACTAATCCGCCGTAGTTTGAATCTACCGCGCAGAGCATTTAAAATCTGAGGAGCCTTCATCATGAGCGCACGCGACCTCACTCATGGCTTCAGTCATTATGAATTGGGTTCTCACTACGAAAAAACTTCGTAAAAAATAAAAAAACAAAAAGAAAATAAGAATAACTATCCAATAAGCTTTCTATCATATCGTAGATGTACTTGTGTGGATCTTTGACCAGACGCTGATTCAGGCGTCATTCTTCCTTCACTGACATATCAAGTAAACCAAAATCCTTAATACATCAACGAATGGGAAGGGGATGGTTGGGAGGGCCCCAGTCGTCAATGATTACGGGGCCACTACTAAATATTAGGTTTTCTTTATCTCCTTACAGGAGTCAAACCTATAATTTATTAGTGGCCCCTCCATCATTGACGAACATGCCTGATTTCTAAGACTGGAGGGGGACATTCGTAATCATATCATAACTCTAGAAAAGCAGATAATCAAACAACCACATAGTATTCTTACTTTTGTAAAAAAAAAAGAGATATTCGGGTGCATAAACTTTATACAGCCTAAATCTTCAAAAAGGGGTACAAGCAGGAGCGTGCTTCAAAAAAGCCTGCTTGAAAAAGGGTTAACTCTGAGACTCTGTGCACAGATCTGCTAGTTAAGAAGGCACCCCACTTAAAGTAAGTGGTGAAAACTAAAAACTTATAAGTTTACATGTGCACATATAAACCCCATTAACTAGTGGATATATTCCTAAAAATATAACCAAACATAAATGAATTCTTGTACATTCGTAGAAGTACTGAACTCGTGTACTTATGCAGAAGTAATTACTGCAAAAGTAAAAGTCGTAGTTGCCACTACCGAGATTTCCCAAAAATCTATTGCTTCACAGCCAAAGCTACTTACAACAAGAATTGTCGTAACACTACTATTGGCCTTTAGTACAATTTCCTGCAATGAATACTACAGAGAAATTTTATAATACAATGCCTACAACCAGTATCACAGCTCGTATGTTCCGAACACATACTCCGGAGGGGTCTAGGGTGTCCTATGTCACACTGACTGCACCCCCCCCCCCCTTTTTCTTGAAATTAAACAAAACGTGACTAAAAGGGCCACCTAGACCCTCTGCCGTAAAGCTATACATGGCAAGGAAGGTTTGTCCAGAGCTACTGAAAGGTATCGAGGCAAAAACTCCTGATTAGAGGCCCACAACTGTGTGGACGTAATAACTTCTACCGAAAGATTATTAAGGAAACGTAAAGAGGCTGTCCCCTTGCGTAAATCGTGGGTCTTACCCACAACGCCGGGATGCTTCTCTTTAAAGTCCTCGACCAAGAGAGAAGCCAGTGTACGCTCCATCAATCGTTCACCCGGACTTGCGACCCATAAAGCACCTTGGTGATTTAGAGGTGCCACTCTTAAATATTTGGTTAGAGCTTGCACTGGGCAAAAAAGATGGTGCACCTTTCCCCTGTTTAACGCCGGCACCGTGAACTCTGAAAACACGTGTTCACTGTGCTCAATCTCGGCTATGAATCCTGGGGAAGGTGCAATGTGAATACACTCATGAAGCCTATCAAACCTGAGGCAATTAGGTGCGTTGCTCATCGCCGCCAACTCAGATACTCTGTTCCCGGTAGCCAAAGCCATAAGGAATACTGCCCTTTTGTAAAATCTGCAGTCTTTGGTACATACGGGAACGAGAATAACGACGATGCTTTGTCCAGAAACCATGTAGGCCTGAGCTGACGGGGAGGTGGGCGGAGTTTAAAACCTGCCCACATAAATCACTTTCAGATAAATGTTTCTGCATGAACAGATAAATTAAATAATAAACAACCAACGCCACCGAGGGCACAGTTTGTTTTGTTCTAAGAATCCGAGACGTAAAAGCTTTCCAATGCGATTGAAACTGTCGCTTTGTAGATTGGGTATATTGATTTGTGAATATCTTGGTCACGTCGCTACCATAAGGTGCTAGCCACTTGGCCTCCTGAATGTCCAACATGAACAAGTCCGTGAGGTTTCTAGGTTGCCAATTGTGTTCTAAGTGGAACAACCCGACCAGGAGGGACACTGGGTGCGGGCACCACGTGTTCAAATGCTGGTACCACACTGCGCCGGCCACAGGGGCGCGATTAGCGAAACTACGCCTCGCTAATCCTGTAGGTTGTTGACTACGGGGCACATGAGAGACGCGTCTGGCGGCGGAAAAGAGATAAATGGAACTCAACCTGTTCTCGTCCGTCATCAGAGCGTCAGGTCCGCCCGCCGGCATTATCGTCCGGCGGGTGAGGTACGACTGTGAGTATCGCCATACACCTTGGCTGTGGCTGTCCCTCGCTTGCGAGCTCAGTATACTCCCTGAACGGGAGCCCTCGTCTGAGTCCCGTAAAGGTTAATGATAATTAAAAGCTCCCATAGCTCATTAACACATTGAAAGCAGAGCTGGTGAGCAAAATCATAAAGTATACTAATTAATTTAATTTATATTTAATTGTATTAAAATAAATTACTATAAATAAACACAATATTATCATAATATAATCATAGAAAATATATATGTTTATTATGATTCAGCTATTAAATTATTTCATTAACAAATAAAAATAAGATAGGGCTACCTGAGCTTAACGGCGTTGAACATACAGCAATGAGAGGTTCAAGTGCCGCCACGACAGAGACTGGGGGAAAACTACCCCGCCCCCGGGAACTACCTGGTCACCTGGTGCAACACCGGTAATCCGCCCTGGAAAGAGAATTTTCCGGGGATTAATGCTCATAGGGTTACACCCAAAAAAACGGTACAAAATATGTGCCTCAAAACCGCCGGTCAACGAACCGTAGCACTCCACCACTACTTTTCGTTGTCCTTTAGTATCATATTAAAGATTTCAGCATATCTTTACCTGTCCAGAAGATTTAAGCATATCTTCTGAATCCTCATAAAGATGAAGCATATCTTTAATAAAGATGAAGTCTTTCAAGTATCCCTTTACACTTGAAACACTAGTAAGATTCCGGCATCTTTTTATCCCATAAAAAGTCTAAGCCTATCTTAATCTCTAATCTGGCGTCACCCAGAAGCCCTCATAGATCGCCGTCTTGAAGGCCGTGATACCCTATTGTATCAATCAATTGTTTGGCAAATTATCGCGAATTGCAAATCAGTTAATATAACCACCCAAAGGTACAACCGCCGGGTTTTATATGCAATGTCAAACCAATTGTACCTTCCCCAGACCTCTTTGTAAAAAGGTCGCCGGGAGGGAAAGACTAAACAAACAAACGGCATTGTTTCAATGGCTTATTAAAGATTTCAGCATATCTTTTATCTGTCCAAAAGAATTAAGCATAACTTCTTAATCCTCATAAAGATGAAGTCTTTCAAGTAACCCTTTACACTTGAAACACTAGTAAGATTCAGGCATCTTATTATCCCATAAAAAGTCTAAGCCTATCTTAATCTCTAATCCGGCTTCTCCCAGAAGCCCTCATAGATCGCCGTCTTGAAGGCCGTGATACCCTATTGTATCAATCAATTGTTTGGCAAATTATCTCGAATCGCAAATCCGTTAACATAACCACCCGAAGGTACAACCGCCGGGTTTTATATGCAATGTCAAACCAATTATACCTGCCCCAGACCTCTTTGTAAAAAGGTCGCCGGGAGGTAAAGACCAAACAAACAGACAGCATTGTTTCAATGGCTTTGTAAAGCAGAGAAAACCAAGTCCAACAGGTGTCAGCCTGATCACCTAGAAAACTGTGTGGAGCCCCCCTCGACGAGAAGAAACCAGGAAGCCTGATCCCAGGCTCGACCATAGAAAACGCAGTTTCTGATGAGCCCTCAAGCGACTAAACTCATCGGGGTAACTTACCTATTTTAGCCATCCTGACTAAAACTCGGTAAACAAAAACGGTGTTCTCGGAGCAACGAGAAAAACGCCGGAAAGGTAACCCACACTAAACTATACATTACAGGAGGGCGTAATGCATAAAGCAATGAATAACACAGGAAGCCTGATCCCAGGCTCGACCACAGAAAACGCAGTTTCTTATGAGCCCTCAAGCGACCAAACTCGTCGGGGTAACTTACCTATTTTGAGCCATCCTGACTAAAACTCGGTAAACAAAAACGGTGTTCTCGGAGCAACGAGAAAAAACGCCGGAAAGGTAACCCACACCAAACGAGACATTTGAACACATTTTATACAAAGGGTGTGCGCAAAAATAGGGATACCTGAACAGGAGGGCATAATGCATAAAGCAAAAACCGGGGCAAAGGTAGCCATGCCAGAGAGTGGTGGGATACTTACTCCAGGTTCTGCATAGACGCCCGGAACCCAGCTCTGGAAAAAAAAGAAAATTTCCAGGAATTAATGCTCATAAGGTTAACCCAAACATGTTCGCACACAAGTGTTAAATAACCCGCCGGGTAACGAGACGTAATACTCAAAGACTACAGCTCGCTACGCGGTGGGGTTTCCTAAGTAAAAGATATCAAAATATCTTAATTTGTCCAAAAGATTTATGAATACCCTCTGACATAATATATAAAGACCAGCATGGCGTTTATAACTGATTAAGTCTTTCCGGTAGTGTTTTTTTCAAGATTCAATTTTGGAAAAAAAAAAACTAAAAAAGACGCCGGCCCCCGAATTATCTCGTAGATAAAAAACTGGGAAGCCTGACAAATATACGAGATCTAACTTCTCCCGAAGTATCTTTTTAGATCGTCGTATGTTGAAGGCGGCGATACAAAACGTATCCCTCAATTGTCTGGTTAACTAACTGAATTGTAAATTCGTTATTCCCACCCTTCCAGGGAGCACCCGCCGGGTGTGAATATTAGTCTAAAAAACGTTAACCCCAATTGTGCCTTAAATTGCCGTATGTTGAAGGAGGCGATACACAATGCATCCCTCAATTGTCTGGTCAACTAAACTGAATTTTGCATATTCGGTCATCCCACCCTACCAGGTTGCACCCGCCGGGTGATTTAAAGTTTAAAAGTTAACCCCAATTGTTCCTAACCCCACACCTTTGTAAAAGATGCCGGGGAGGAAATACAACAACCGCATAGTTTTATATTGGCTTTGCAAAACCGAAAAAACTACAAACAACACGTGTCCGTATGAACACTGTTAGATGGGTACAGCCAACCCGCCGGGAATCAGAAGGAGCCTGAAACAGGCACCCCAGAGACGCAGACCTGGGGAGCCACAGACACCCACTCGCCGGGGAAACAAGCCTGTTTTTAAACCACGCGTGGCCAAAACTCGGCAGCCAGCCGGGTTTTTTCATGGTGTAACCAAGAAAAACCCGCCGGAAATAACCCACCCCGTCCAGATACCATCTGAACGCAACACAGGACCGAGGCGTAGCCAAAACACAACTAACGCCGGGCCCAACATAGTCCGTGGAATTAGCCAATACATAACTAACCCAGGACACATAAATAGTCCGTGGAATTAGCCAATACACAACTAAACCAGGACACACATCACACAGTAGTACATATTTAGAAAATAAATCAATAACACTTGTATATATGGTAAAGCTACGAGAGGCTGGCTAGGCCTAGGCAGACGGATAACATTAACATGTCGGAATATAAACAAAAAGCACTGAATTATATCACAACAGGAACCACCGCCAACACACCACTGTAGCAAATACTTCCGGCAAAGGGAAGAACTGACTCGGGACCCAGAAAAAACTTCACTAAGTGAAGAAAAATACGCTGGGAACGTCAGCAAAAATACGCTACCTCATCAGAAAGATAAAAGGAAGCAATAACGCGTAATGAAAGCCGCCTACATCACAAAGCTAGCTAACTGTGAAAAAGTTCACCTGTCCACAACCGGACCACGAGGGTACAGTACATCCGAAATAGATGCCCCAAACACACAACCCAAAATACACTGCACTGCGGGCAACCAGCCCAGGACACTCCTGCTACGCATATCCTAACCTTACTCGATACATCCCGGAGTAAACAAATGAGAAAAAACTCACTAGGGACGCAGCAAATGCGGAACCAGCGGAGCGTGGAGAGACACGTCCGAGCCGGCTGACCGCAGAGCAGAGAAGGAAGAATGACGCCTGAATCAGCGTCTGGTCAAAGATCCACACAAGTACATGTACGATATGATGGAAAGCTTATTGGATAGTTATTCTTATGTTCTTTTTGTTTTTTATTTTTTACGAAGTTTTTTCGTAGTGAGAACCCAATTCATAATGACTGAAGCCATGAGTGAGGTCGCGTGCGCTCATGATGAAGGCTCCTCAAATTTTAAATGCTCTGCGCGGTAGATTCAAACTACGGCGGTTTAGTGTTTGAAGAGGATGCCTTATGTAATAGGTATGTTCGTCAATGATGGAGGGGCCACTAATAAATAGAGGTTTACCTTCAGGTTCAAATACTTTTGATGACTCTCAGGTAATTAAAGACTCACAGCCACCTGCGGTGCGAGACCGGGGGTGCTGGCGTCAATCTGAACCATGTCAACATAATGTTAGAATTAATCAGGTAACAGATAGGGAGTGTAATGACAGTGAAGTGTTACCCTCATCAGTACCTGATTTGGTTTGGCCACTGGCGGACCAAGCGCCGGAATCACAACAGGACATACCGAAAGTGGTTGAGTTACATAGAGAGCCGAAGGAGGTGAACATATCCTCGGCTCAACCAGGTATAATGTTTGAGGAGTCAGAAGCCAGTTCCCAATCTTCCAGGGGTTCTCACAGTAAGTGTGTTACCACAGATCAGATAAGTGACATATTACATAGGGTTATGCGGCAGTACCATGTCTCTGCCTCTCCTGATCTTCTCTCTAGTCAACCGGTAGCTCCCCCGAGTAACTCCACGATAAGACCATTAGAGCCTTAGCTCCCCCGAGTAACTCCACGATAAAACCATTAGAGCCTTCAGGTTTTACCACCCCTAAGTCCTCTTTACCACATTTCATTATACCTCCGGCAACGACCACGGCTACCGGCACTACAGTGCCAGCCTCTATGACTACCACTAATGTTCGAGTAATTTCTGACATCACTCCTCCCCCCTTAGATAAGGCCCCACAGCAGAAAGGCCCTATGCCTCTCCTCTACGGGCCAGATTGTTCTTGGATTCAGGTACAACCATTGAGACCACACCTAGCACAACCTACTATTTCAGGGGATCTACCGGTTCCTAGTGAGTGGACTATTGAAATCAACAAGAGTAGAAAACTCAGAGCTAAGGACGAGGTAGGGAGGTTACTGGACGTTTCTATTAAGGCCATACCTAGTACAGTACTGTACATATAATGCTGGTTTCTTTGTGTTTTCAGCTGCCCCGGCAGTACCGCCGGCCTCACCTGCACGACTCTTTGCAGACTGGTCCAAAGCTGATGGCGTTAATGACATCAAAGCTTTGAATGCACTTACGCCGGAACTGTCTAGGCCCTTGGATAGACTGGGAATCAGAGGCGCAGGTATTTGCTTCTACCACTACCCCTCCCTGGGGGCACGGGTCCTTGGAGCAGCTTCGGTCGCGCCGGGAATTTCCACACCTCTCACACCACACACACACATCACACAGTTTTTCCTACACCGAGAAATGACTCTCCGGCTGTCATTTCTCGAAGACTTCTTCTAGCCGGAGACATTGAGAGCAACCCAGGACCCATCTACACATACATATGTCCAACTTGCTCAAAACCCATCACTTCGAGTCGCCACACTAAGGGTTCAGTTCTCTGCAATTCATGCAGGAACTGGACCCACTTCACCTGCACAACACTTGCCTCCAAGAAACACTACACGAACACCTGGACCTGTTCCTCATGCCCTTCCCTCTCCCAGTCAAATTCCTCGCCTAAAACCCATCCACCTCTCCTCCCCAACCCACCTAACCTTCCCATATCATCCACTGCCCCCCCTAAAACCCATCCACCTCTCCCCTAACCCACCTAACCTTCCCATACCATCCACATCCTCAACTCAACACACCACACCCCATCCCATCCAAATCCATTCCAACCCCCATCTCCTGCTCCCCAATCCCCACCCCCACCTCACCCATCCCAACCCCCAGCCCCTCCCTCACCCCCACCCCCTCCCTCACCCCCACCCCATCCTCGTCCAGCAGCACCCAACATACATCGTGCACATAACATTAACATTCTCCAATTGAACATAGATGGCATCAACACAAAGAAACACGAACTCTCACATTTCATCAAACAACACAACATACACATTGCCATCTTACAAGAAACAAAACTCCGCACAACACAAAAAACACCCACATTTCATGATTTCACCACCATCAGACAAGACCGGGCTGTCGGCGGAGGCGGTGGACTCATCACCCTGGTACACAAAGAAATATCATACATAGTTACCAGTGTACAAACCAAATCCCTCGTCCCCCCAAATGATAACACAACAGAAATACAATCAATTAAAATACGCACTTGCAACAACTCCAACATAACCATCATAAACACATACATCCCTCCCCAAACATCCCCTACAGTACCAAATGAATACAGACCACACTTACAACACATCACAAACATCCCACACATCATCCTGGGTGGTGACTTCAACGCCAAGACGTCGGCCTGGTTTGTCGACAACCCCGACACAGACAGAGGGCTGGTACTACAAAACCAAACTGATAACCTCATCATCCTGAACGACATCCATCAACATACCCATATTCCTCACCAAGCCCTCTATAACCCATCATCTCCAAACATCACCTTTTGCTCCCCAGAACTCGCCCCCACAACATCCTGGAGGGTGGTCAGAACCTTAGGCTCTGACCACCTCCCGATCATTATCACCACCAAAACCAGACTCACCCCAGCTAGCCACAAACACATATACACCAATTATAAAAGAGCTAACTGGGAAGCATTCACAAATGAGACAGAACAACACTTCACAACTCTAAACAGTACACCCATCACTAACATCAACAATGCTGTACAAATATCCAAACTTTTAAAGCAAAATTGGATAAATGTAGAGAGAGAGACAGGACAACACGAGCTTAGGCTCAAATCCTGTATACTACAATTAGGTGAGTACAATTAGGTGAGTACACATACTCAATAAAACTATCCAAAATGCTGACAAGAAACACATTCCAAGAGGTAACAGAAAAAGACACAACCCCAACTTCACACCAGAAATTCAAAACCTCATCAGACAACGCGACATACTGAAACACTCCCCAGCACCCCACACACAAGACATCACACAACAAATCCAAGCACTCAACACCCAAACTAACAACAAAATACAAGAACAACAAAAACTAAATTGGAATAACTTCCTACAAACACTTGATCACAAAACAAACCCCAAAAAACTCTACAAAACACTAAACAGCATCACACTTTCCAACAGCAACACAACACAATCACATGCTGCAATCACAACAACAGACTCTACTCCTTCATGTAAACAACAAGCAAACACTCTCATCAATCACTTCTCACATGTCAGCCACCTAAAACCTCACAAAGACGACCGACGTGTCATCCGACGTAAGAGACAATTCCCCACAGACCCTGACTATACACCCTTCACCAATCACCAGACAAAGCATATCATCAACAATCTCAAGCACTCACCCGCTTGTGGCCTAGACAACATAAGCAACATACACCTCAGACAACAAGGCATACAAGCACTCACTAACATATCAAACTACAGTTATTCACACAACACAATACCAGACATTTGGAAGCATGGTATCATCACCACATTCCCCAAACCCAACAAAGACCCCACGCTACCCTCCTCGCACCGCCCCATCACACTCCTTTGCTCCCCCTCCAAAGTCATGGAACGCCTAGTATTACAACTAATTACACCCGACCTACCCCTAGCTCCAACACAACATGGCTTTAGGCCACTGCACTCCACAAACACTCTTCTCACAGACCTTACACAAAGAGCTTTTGACAGCATCAACTCAGCTAGACCACCACACAGATCACTATTTATTAGTGGCCCATCCATCATTGACGATTATGCCTATTACATAAGGCACCCTCTTCAAACACTCATCCGCCGTACTTTGAATCTACCGCGCAGAGCATAAAACATTGAGGAGCCTTCATCATGAGCGCACGCAACCTCACTCATGGTTCAGTCATTATGAAATTGGGTTCTCACTACGAAAAAACTTTGTAACAAATAAAAAAGAAAAAGAAAATAAGAATAACTATTCATAAGCTTTCCATAATATCGTGGATGTACTTGTGTGGATCTTTGACCAGACGCTGACTCAGGCGTCATTCTTCCTTCTCTGCTCTGCGCTCAACCTACCCGGACGTGCCTCCCCACGCTCCGCTGGTTCCGCATTTGCTGCGTCCCTAGTGAGGTTTTTTTCATTTGTTTACTCCGGGATGTATCGAGTAAGGTTAGGATATGCATAGCAGGAGTGTCCTGGGCGGGTTGCCCGCAGTGCAGTGTATTTTGGGTTGTGTGTTTGGGACATCTATTTCGGGTGTACCCTCGTGGTCCCGTGGTGGACGCGTGAATCGTTTGCGCGGTTAGCTAGCTTTGTGATGTAGGCGGCTTTCTCTACGCGTTATTAGGCTCCTTCATATCTTTCTGATGAAGTAGCTTTTCTTTTCTCTGACGTTCCCAGCGTATTTTTCTTCACTTAGTGAATTTTTTTCTGGGTCCCGAGTCAGTTCTTCCCTTTGCCGGGAATTTTGTGCTACATTGGTGTGTTGACGGTGGTTCCTGTTGTGATATGATTCAGTGCTTTTTGTTTATATTACGACATGATTACATATTATTTCCGTCTGCTTAGGCCTAGCCAGCCTCTCGTAGCTTTGCCACATGTACAAGTGTTATTGATTTATGTTATAAATATGTACTACTGTGTCATGTGTGTCCTGGTTTAGTTGTGTATTGGCTAATTCCACGGACTATTTGTGTGTCCTGGATTAGTTGTGTATTGGCTATTTCCACGGATTAATTATATGTCCTGGGTTAGTTGTGCTTTGGCTAATTCCACGGTCTATTTGGTGCGTTCAGATTGAATCTGGGCGGGGTGGGTTGCCTTTTCCGGCGGGTTTTCTCGGTTACACCGTGAAAACCCGGCTGGTTGCCGAGTTTTAATCACGTGTGGTTAAAAAAGGCTTGTTTTCCCCGGCGAGTGGTGTCTTGAGGCTCTCCAGGACTGCGTCTCTGTGGTGGAGCCTGTGTTCAGGCTTACTGTGTTTCCCGGCGGGATGGCTTTACCCATTTAACTAAGTGTTCATGCGGACACTTGTTGAGTTTAGTTTTTCCCGGTTTTGCAAAGCCAGTAAAACTAGGCTGTTTGTTGATTGGTCTTTCCTCCCCGGCGATCTTTTACAAAGAAGTGGGGATAGGAACAATTGGGGTTAACGTTATAAACTTAAAATTCACACCCGGCGGTTGCACCTTAGGTGGGTGGGTTTAACGGATTTGCAATTCAGTATAGTTGACCAGACAATTGTGGGATACGTTAAAGTATCGCCGCCTTCGACATACGGCGATCTAGGACGCTTCGGGAGAAGTCAGATCTAGCATTTAAGTCAGGCTTCCCAGTTTTTGATCTGCGAGATAATACGGGGGCCGGCGTCTTTTTATGGGTTTTCCAGTAAAACTTAACAAACACCACTGGGAAGACTGCGTCATTTATAAAAAGCCATGCTGGTCTTTATATCATGTCAGAGGATATTCGTAAATCTTTTGGACAGGTTAAGATATTCTGAAATCTTTACTTATGAACCTCCCGTGTAGCGAGCTGTAATGGTTGTGTATTGCGTCTCGTTACCCGGCGGGTTATTTAACACTTGTGTTCGAACATATTGGTGCAACCTTATGAGCATTAATTCCTGGAAATTTTCTTTTTTCCAGGGCGGAGTTCCGGCGGGTCTATAGAGAACCTGGAGTAAACCCGGGGGTGGGTTAGTTTTTCCACCAGTCTCTGTCATGGCTACCCTAGACCCTGTTTTTGCTTTGTGTGTTACACCCTCCTGTTCAGGTATCCCTATCTTTGCACACACTCTTTGCATTAGATGTGTTAAATGTTTAGATCGCTCAAGGGGTTTGTGGGTGACGCAGAACTGTACCTTCTGTACTCAATTGAGTAATAAAGTATTGCGAGACAATGATAGACCCGCGGCGGTCGCTTTGCGGGAGGTCAGGCAGCTGTTGTCCACTTATGCTACCACAGTGGCTCATAAAGCCCTTCAATGTGATAACGTAATTCTTTGGGATAAATTACTTATTGAGCACCCCCCTATTAAACGTACCCCTTCTAAATCTAGAGTATTTGTACGAAAGTCGGCAGAGACTGGGCAGGGTACAGTACTTACTCCAGCCCCCGGCACATCGAAGAGACCTCGTGAACCTACGCCCCCGGTGACAGCCTCCACGTCACGGGCGCGGTCCAGGTCCAGGTCGCCCCTCAGACAACAGCCGCTTAGTCACTCTTCTTCACCGGCGAGAAAGAAGAGCAAAGAGGAGAAGTCCAAGAGCAGTTCTAGTGATAGGTCTGAGAAGTCCAAGAGTAGTTCTAGTGATAGATCTAAGTCACACCGAAGCCACAAATCTTCCAGGAAAGATTCTCATGAACGAAAGGCCTCCCGGCGTTCGCCGGAGCCTCATGCCTCACTTTCTGCCTCTACTCCTGACGTATCTAATGTCCAATCTGATGGGGCGGGAGTGGAGTCAGAGACTGTGGTGGGGGTGTTACCGGCGGACAGGTTGCCAACGGATATTATAAACTTAGAATTAGAGAGTTCTGTGGGCAGTGATCGCCCTCTAGAAGGGTCTAGTGGGGGCTCAGTGGTTGATGGGGTAACTGACTCCCAAGGGAGTTCAGGCCAAGGCCTGGGTGTGTGGAGGTATTCCCAACCATGGAATGAAGGCCCACATCTGGTTCAGGAGACACAGGTAATGGCGGACGTCCACAGGGACGCTGCGATCCCATCATCCATTCCAAACTTAACATGGCAACACGAAGAGGTCCCGGCTTCGGCGGAATCCTCTCGTGACGGGCCAGATGACAAGGATGAGGTGTCTATAATCTCTGACATGGAGGTGCAGGAGTCGGGTTCAGTTTTAGGCGACTCACAGGATAGGAATGATTCACCTCTTAGTTCTTCATCTGCTAAATTTGTCACGGCGGAGGAAATAGATGGGTTATTAGCTACTGCTCTAACAAAAAAATTGGCCAGCAGCCGGAGACTCCTACAGTGGACCTGGGAGCTCCCATGACAATTTCAAGTGTTCGGCCTCTGACTACTTCCATTGCTTTAACTCAGATTCCGCACCCTCCTTCTGTATCACCTACTATAGTCACTAGGCCTGCTTCGGCGGCACTGACTACTTCTAGTGTAAGGGTAGTAGCGGATGTGAATCCTCCCCCTTTAGATAAAGCACCGTTAAGAAAGGTAGCTATGCCCCTTTTATACAGTCCAGATGATTCGTGGGTACAAATGGTCCCAACTAAGCCACAGGTAGCACAGCCCACTTTGTCAGGGGAACTTCCAGTGCCACGAGAGTAGGTAATCCAAGGAAATAAATCTAGAAAGTTACGAGCTTTAGATATTTTGGGTAATGTACTTGATGTTAATATTAAGGCCATTCCTAACTATTATCACCATGACTATTTTGTGTATACAGCTACACCTGCACTACCCCCTGCATCAGCTTCAAAACTGTTTTCTGACTGGACCAAGCATGACGGTTTTAATGATATAAAAGCACTGTCAGCTCTCACTCCAGAATTAGATTTACAAACGGTCACAGACACAGCCGCTAATCCAGTTTTGAAGGTGGGGCAGTTGGGTCCAGGACCTTGGGTGGAATGGGAGGTAGAGGCTCAGAACTTTGCGACCACCTTCACCTCAAAATCTTCGCACCAAATTCCTCAGGACAGCCATTCTTGGTTCTCTCTGCCAATCTTTTCTGCCGGCGGAGTTCCATCGGCTTTGTTTGCATTTTTAGCTTCCCCCAAAATCAATCTATGCGAACTTAAAGTTCCTTTCACTACACCTTCCCCAGCTCACCTAGACCGGGAGTTTAGGCTACGGGGGAAGGCGTATAGACTTTTTTCCCAATACATTGTTACGCACCAGGTGGCGAAGTCTATGCTAAGATCTACTCAGGCAATCGCGGACGCGGATGTCAGAAGATCAATTGAACTATCTCGACGTTTACTCCTTCAGACTTCTATTCAGTCGTTGGGGGATATCCGTACAGCCTTGCTCGAGGCGGTGCGGGCGAGACAGGATCTTAGGATGTCCCTGGTGAGGAAACTTCCTGATAGAATTGCGAACCAGGTGGTCATGTCGCCGGTGCTAACTCCTTCTTTAATGTCCCCTGATGTGTGGAGAACTGTATTTAACATGGCTCAGGCCTTTAAGCACAGTCCCGCCCCTTCTAAGAAACCTGCTTTTAACTTTCCCAAACCCAAGCCAGTCGCAAAAGCTCAGCCGGGTGGGTCTAAGCCCTTTCTTCTACCTAAGTCCTCTTCCCCCCAAGGTCAGTACAGGTATAAACAAGGAAAGTTTGCAGGTCATAAAGGACGAAAGTATAACAGACCGGGCCAGGGCCCGTCTTCTGCCAACGCCGGCCAGTCGGCTAAGCATCCACCACCTCCACCACCACCATCAAAAAACTAAAGTCTCTCTCACTCCCAGGGCCGGTCTCACGGCGGGTGGATCAGAGGGTAGTACAGCCGACGAACCCTTGTCTGCTAACTGGGTCGTTCCGGACGTGTCACCACGCATGGCCATTAAATACTTGGGCGAGGATGGTGGCACGCAAAGGCATCACCTGGCAGTGGCTCCGGCGACCTCGTTTACGTAAGCCGACAAAGGCAAATTTAGGTTCATTAGAGGTGGAGTCACTGATCCGAGAAATGATCGCCAAGAATGTCATCATCCCGGTTCCTCAAAATTACCCAGTCTTTACATCCAAACTATTTCTAGTGCCCAAAAGGGACAGTGTTCAGATGAGACCAGTCGTAGACCTGTCTTATCTGAACCTCCATATTCACAACGTGTCCTTCAGGATGCTGACAGTGAATCAAATCAGGCTAACACTTCCGCCGGGAGGATGGATGTGTTCTTTAGACCTGACAGACGCGCATTGGCACGTCTCGGTAAACAAAAGATTTCAACGGTTTCTGGCCTTACGAATAATGCATCAGACTTATGTCTTTCAGAGGATGCCGTTTGGATTGAACCTAGCACCTCGACTATTCACGAAATTAGTCCGGCAAGCCCTGATACCCTTGTTAGAGCAAGGGATCAGGATTTTGTGGTACTGTATCTAGACGACTGGCTAGTGGTGGCAGAAACGGAACAATTATGCATCAATCATGTCAACATAACATTAAATCATGTCAAATCTCTAGGATTCAAGGTAAACCTGGTAAAGTCAAACCTTGTTCCCTCACGAGTAGTTCAGTGGATAGGGCTGGTTTGGGACACAGCTACTCTCACTCTGAGTCAGAGTGTGGACAATCGACACAGATTTCGCAGGAAATTGTTTCTGTTCCTTCACCGTCTGACTACGACACGGAGAATCTGGGAGTCTCTGGTTCGGCTCTCAACTGGATTCAACTAACTGTAAAGTTGGGCCGGTTGAAAGTCAAACGTTTAATATTGGAGGGCAACAAATGTTTTCCAGTATTGCCGGCGGAAAAA
The DNA here is from genome assembly GCA_037953745.1 of Lithodes maja. Lineage (NCBI taxonomy): Eukaryota > Metazoa > Arthropoda > Malacostraca > Decapoda > Lithodidae > Lithodes > Lithodes maja. Next base: position 124,846 of record JBAKBP010002102.1, read on the forward strand.
TTATGGCCCATACCAAAATTAATCCACAACTCACTAGCGGTCTGGGCGAAGAGGGAATCGTTGCACTCAGTAATGTCATGGACCTCTCCTCCGCCGACGGTATGGGTAGACACGGATGCGTCAGGAACGATAGGTTGGGGCTTTCAGTCAAACCAAGAGCACCAGGGTCAAGGGCTTTGGTCCCATTTAGAAATCTCCCACATCAATGTCAAAGAATTACTAGTCCCCTTATATTTCCTTCAGGCTCACGGCTCTACTTTACGGGGCAAGTCGGTGGCCTTCAGAATGGACAATCTGAATGCGGTTCACTGTATTCAGAAACAAGGGTCGACGAGATCTCGGAAGTTGCTAAACGTGTCAGAAAAGATTTTTATTCTAGCCAACAGGCTGGACATTCATCTTCACGCATCTTATCTCCCAGGCGTAGCAAACGTCTGGGCAGATGATCTGTCTCGGAGACAGAGCACAACAGTAGAATGGGCGCTCAAGCAAACCATTTTCGACCAAATGATTGCGGAGCCTTACCATCCACAAGTGGATTTGTTTGCGTCAGAGGAGACTCACAAGGCAGAGAGGCAGAGAGAGGGGAGGTGGAGATAGAGAGAGAAACAGTCCAAGTGGAGGCAGAGGGAGGGGAGGTGGAAACGGAGTGAGAAACAGTCCAGGTGGAGACAAGAGAAGAGGAGACAAGCTAGGAAATAAATTGGGAGGGATACGTACAAAAAAGAAAGGAACGGGCAGGGACGAGAAAAATAGGGAAAATACTGGAAACGCTAAGTTCATGTATACAAATATTGATGGGTTAATTTCCAAAAAGATTGAGTTTGACGAATATGTAAAGAGAGAGAGGCCCGGGGTAGTATGTTTGACTGAAACTAAGCTTAACCAGGAGGTAGACACGAATATAATTAGTTGTGCAGGATACAGTACATGGAGAAGAGACAGGTTAGGAAAGCTAGGAGGAGGAGTGTTGATCATGGTAGATAATAAAATTACTGCTAAAGAATTAAAACTTGGTGATAGCATTGCTGAAGTGGTAGCAGTTGAAATTGAGGATAATGATAGGTCAAAATTGGACATTGTATCAATGTATTTACCTCCTAAGACTAAATCTTGGAGCAACGATGAATATAATGAATTAATTTTGGAAACCTTGCGTATGTTAGAAATTATTTGTAAAAGGAAAAATAGGCTTATTCTTGCAGGGGACTTTAATTGCGGGGAGGTGGATTGGGAATGTTTGGATGCGGGTTCAAATGAAAATACTTGGGGTAGCAAATTTCTTGAACTAACAATGGGGTATCTATTAACACAACACGTTATGGAAAATACAAGATTTAGAGGAGGTGATGAACCATCAAGACTTGACTTATTATTCACCAAAGACCCCCAAGATATAAAGAACCTAACATATTTGAGTCCCATGGGAAAAAGCGATCATGCTGTGATTGAATTTGAATTGACAGTGGAATTTCTGGAAGGCAGAGAGGAGGAACATAGGGAATATAGACTAAATTATAGTAAGGCGGATTATGAATCATTACGAGGATACTTTGCAAATATAGATTGGTCATTTATTGAGCAAGAACAGAATATTCAGGTAAAATACACCATGTTACTAGACATTTACAGGGAGGGGGTAGATAAATACAGTCGACGCTCGATTTAACGGACCCCGATACAACGGATTTCGGATTTAACGGACTCTGTCCATAGCCGGACAATGGACCCAGCAACGGACAAAGTCCGTTGCTCGAAAAAAAGTTGGAGCAAAGTCCGTTGCTCTATCTATTTATCTCTCTAATGCACTACCTAAATCCCTTATACATTAACATAACTATGTCTTATTTGGACTTTTTGTAATCTTTGAATCATTTCTAATGTGATGGAATTGAAAAATATAATATCCTTCCAGCACATAGATAAATAATAAATAAGATAGTCAACAAAATATTTCAACTCTCCCCTCCGTGCGAGCAGAGATGGTAGATTTACGTTTGATAGATTTTTTGTTTTGTTTTTTTCCCTTGATATACACTCTCTTTCTATCTATCTATCTCTCTAATGCACTACCTAAATCCCTTATACATTAACATAACTATGTCTTATTTGGACTTTTTGTAATCTTTGAATCATTTCTAATGTGATGGAATTGAAAAATATAATATCCTTCCAGCACATAGAAAAATAATAAATAAGATAGTCAACAAAATATTTCAACTCTCCCCTCCGTGCGAGCAGAGATGGTAGATTTACGTTTGATAGATTTTTTGTTTTGTTTTTTTCCCTCGATATACACTCTCTTTCTATCTATCTATCTCTCTAATGCACTACCTAAATCCCTTATACATTAACATAACTATGTCTTATTTGGACTTTTTGTAATCTTTGAATCATTTCTAATGTGATGGAATTGAAAAATATAATATCCTTCCAGCACATAGATAAATAATAAATAAGATAGTCAAAGAAATATTTCAACCCTCCCCTCCGTCTATGCGCCGAGCTTCCCAGACGGGAGATTTACGTTTGATAGATTTTTGTTTTTTTTTGTTCCCACGGTATACACAAAATGATGGGGAAATATTATAACATGTTTTTAATTGACATTTGTGTCGTTTTTGCTGATTATGAGTTGGTGGAAAAAATGTCTTTAATTCTATCATATCGGAAATGATTCACAGATTATATAGAGACCAAATAACATACACTTTTAAGTGTGTTCAATAGTTTTGCATTATCAATAGGGTGTAGCACAAGGCTTATCAACATTATCACAGTAACGGGGTCGGGGTTGAGGCGGGACGGGGAGGGGAGGGAGTAGGCCTACAGAGGAGGGGATATCCTTCCTTTTTTTTTTTTTTTTTTCTCCATGTGAAATTTATCATCTATCTATCTATCTATTGCCGGACGCCTTACTCCTCTTTACGAGGGTGGCCACACACAAAACGCCCCCAAGCAGACCTAACCCCTGTGAGAAGGACAATCCGTGCCAGTTTACTGAAGGACTTACAGGATTGACCACTCAACTTAGGGTCCATCTAACTCCGAGGCATTCTATGTATATTTTTAGCACTATTTTTCTACAGTGGTGCGCGGCTAGTCCATCCACTAACCTGCTTCACCCTTAGGTGAGCAGTACGGATTTGTATAAGGTTTACTCCCCTAGACAGGTTGCCGACCAAGGCTGACGAGTCCCATCCACCCGGATTTGTATAAGGTTGTCTCCCCTAGATAGGTTGCCGACCAAGGCTAACGAGTCCCATCCACCCGGATGGGTGGTATTTATCATATCTATATTTATCATATCAATGACAAATATGACCTTTATTATGTTTTCAGGGACAGTACAGCACAACGTGTCCCTCAATCAAAAAAAAAAAAAAAAAAAAAAAAAAAAGGCGAAATACGAAGGCAATTTTCCAGCTACGGACTTTTTCCAGCAACGGACTCGGTCTCCCCCCTATTAGTCCGTTAAATCGAGCGTCGACTGTATGTACCAACATTTAAGGATAGAAAGCTGGTTAAGGAGAAAGAGTGGTTTAACATGCGATGTCACATTGCCCAGAACAAAAAGGACTCTGCATGGAATAAAGTGAGAAGGAGACACACTGAGGAAAAATGGGATGAGTATAAGAATGCTAGAAACAACTATGTCAAGACTATAAGAGAGGAGAAAAAGAACTTTGAAAAAGATATAGTAAACAAATGTAATAAAGAACCCAAACTGTTCTATAGTTATATCAACGGAAAAACTAAAATAAAGGACAAAATAACAAAGCTTAGGGTAGAGGGTCAATTATATGAAGACACAGTGGGTATGTGTGAAATTATGAATGATACATTAACATCCGTGTTTGTGGAGGAGGATGACTATGTAGAACCTGTGGTGGAATTGAACGAGATACAGGGACTAGAGTCGATAGAAGTCAACAAGGATGAACTAAAATCATTGTTGGAAGAATTGGACGTGAGAAAATCTATGGGCCCAGATAACATTGCTGGATGGGTATTAAGAGAATGTTCTGAACAACTAGTGAGACCTATTTTTAATATTGTTCAACACTCATTAAACAAGGGGGAACTTCCCTTAGAATGGAAACAAGCAAATATGACTCCAATATATAAAAGTGGAAATAAAGAAGACCCGCTAAATTATCGACCGGTATCCTTAACGAGTGTTATATGCAAGCTTTGTGAAAAGATTATTAGAAAAAGATGGGTGGGTATGTTGGAGGAGAGGGAAATAATTTCAAGCAAGCAGTTCGGGTTCAGAAAAGGTCATTCGTGTACCACAAATTTGTTGAGTTACTATGATAGGGTAATTGACATTGTACAAGGGAGGGAGGGGTGGGTAGATTGTATTTACTTAGATTTCAGGAAGGCATTTGATAAGGTGCCTCATAAGAGATTGTTGTGGAAGCTCAGGACTGTGGGGCGGGTTGAGGGAGTATTATTAAAGTGGATGGAAAACTATTTAATTGGGAGGGAAATGCGAACAGTAATAAAAGGAAAGTTTTCCTCGTGGAAAAGGGTAAAAAGCGGAGTGCCTCAAGGATCGGTGTTGGCCCCAATCATGTTTTTGGTTTTCATCAACGACCTTCAAATGGGAATAGGCTCATATATATCTATGTTTGCTGATGATGCAAAATTAATGAAGCATATTACAAGTAGGAGTAGTTGTGAAGAATTACAGAGAGACCTAGATAAGTTATATGAGTGGAGTCAAACTTGGAAAATGGAATTCAACACGAGTAAGTGTCAGGTTCTTGAGATGGGAAAAAGTAAATATAGACCTTCTTGGGGATATAAAATAGGAGATGAAATAATTAGTAAAGCTGTGAAAGCAAAAGACCTAGGGGTAGTTGTGGCAGACAGCTTGTCACCTGAACAGCATATAAATAAAATAACTGGTGAAACCTATGCAGTGTTGACTAACATGAGAATAGCTCTGAATTATTTAGATGAAGCGATGTTAGCAAAAATAATAGGGACAATAATACGACCAAGACTGGAGTATGCAGCAGTGGTGTGGTCTCCATACCTTATAAAACATAATAAAAAACTGGAAAGAGTTCAGAGAGTTGCCACTAAGATGATAGCTAGCCTTAGAGACCTGCCTTATGAGGAGAGATTGGAGAGGCTAAAGCTGCCAACGCTGAGGGAGAGGAGAGAGATAGGTGACATGATCATGATGTTTAAGTGTGTGAAAGGTTTTGAGAAGATCGACAAGGGAGATTTTGTGGTGAGGGACGAGGGAAGAACCAGGGGTCATGATTGTAAGTTGAGGAAAGTTATATGTAAGTCTGATGTAAGAAAGTTCAGCTTCCCGTATAGAAGCATTGAGTGTTGGAATAAGTTGGATGGGGAGGTGGTGGGAGCAAGAAATATCCAAACTTTTAAAGCAAAATTGGATAAATGTAGAGAGAGAGACAGGACAACACGAGCTTAGGCTCAAATCCTGTATACTACAATTAGGTGAGTACAATTAGGTGAGTACAAACTCCCACTGTACCTCACCCGCCGGACGATAACGCCGGCGGGTGGGCCAGACGCACTGGTGACAGACTGGAACAATTGGAGTTCCATTTATCTGTTTCCGCCGCCAGACGCGTCTCTAATGTGCCACGTAGTAAACAAACTACAGGATTATCGGGGCATAGTCTCGCTAATCGCGCCCCTGTGGCCGGCGCAGTTGTGGTACCAGCAATTGAAAACGTGGTGCCCGCACCCGGTGTCACTCCCGGTCGGGTTTTTCCACTTAGACACAATTGGCAACCTAGAGACCTCGCTGACCTTTGCATTATGGACATTCAGGAGGCCAAGTGGCTAGCACCATATGGTAGAGACGTGACCAATAAATTCATGAATCAATATACCCAGTCTACAAAGCGACAGTATCAATCGCATTGGCAAGCCTTTACTTCTTGGATTCTTAGAACAGAACAAACTGTGCCCTAGGTGGCCTTGGTTTTTAATTATTTAAATTATCTGTTCGAGCAGAAACATTTATCTGTAGTAACGTTAAAAAATCACTTAACAGCGATTAGGATGCCATTTTTGGACCTTACCGGTCTCACCATACCAGTCGCGGAGGAAACAGGTTTTATGAGGGCATGTTTTAACCCTCCAGCCCCGGCTATGTATTATATATATATTCCTCGAAACCCGGGTGTTTTGGCCGAAAAACGTCTAGGCTAGGCTACCGTATATTCGTTAATCAGACTGCTTCCCGCATTCCCGCGCATCCCCAAGCGTAGCTGTGTTATTTACCTGTAGAATGGCATTAAGTAGAGCTCTCTAAGTCAACTGGTTGAGCTGTGATGATCATTTCATTGGAGATAACTTTATGGCCAAAACAGCCACTTTACACCACTTTTCGATACTTAACAACAACATACAGGCACACACGAACAAGCGACGCTCTCCTTCTTGTGGCCGGAGATGCGAAGCGTCGGTCCAGCCGGCTGTTGTTTACATGCGTCGGACCGACGCCTCGCACAGCAAGCTAACAGGCTGTGACGTCATGGGTGTTTAAGAGGCCTTCCGGGTACCTGTTATATGCTTTTTTATGGGCGTTCAAGAGCCCTTCCGGGAACGGAGGGTTAAACTCCGCCCACCTTCCCGTCAGCTCATACCTACCTGGTCTCTGGACAAAGCATTGTCGTTACTTCATTCCCGTCTGTACCAACATACAGTCGACCCTCGCAAATTCGGACTAAAAGAGACTGGGCCTTGTCCGAATTCAGGAAAAGTCCGGATTCAGAAAATAGTGTACCTGGGTATTTTTGGGCATAGAACGCCAGTAAAATCCAGTCTCATCGGCGTTATATACTTGAGAGAGGGTTAGGTTCTCTTCCTCCACAAACATTCACGCCACTAGACCTCTCCTGAAGAAACCACTTCAGTACAGCTGCATCTAGCTGGGAATGATCAGCTGTGGTCATATTTTTCCTTGGTCTTGCTTTGCCAGTTTTAGATTTATTGCCTTCGACACAAAATTTAGCAGCATAGTTCTTTAACTTGTCCTTGGTCTTACGTATATCGGAGACGTATATTTGACCTACCGGACAAAATTTTAAGTATTCGGACAAGTATGCGTTACGGTACGCACTACCGGACGATCGGACCGGACTCCGGATTGTGTCCGGATTGTTGAAAGTCCGGATTGGTGAAGTCCGGATTTGCGAGGGTCGACTGTACTGCAGGTTTTATATTACTTTTAAAGAAGGCAGTATTCCTTATGGCTTTGGCTACCAGGAACAGAGTATCTGAGCTGGCGGCGATGAGCAACACACCTAATTGCCTCAGGTTTGGTAGGCTTAATGAGTGTATTCACATTGCACCTTCCCCAGGGTTCATAGCCAAGAATGAGCACAGTGAACACGTGTTTTCAGAGTTCTCGGTGCCGGCGTTGAAAAGGGGAAAGGTGCACCATAATTTATGTCCAGTGCAAGCTCTAACCAAATATTTGAGAGTGGCACCTCTAAATCACCAGGGTGCTTTATGGGTAGCAAGTACGGGTAAACGCTTGATGAAACGTAAACTGGCTTCTCTCTTGGTCGAGGTCATTAAAGAGAGTAATCCCGGCGTTGTGGGTAGGGCCCACGATTTACGCAAGTGGGCAGCCTCTTTAACCCTCCAGCCCCGGCTATGTATTATATATATATTCCTCGAAATCCGGGTGTTTTGGCCGAAAAACGTCTAGGCTAGGCTACCGTATATTCGTTAATCAGACTGCTTCCCGCATTCCCGCGCATCCCCAAGCGTAGCTGTGTTATTTACCTGTAGAATGGCATTAAGTAGAGCTCTCTAAGTCAACTGGTTGAGCTGTGATGATGATTTCATTGGAGATAACTTTATGGCCAAAACAGACACTTTACACCACTTTTCGATACTTAACAACAACATACAGGCACACACGAACAAGCGACGCTCTCCTTCTTGTGGCCGGAGATGCGGAGCGTCGGTCCAGCCGGCTGTTGTTTACATGCGTCGGACCGACGCCTCGCACACGAAGCTCACAGGCTTTCAACCACTGGGCGTTCAAGAGGCCATCCGGGTTCCTGTTACATGCTTTTTTATGGGCGTTCAAGAGCCCATCCGGGAACGGAGGGTTAAGTTTCCTTAAAAATGTGTCTGTTGAAGATATTACGTCCACACAGTTGTGGGCCTCTAATCATAAGTTTTTTACTCGATACCTTTCAGTAGCTCTAGACAAACCTTCCTTGCCATGTATAGCTTTAAGGCAGAGGGTCTAGGTGGCCCCTAAGTCACTTATTGTTTAATTTCAAGAAAAGGGGGGGGGGGTGCAGTCAGTGTAACATAGGACACCCTAGACCCCGCCGGAGTATGTGAGCTGTGATACTGTTCATGGGTGTTGTGATATGAAAATTTCTCTGTACTATTCATTACAGGAAATTGTGCTAGTACAATTGTAGTACAAACAACAGTGTTGTTGTAAGTAGTTTTTGGCTGTGAAGCAATCTAATTTTAAGCATTGGATATATTTTGCAAGATATATCCACTAGTTTTATGGGGTTTATATGTGCACATGTAAACTTATAAGTTTTTATTTTTTCACCACTTATTTTAAGTGGGGTGCCTTATTAACTGGCGGATCTGTGCTCAGAATCTCAGAGTTAACCCCTTTTATCAAGCAGGCTTCTTTGAAGCACGCTCCTGCTTGTACCCCTTTTTGTATATATGTGCTGCGCCAAAATATATATTTTTTCGAAGTAAGAATACTATGTGGTTGTTTGATTATCTGCTTTTGCTAGAGTTATGATATGATTACGAATGTCCCCCTCCAGTCTTAGATATCAGGCATAATCGTCAATGATGGAGGGGCCACTAATAAACTATAGGTTTGACTCCTGTAAGGAGATAAAGAAAACCTAATATTTAGTAGTGGCCCCGTAATCATTGACGACTGGGGCCCTCCCGACCTTCCCCTTCCCATTCGTTGATGTATTAAGGATTTTGGTTTACTTGATATGTCAGTGAAGGAAGAATGACGCCTGAGTCAACGTCTGGTCAAAGATCCACACAAGTACATCCACGATATTATGGAAAGCTTATGAATAGTTATTCTTATTTTCTTTTTCTTTTTTATTTGTTACAAAGTGTTTTCGTAGTGAGAACCCAATTTCATAATGACTGAACCATGAGTGAGGTTGCGTGCACTCATGATGAAGGCTCCTCAATGTTTTATGCTCTGCGCGGTAGATTCAAACTACGGCGGATGAGTGTTTGAAGAGGGTGCCTTATGTAATAGGCATAATCGTCAATGATTACGGGGCCACTACTAAATATTAGGTTTTCTTTATCTCCTTACAGGAGTCAAACCTATAATTCACATTGCACCTTCCCCAGGGTTCATAGCCAAGAATGAGCACAGTGAACACGTGTTTTCAGAGTTCTCGGTGCCGGCGCTGAAAAGGGGAAAGGTGCACCATAATTTATGTCCAGTGCAAGCTCTAACCAAATATTTGAGTGGCACCACTAAATAACCAGGGTGCTTTATGGGTAGCAAGTACGGGTAAACGCTTGATGAAACGTAAACTGGCTTCTCTCTTGGTCGAGGTCATTAAAGAGAGTAATCCCGGCGTTGTGGGTAGGGCCCACGATTTACGCAAGTGGGCAGCCCCTTTACGTTTCCTTAAAAAAATTATGTTGAAGATATTACGTCCACACAGTTGTGGGCCTCTAATCATACGTTTTTGACTCGATACCTTTCAGTAGCTCTAGACAAACCTTCCTTGCCATATATAGCTTTAAGGCAGAGGGTCTAGGTGGCCCCTAAGTCACTTATTGTTTAATTTCAAGAAAAGGGGGGGGGGGGGGGGTGCAGTCAGTGTAACATAGGACACCCTAGACCCCGCCGGAGTATGTGAGCTGTGATACTGTTTATGGGTGTTGTGATATGAAAATTTCTCTGTACTATTCATTACAGGAAATTGTGCTAGTACAATTGTAGTACAAACAACAGTGTTGTTGTAAGTAGTTTTTGGCTGTGAAGCAATCTAATTTTAAGCATTGGATATATTTTGCAAGATATATCCACTAGTTTTATGGGGTTTATATGTGCACATGTAAACTTATAAGTTTTTATTTTTTCACCACTTATTTAAAGTGGGGTGCCTTATTAACTGGCGGATCTGTGCTCAGAATCTCAGAGTTAACCCCTTTTATCAAGCAGGCTTCTTTGAAGCAGGCTTCTTTGAAGCACGCTCCTGCTTGTACCCCTTTTTGTATATATGTGCTGAGCCAAAATATATATCTTTTTGAAGTAAGAATACTATGTGGTTGTTTGATTATCTGCTTTTGCTAGAGTTATGATATGATTACGAATGTCCCCCTCCAGTCTTAGATATCAGGCATAATCGTCAATGATGGAGGGGCCACTAATAAATTATAGGTTTGACTCCTGTAAGGAGATAAAGAAAACGTAATATTTAGTAGTGGCCCCGTAATCATTGACAACTGGGACCCTCCCGACCTTCCCCTTCCCATTCGTTGATGTATTAAGGATTTTGGTTTACTTGATATGTCAGTGAAGGAAGAATGACGCCTGAGTCAGCGTCTGGTCAAAGATCCACACAAGTACATCCACGATATTATGGAAAGCTTATGAATAGTTATTCTTATTTTCTTTTTCTTTTTTATTTGTTACAAAGTTTTTTCGTAGTGAGAACCCAATTTCATAATGACTGAACCATGAGTGAGGTTGCGTGCGCTCATGATGAAGGCTCCTCAATGTTTTATGCTCTGCGCGGTAGATTCAAACTACGGCGGATGAGTGTTTGAAGAGGGTGCCTTATGTAATAGGCATAATCGTCAATGATTACGGGGCCACTACTAAATATTAGGTTTTCTTTATCTCCTTACAGGAGTCAAACCTATAATTAGCCACACTCGACATTAGTAAAGCCTTCGATGCCATCCCCCGCCACAACCTAACAAACAAAATCTACAACACAAACATGCACAACAACACAAAATGGGCTGGTCTATCAGAGTGAGAACTGAGCGATCTCTGCCGTACCCATAGCTTACTCTGACTGTTCCTTTAACTTATATATTTTCTAGATCTCAAGTGGATTGACCTCCCAATCTACCAAGATTTTTTTTTTTTTTTTGTTTTTTTTCTATATTCCAACTTACTTCCTCTCGGGCATAGGCTGAGAGCCTTAACATTCACCGCTTTACAATGAACAGTGAAGCCCGTGAGGTCTTGTTCCAGTCTAGGGAGTGAGACATGTGAAGCACGTAGAGTACAACGAGCACCTGCCATCTTGCCTTCACATGAGGCACGGTGCTCACTCATGGCCCGAAACGACCCCATCTCTGAAGCCATCTCGTTCCCGTGCTTCACTGTCTCACCCTCTACACTCGGACTCTCACACTTACACACACACAACGCCACCTGTTGAGCAGATAACTCACCAGGCATTGCACCCCTATAGCATATTTTGAATATGGGAATATTCATACAGTGCTATTTAATCAGGGAACAATGAGGGTATTTTATTGACGTTTCGGTGGGCTTTGTGGTAATGCACTGATACTAGGTACAGCACAAATTCCATCCCAATAATATCTTCCCATTGATACATCGGGATTTGAACCCGGGACCTTTGGATTACCAGGCCAGTGGCAAGACCACTCCACCACACCTCCCCTTGGAAGCCAAGTGATTGGAAGCCAAAGCATCACATTTTTCCCTTGCCCCTCAACTTTCTCTTCATAATTGCTGAGGGGCACAGGGCCCTGGGTGGGGCTTTGGTTTCCTGGGCGTTTCCGCACCCTCCTCAGCTCCCCGCCATGGAGTGGCTTCGGTCACCCAGGCTTTATTGTGGTCGGCAGGGAGGGTTCTGTGGGGGCGCTCGGTTATGGCCTTGGAATTGCTCGGGGCCTTGGGGCTGTTCGGCCAGGCAGCTTGGGGAAGAACAACAACAACAACAACAACAACAACAACAACACAAAAAGGTGGCTGGCCAACTTCCTAGCAGGCAGATGTGCACACGTATCTTTTGCCGGTCAGTCATCTAAAATCAGAAACTTTCCAAATGGAGTCCCACAAGGATCCGTCCTATCGCCCGCACTCTTCAATCTGTACATGCACGATATAACTACACCCAATACGCCCCAAATAAACTTAGCCTCCTATGCAGATGACATAACACTCACATGCACACACCATGACCCAAAAAGAGCAACAGATCTCCTTCAACCCTATCTCAACACACTACATGGCTGGTGCACTACAAGCAGACTTAATCTAGCCCCAGCCAAATCCACTGCAACCCTGCTCACAAGCTGGACAGGAGAACACGAATACATCCCTCAACTCACCATAAACAACACACCCCTAACACAAACACACACACCCAAAATCCTAGGAGTAACATATGATACTCATATGACATTCAAACAGCACACCACAAACATTAAAAAGAAACTGACACCCAGACTTAACGCCCTCAGGTCACTTGCTCACACAAAATTTGGACACAACAAAGAAACTACCACCACAGTATATAAACAATACATAAGATCTGGCGTAGGGATGCGGCGACCCCACCGCCCGCCACTTTGGTGGTGCAATCAGCCTCTGGAGCAGTGGACCACTGGTTCCTATTTCCATAAAATTCCTGTGCTTGGTATGCTTCCAGCCAGGGCCCCACTGGGGTAAATAAAATAGCAAAACAGTGGTGGAACTGCCATCCGGGTGAGGGACTGCTCTGGGTCTGCTCCTTCAGTGTTCATGGTTATAATCCACGTAGTGGAAATGGCACTGTGGTGGAGTGGGTCAGTCGGGGCATGTCTGGGAGCCTGGAGGCAGTTTCTGCCATGGCCATCCCTTTTGGGGCGCTTCCTCTGGAAGCAAGGCGTCAGATTTGATGATGATGATGAAGATCAGTGATGGAGTATGCAAGCCCAGCTTGGTCTTCTAACCTAGCTGAAATACATCATAAGACCTTACAGACTATTCAAAACAAAGCCCTGAAGATCATTACAGGCTGCACAGCTACTGCACCCACAGATCACCTACATCAAGAAACCAAAATCCTCAAAGTCAAAGACCATCTGGACATGAGAGGCACTCAATTCCTGGCAGCAGCCTCCACGAACCAAGACCACCCACTAAACTACATGGCAACACACCCACAGACACCAAGAAATATCAAAACAACACCCAGCACACGGTATCACACACAATTACTGTCCTCTCTCCCTCCCTGCCCACCCCGAACCAACTTCCAGAAGCACATCCATACTCATATCTCTCACCGATCCATCCACTCACTCACAGACAACACACAGCTGCAAGCACGACCTCCCGAAATCCATCCTTCCGAATCCTCCCTTCCTCGCGAGGACAGAGTCCACCTGGCCAGGCTGAGATGCGGACACCATCCAGCTCTCCTGAGCTATCAGAAGAGACTGGATGACTCCGTTGTCGACGTCTGCCCGGGATGTAACACAGCACCCCATACCATTAAACACATCATAGAAGACTGCATTTCACACAACCACTTACGCCAACAACACAATCTACACTCAATGAGAGCTCTGTGAGAAAGCCCGATCGTGGCCATGGCCTTCCTCAGGGACTCGGGGCTGTTCGGCCAGGCAGCTTAGGGAACAAGAACAACAACCATTACATCTAAATCCTCCCATCAGGTCCCTCAAGAAACACATGCTTGGTTCTCGTTACCTGTAAATAAGGCAGAGGGGGTGTCGCCGGCCTTATTCGCTTTCTTGGCGGCACCCAAACTGGCACTTCACCAATTAGATGACCCCTTTTGTACCCCTCCATCTGGATAGAGACTTTAAGTTAAGGAACAAAGCTTTCAGATTGTTTTCCCAATACCTTGTCTGTCGCCAGGTTACTGTATCCCTCGCTAGAACTATTTCGGCCATTGCGGACCAAAATATTAGAAAACCCACAGAATTGTCACGTAGGATTTTATTACAAAATTCCATACAATCCCTGGGTGACATTCGAATAGCAATCATGGAGGCGGTTAGGGCCCGCCAGGATCTAAGGGTGTATTTGGTAAAGAAGTTGCCGGAAGATATTGGTCGCCGGGTAACTCTTTCCCCAGTCTTAACGGCCTCCCTCCTCAATTCAGAGACGTGGAGTGTAGTTTTCAATATGGTAGATGGGTGGAAGCAGATTACCTCCCAGGCTAAGAGAGAACCGTTTAAGAAACCTTACAGTAAGCCCAAAAGCGGCGGGAAGTCACAACCCCCGCATGCTAAACAGTCCTTTCGGGATCCCAGGCCTCCTCCACAGCACAAGCCCAAACAAGGTAAATACTCAGGTTATAGAGGTAAGTCACACCCCAAACCAAGTCAGGGACAGACGTCAGCCAAGACTAGCCAGCCGTCTGATACCAACCCACCACCCTCTCCAAAAAAATAGCCAACCAGACTCTCTGTCTCCCAGTGCCGTGCTTAGGTGTGTCGGATTCCAGAGTTGCTCTACCGGACAGACTCAGTTTGCACACCGGGTCGTTCCAGGTATGCCGCAGAGCCTGGCCCAAGCGTACTTGGGCCAGAACTATAGTAAGCAAAGGAATCACCTGGCGGTGGATCCGGCGACCTCGACTGTGTCAGGCGCTAGAACACAACAATGTTTCACAGGAGGTGGAGGCCCTGATCCAAGAAATGATCTCAAAGAAGGTCATTGTCCCGGTAGAACCAACTTGCCCAGTATTCACCTCAAGACTTTTCTTAGTGCCAAAGAGGGACAGTGTGCAGATGCGACCAGTAGTGGATCTCTCGCGTCTGAACACTCACATTATAAATTCACCCTTCAGGATGCTTACAGTACACCAAATCAGGCTTACACTTCCGCCGCAGGGTTGGATGTGCTCATTAGACCTCAAAGACGCCTATTGGCATGTCCCTATCAACAAAAGGTTCCAAAAGTTCCTCGCCTTGAGGATTAGGCAAGAGACTTATGTCTTTCAGAAACTGCCTTTCGGTTTGAACCTGGCACCGAGAATTTTCACAAAATTAGTCCGGCAAGCCTTTCTGCCATTGTTGGCCCAGGGCATAATGATGTTGTGGTATCTAGATGACTGGCTAGTGGTGGCGGAGTCAGAAGAGTTATGTCACAATCATGTCAACCAAGTAATCAATCATGTACAAACCCTAGGGTTCAAGGTAAACTTGGCAACGTCTCTCCTTGTGCCCACAAGGAAAATTCAGTGGATAGGGCTGGTCTCGGATACCGCCAATCTAACTCTTACTCAGAGTGTGGACAATCGCAACAGATTTCGCAGGAAACTGTTTTGTTTTCTCCACAGTTTGAATACGACAAGGAAGACGTGGGAGTCCCTGATCGGCTCACTCAACTGGATCCAATTAACTGTGAAGTTGGGCCGGTTGAAAGTGAAGAGATTAATTTTGGAAGGCAACAGTGTTATTCCCCTCTCGCCGGAGCGGAAATTATGGCCAATTCCTCCATTAATTCACTAATTACTGTCGGTCTGGGCGAAGACCGAAACACTGTACTGTACTGTACTCTGTAACAACATGGGTTTCTCCTCCTCCTTCGGTATGGGTAGACACAGACGCTCCAGAAACACTAGGTTGGGGGTATCAGTCCAATCTAGGCCATCAAGGGCAAGGCATTTGGGCCCAGAATGAATTATGTCACATCAACAAGCAAGAGCTTCTAGTTCCTCTATTTGTTCTCCAAGCTCACGGCTCGTCACGGCAGTCAATCGCGTTTCGGATGGACAACTTAATTGCAGTCCATTGCATTCAGAAACAAGGTTCAGTGAGGTCTCGAGCATTGCTAGTAGTGTCAGAACAGATTTTTGCTCTAGCCGAATCGCTGAGCATTCATCTGCATGCATCATATCTCCCAGGCGTGTCGAACGTCTGGGCAGATGCTCTGTCCCGGAGACAGAGCACACTAGTAGAATGGGCTCTCAAACAAACCGTCTTCAACAAGATGATTGCAAAGCCTTACCGCCCACATGTGGACCTATTCGCATCCGAGGAGAATCACAAGCTCCCTCTCTTCCTTACCCGCCAGGGGCTAACTCCGGCGGGGGGACCAGATGCGTTACTGGAGGACTGGAACAGATGGAATTCAATTTATCTATTTCCTCCACCAGATTCTGCTCTAATGTGCAGGGTAGTTCACAAACTACGAGGTTACCGGGGCTTAGTCTCGATGATCGCGCCGTTATGGCCGGCTCAGGTGTGGTACCACCAGTTGCGAGAATGGTGCAGGAACCCGGTGTCGCTCCCGGTCTCCGCATTCCACTTAAGAGAAAATTGGCAACCTTCAGACCTCGCTCAATTTTGCCTTCTGGATATTTACAATGCCAAATGGATAGCTCAGTATGGGGAAAGTGTCACTAGTAAATTTATGAATCAATATACTATATCTACCAGGAGACAATATCAATCGCATTGGAAAACTTTTACAACCTGGATTGTAGAGTCAGGGCAAACCGATGCCTTAGGGGCCCTGATTTTCAAATACTGTACCAAGATTATTTATTTGAGCAGAAGCACTTTTCAGTTGTTCTATCTATCTATTCTATCTATATGCTCAGGCCCAATCCCCATTTTGGGGATAGCCGACTCAAGACAGAGCAAGAACAGGGAAAACACAAAAACATAAAACAACAAATAAACACAGATAAAAAACACAAACTCACACATATTTTCAGTTGTTACTTTGAAAAATCACTTATCTGCCATCAGAACTCCTTTCTTTGATCTCACTGGTCTCTCGATACCGCAGGCGGAGGAGAAAGGGTTGATGAGGGCGTGTTTCAAGCTACGCCCACCACCACGTCAGCTCATGCCCACCTGGTCGCTAGATATGGCCTTATCTTTGCTTCAATCGCGCAAATATAATAATGCGCCGGATTTTGATTCACTTTTAAAGAAGGCTGTGTTCTTGATGGCTTTAGCTACAGGAAATAGGGTCTCTGAGCTGGCGGCGATGAGCAACAAACCTAATTGCCTTAGGTTTGGGAGACTGCACGACAATGTCCAAATCGCGCAGTCTCCTACATTTATTGCAAAGAATGAGCACTCTGATCATGTTTTCTCAAAATTTTCTGTTCCGGCGTTAAAACGCGGACACACACATCATATCTTATGCCCAGTGGAGGCCTTAGCTAAGTTTATGAGGGCAGCTCACCCTCAACAACCAGGTTTTCTGTGGGTGAACAAGGCAGGTAATCGTGTTATTAGAAGAAAATTAGCTTCTCTGTTAGTAGATGTTATTAAAGAAAGTAATCCCGGCGTGGTGGGCAGGGCCCACGACAACAGAAAGTGGGCCGTCTCTCTTAGATTTTTACACAATTTCTCTATAGAAGACATTGCCAACACTCAATTGTGGGCATCCAACCATACTTTTCTAACACGATACCTGTCGGTCGCTCTGGACAAGCCAAAGCGTACCTGTGTAGCTTTACGACAGAAGGTCTAGTAGGCTCTGTGATATTATTGTTTAACCCTTGGTTCCCGGCTAAGCGTTCTATAATATATCCCCGAAACCCGGGGGATTTGGCCGAAAAAACGTCTCGCCTAGGCTACCGTATCTTTGTTATTTTGACTGCTTCTGCATTCCCGTACATCCCCAAGCGTAGATGTGTTTCGTACCTGTAGAATGGCATTGAGTAGAGCTCTCTAAGTCAACTGGTTCAGTTGTGATGACGATTTCCGTGGAGAGAACTTTGTAGCGATGTCAGCCATATCAGCCACTTTTCAATACTAAACAATAACACACAGCCACACAAGAACAAGCGACGCCTCTCCTTCTTGTGGTCGGAGATGCGCGGTGTCGGTCCAACCGGCTGTTGTTTACATGCGTCGGACGGACGGCTTTCAAAACAAGCTTACAGGCTTTCAAGCTGCCGGTGCCTCAGAGCCCTACCGGGTTCCTGGCCATAGTTTGTTATGGGTGCCTCAGAGCCCTACCGGGTCTGAGGGGTTAAGGTTAAGGCGAGAAAAAGGGTGCTGAATAGTCCCAAGCCCCACTAATACCCCTTCCGCCGGAGATGTGATAAATCACGAGCTGTGATCGAACTGGTTTTACAGTTCAAAAAAATGTATTGTACAGTACTTTTAAGAAATCTATCATAGTTGCAACTATATAGGATTACCAGAATGTACAAACATATATAAACTGTACAAATATTGTTAAGGTCAGAACAACATTCCAAAGAGTTTATAGTTCTAGTTAGGGACACAAACGGTGTTCCCAGAGTATCATGTATAGATCTTAAGGTACAAGATCTGGTCATGAGCAAGCAGACTTTCCTTGAAGTCACGCACTGCTTGCAATCTTTCATATTTATATATTATTTATTGTTTGTATACAATAAAAAAAAATAAAAAAATGCCATACGGCTTATTTTTGTCCTGAGGTTAGGGTATTGTCACGAATGTCCCCCTCCAGTCTTGGTACTCAGGCAATATCGTCAATGATGAAGGGGCCACTATTAAATTATAGGTTTGATTCCCGGAGGGAAGTAATGAAAACCTAATATTTAGTAGGGCCCCGTAATCATTGACGATGCATGGCCCTCCCATCCATCCCCTTCCCATTCGTTGATTTCTATAGTTGTACAGTAAAAGTCTGTTAATCCGACGACCGATGATTCGAATCTCCCAATAGTCCGAATTTTTCAATTTGAGGCCAAATCCGAATTCTCCCGATGGTCCGAATTTCAAGAAGTTGGTCTGAATTTAAAGAAGTCCCAAAGTCCCCTTTTTGAGGCATTAGGCCACTCAAATGACACATAATGGAGCACACACATATCATATGTTCATGAATTCACTTTAAAAGTTTACCATTGTCATTGTAGCCTATTACCTACTTCAAAACATTCAGATTAATGGTCAAAGGAAGCTACTGATATAAACGTAAACACCTTCTTCTTCTTCTTCTTCTTCCACATCGTCTGCTAGAGAGTTTGTTTTGCTCTTGAACGCATCCTTGGGACGCTCCGATGCGCTACTGGCTTGCACCGCATTTTCTGCAAGCGCATTCAGTCTTGAGCTTGAAAATGCACCTTTGGATGTATTAGCCTTGAGCTTGAAAACGCACCTTTGGACGTTCCGATACGCTACTATTTATAGTTCAGTGATCGGAGCGTCCCAAGGGTGCTTTCAAGACAACAAGACAAGGGTGCTTTCAATACAATATAATATAATAGAGCACATCACAAAAGGAAAATCACAAAAGGAAAATTACAAGAACTTCTCAGGGAGGTGCCGTTGTTAAGGCATTACTTCCCGAACCACATCTGATCTTAAAGAGCAAGACAAACTCGCTAGTAGACGGAAGAAGAAGAAGACGTTTATATTAGCAGATTCCTTTGACCATTAATCTGAATGTTTTGAAGTAGGTAATAGGCTACAATGACAATGGTAAACTTTTGAAGTGATTTCATTAACATATGATATGTGTGTGTGCACCATTGTGTCATTTGGGTGGCCTAATGTCTCGATGTTTTCGTCATACACAGGTTCATAGGGTAAAGTCCGATAATCCGAAAAATCCACTAATCCGAACGAGGGCCGGTCCGCTGCCCTTCGGATTAACGGAAGTTTACTGTATCTTGGTACTGTATATCATTGAAGGAAGTTATGGCCGCTAGGGGGCCTGCACAGGAAATCCACACATGGAAAGCCAGAATATAACAGATATTAAGTTAAATTTTTATTTTTTATTTTCTACAAAGCTTTTTCTGTAGGGTACCCAATCATAAGACGATTCCATAAGAGAATTAAGCGCGCAATTATGAAGGAGTACTCCCTGACCCTTCCGCGCGGGTGTTGAAGGGAGACTATTATATTAATAGGCAATATCGTCAATGATTACGGGGCCCTACTAAATATTAGGTTTTCATTACTTCCCTCCGGGAATCAAACCTATATTTTACTTCCCTCACCACACTATCTACAGTATACAGTATATATATATATTAAACAATCATGGTGACATTACACAACCCTGTCGCAGACCTACATTTACCTCAAACCACTCGCTCTACTCTAACACACGCTCTGCTCTCTTCGTAATAGCTCTGGACTGCTCTTAACAAATTTCCTCAAATTTTGTAAATCCTTAGCACCTTCCACATTGCTTCTCTATTCACGCAATCATACACTTTTTCAATACTGTCAACTGGGGCGAATTCGGACTCAGGGCGAAATCGGACTTTGTTCTAATTAAAAATTAAATTAAATTTAATAATTAATGAATTAATATACTGTATTGGAAACCGAACCTGTTTTCACTAAATTTTTTGTTGTGCCTATCTCTTAATTTTGTAGTAAAAGAGCTTTATTATATACTGATACAAGTACAGTCAGGTCTTGATCTATCTATCTATCTATTGCCTGACGCCGTGATCCCCGAAGGGGTGGCCACGAACGAACCGCCCCCATGCACCTCTGTCCCCAGTCAGTCGACGCCCCTCCCCCCAACCAGCACCGCCTTCGTTCATGTAGTTCCTCACTCCATCCTTCCACCTCATAATTATTCGGTCTACCTCTCCCCCTCTGTCCCTCCACCTCGCTCTCGTACACCCTCTTAGTCATTCTCTCGCTTTCCATACGTTCCATATGGCCGAACCATCTCAAGTTGTTCCTTTTCACACTTTCCAGCACATCTACCTCCACACCACACCTCCTTCTTACTTCCTCATTAGTCTGTCTATCCCTCCATGTAACTCCGCACGCACTCCTTAAGTAATTCATTTCCACTGCTCTCACTCTTGGTCTGAGTCTCTCAACCAACGTCCATGCTTCGCTTCCGTAAGTCAGTGTCGGGATTACCACACTGTCATGCAAGGACTTCTTCACTTCCATACTGACCACCCTATTTCTTGTTACTGCTTTTAGCGTTCCTACAACCCTCTTCCCCTGTTGTACCCTCTCCCGCACCTCTTCATCCATAGTCCCATCTTTACTCAACACACTGCCCAGATACTTAAAAGAGTTGACGATCTCCATAGCCTGACCGTTCAGCTTCACCTCACACTCTGTGACTTCACCCCTTTCGAAGACCATAACCTTGCTCTTCCCCGTATTTACCTTCAAATTCCGTTTTTCGCACACTGTTCCAAACTCATTTACCAGACCCTGCAACTCCCATTCATTATCACTCATCAGAACTGTATCATCCGCAAACAGCAGTATAGGTAGCTTCCACTCAATTCCCTCCCTTTTCAGCGATACACCAACATCCACTGCTCTTGATAGTATTTCTTTCATAACTCCATCCATATATACAGTAAACAACCACGGGGACATCACACACCCGTTTCAAACCAACATTCAGGTCAAAGAACTCGCTCTGCTCACTCTCCACACGTACTGCCGCCTTTGCACCCTCATACATGCTCTTCACTGCTTTCAGCAACTTGCCCTCTACTCCGTATATTCTAAGTACTTTCCACAAACCTTCTCTATCCACTCTGTCATAGGCCTTCTCCAAGTCCATAAAGGCAACATACACCTTTTGTTTCTTCTCCAGATACTTCTCCACAACACAATTCAGGGTAAAAATCTGATCTACACATCCTCTTCCCTTCCTAAAACCTCCCTGCTCGTCGCCTATCCATTTCTCCGTTCTCACTCTCACTCTCTCAATCACTACCCTACTGTATACCTTCCCTACTACGTTAAGAAGACATATTCCTCGGTGGTTACCACACACTCCTCTTTCCCCTTTGCCCTTATATAGGGGGACTATTATGCCAGTCTTCCAGTCATCGGGTGCACTCCCCTTTTCCCATGCTAGTTTGCACATTTTCCATACCCATTCTATCACTATCTCACCACCATACCTCAACATTTCCCCACACACTCCATCTGTTCCTGGTGCTTTCCCCAACTTCACTCTTTTCATAGCTTCCCACACTTCTGACCTCCTGATCCCCACCTCCTCCTCCACTACTTCTCTTCTTCTCCCTCCCATACCATATCCAGCTATGTTTGCTGGCTCTTCATTCCTTTCATTTAGCAACTCACTGAAGTACTCCCTCCATCTTTCGACTCTCTCTTGCTTCTCGGCTAGCATTCTCCCATTCTTATCTTTCACACCCTTACTGTTTCCCTTGCTACCTTCCCTAACTTTCTTGACTTCTTTCCAGAACAGTTTCTTACTCTCCCTCCATTTTACACTCAGATTCCTTCCAAATTCCTCATCTACTCTTCTCTTACTTTCCTTCACTACTCTCTTCACCACCCTCTTACTCTCCACGTACCTCGCTCGTTTCTGTCTCTCGGAATCTTCATTCCCTCTACTACCCAACCACTCTTTATATGCTTTCTTCTTTTCTTCCACAGCTATTCTTACCTCTTCTGTCCACCATGCTGTACCTTTCACTCCCCTCCCTCTTCTCCTCACTCCACACACCTCCTCACATGCTGCACAGATCTCATCCTTAAACACCTTGCTCATCTCCTCCACTTCCTCCATAACTTCCAGGTCGAACCCACCTAGTCGTCTTTCCACTGCTCTCCTGTACTCCTCCCTGACTTCCTCCTCCTGCAACCTATCAGGTCTTGATATACACGGTTAATTCGTACCCTGTACGTACAGTGTATATCAAAACCGTGTTTTAGAAATAACAGGCCTTATGGGAATTCATTAATTCGTTCCAGCCACTTTCCCAAAGTCCCCCTTTTGGCCCTTTTTGCCTACCTTCAGCCGACTTATATTACATTATACCACTAACATCATATATGACATAACATAGAATACATTAAGCATCAATAAGAACTGTTTTGGACCTGTTACTGACTTATTTGTGTGAATAGACGTGTTGACGTTAGGTAGATATCCCCGCCGCTGTACTCCCACCCCGCCCCGTCCCGGCCTCAACCCCGACCCCGTTACTGTGATGATGTTGATAAGCCTTGTGCTACAGCTAGCACATCGGCCCCTCCAGGTTCCCAGGCATGTTGATCGTCCTCATTGAAACCAGAGAACACAGAAATATTGTCCATCATATCATTATCATCATCAGATTGGTTGTCACTGTCGGGGACGCTCGCTCCCTCCCCCTTTCTTTATTAGGCTATGGTTCAATAGACCAGAAAGTAGAGAAGAAGTTATAACCCTATTGATAATGCAAAACTATTGAACACACTTACAAGTGTATGTTATTTGGTCTCTATATAATCTGTGCATCATTTCCGATATGATGGAATTAAAGATTTTTTTTCTTCCACCAACTCATAATCAGCAAAAATTACACAAATGTCAATTAAAAACATGTTACAATATTCCCCAATCTTTTTGTGTAGACACACTTTCAAGGCAAAAATAAACCGTGGGAAAAATAGAACAATAAATAAATAAAATAAAATATCCCAACGCTCGGAACCTCGCAGAAGACGGGGAATATTTTTTGTTGACTATCTTATTTCTTGTTTATCTATGTGCTGGAAGGATATTATATATTTCAATTCCATCGCATTAGAAATGATTCATAGATTACAAAAAGTCCAAATAAGACATAGTTATGTTAATGTATAAAGGAGTTGTTGTTGTTGTTGTTGTTCCCTAAGCTGCCTGGCCGAACAGCCCCGAGTCCCTGAGGAAGGCCACGGCCACGATCGGGCTTTCCCACAGAGCTCTCATTGAGTGAAGGTTGTGTTGTTGGCGTAAGTGGTTGTGTGAAATGCAATCTTCTATGATGTGTTTAATGGTATGGGGTGCTGTGTTACATCCCGGGCAGGCGTCGACAACGGAGTCATCCAGTCTCTTCTGATAGCTCAGGAGAGCTGGATGGTGTCCGCATCTCAGCCTGGCCAGGTGGACTCTGTCCTCGCGAGGGAGGGAGGATTCGGAAGGATGGATTTCGGGAGGTCGTGCATGCAGCTGCGTGTTGTCTGTGAGTGAGTGGATGGATTGGCGAGAGATATGAGTATGGATGTGCTTCTGGAAGTTGGTTCGGGGTGAGAAGGGAGGGAGAGAGGACAATAATTGTGTGTGATACCGTGTGCTGGGTGTTGTTTTGATATTTCTTGGTGTCTGTGGGTGTGTTGCCATGTAGTTTAGTGGGTGGTCTTGGTTCGTGGAGGCTGCTGCCAGGAATTGAGTGCCTCTCATGTCCAGATGGTCTTTGACTTTGAGGATTTTGGTTTCTTGATGTAGATGATCTGTGGGTGCTGTAGCTGTGCAGCCTGTAATGATCTTCAGGGCTTTGTTTTGAATCGTCTGTAAGGTCTTATGATGTGTTTCAGCTAGGTTAGAAGCCCAGGCTGGGCTTGCGTATTCCATTACTGATCTTATGTATTGTTTATATACTGTGGTGGTAGTTTCTTTGTTGTGTCCAAATTTTGTGTGAGCAAGTGACCTGAGGGCGTTAAGTCTGGGTGTCAGTTTCTTTTTAATGTTTGTGGTGTGCTGTTTGAATGTCATATGAGTATCATATGTTACTCCTAGGATTTTGGGTGTGTGTGTATGTGTTAGGGGTGTGTTGTTTATGGTGAGTTGAGGGATGTATTCGTGTTCACCTGTCCAGCTTGTGAGCAGGGTTGTGGTGGATTTGGCTGGGGCTAGATTAAGTCTGTTTGTAGTGCACCAGCCATGTAGTGTGTTGAGATAGGGTTGAAGGAGATCTGTTGCTCTTCTTGGGTCATGGTGTGTGCATGTGAGTGTTATGTCATCTGCATAGGAGGCTAAGTTTATTTGGGGAGTATTGGGTGTAGTTATATCGTGCATGTACAGATTGAAGAGTGCGGGCGATAGGACGGATCCTTGTGGGACTCCGTTTGGATAGTTTCTGATTTTTGATGACTGACCGGCAAAAGATATGTGTGCACATCTGCCTGCTAGGAAGTTGGTATAAAGGAGTTATAGATAGATACATTAGAGAGATAGATAGAGAGAGAGAGTTGCAGAGGGGGAAGTGATCGATAACATACAAACTATTATGAGACTTATGAAATGGACACAAGTTTCTGAAAAGACAGAGGAGACATTTATATTGACTCTCTTTTTCATTTTATTATTTGTGTGTTTGAAGGATAATATTGTTTTCAATTCCATCGCATTAGAAATTATTCATAGATTACAAAAAGTCCAAATAAGACAGTTATGTTAATGTATAAAAGAGTTATAGAGAGAAACATTAGAGATAGATAGATAGATAGAGAGAGAGAGAGTTGCAGAGGGGGAAGTGATCGATAACATAGCCTACAAACTATTATGAGACTTATGAAATGGACTCAAGTTTCTGAAAAGACAGGAGACATTTTTATTGACTTTCTTTTTCATTTTATTATTTGTGTGTTTGAAGGATAATATTGTTTTCCATTCCATCACATTAGAAATGATTCATAGATTACAAAAAGTCCAAATAAGACATAGTTATGTTAATATATAAAAGAGATAGATAATGTATAGAGAGATAGAGATAGTTGCTAGGGGCAAATGATCGATAACATACAAAATTATATGAGACAGATTTAAGTTTCTGAAAAGACAAAGGAGATATTTTTATTGACTCTTCTTTTAATTTTATTATTTGTGTGTTGGAAGGGTAATATTGTTTTCAATTCTGTGTATTAGAAATAATTCATAGATTAAAAAAAGACCAAACAAGACAGTTATATGTATGTATAAGGGAGATAGATGCATTAAATAGATAGCCAGACAGACATTTGATGCATAAATAACATTCTTAATCTTAAAAAAAATATATATTATATATATATACCTAGGCTTGGGCCGCCACCTGTATATGATCCCGACTTTTCCGTGTTTGTGGCCGACTTTGGAACTTTTGAGGTTACCGTGTCCAAACGAAACCGTGTATATCAAGACCTGACTGTATTGAATAAAAATTAATAACCTAACACAAAAAATCAATTAAAATGTGTAATATTAGAACACTTTTTCTGCCAGGAGGAATAGTGAAGAGTAGATATAGGAATCTCGTGGTTGCCCTCAGTGGCGGCTGGTCTATGAGAGCTGGTGAGCTGCAGACCTCCCTGGCTCCCAGCCCTGCCAGGCAGAAGACTATGATAGACATAGGAGGTTAATTAATTTAAAATACACTAATAAAAATACTGTACATTTGTATATTATTCAGTAGCTTTTTGCATTAAATTATATTATTTACTAACCCCTATTAAGCAGATTTCACAAATTTATTCTCTATTACTGTACAATCTTTTTCCCGGCGGTGGAGGCGGGCCGGCGGCACCAACAGATTCTTTGAGCTGCAGTAGGCTCAGCTCTCAGTCTTGGGCCTGGCACTCTCGTGTTAGCAAATAGTGTTGGTGTATTATGAGCTTGATCTGTGAATGCTTGGCAATTTTATCACCCTGAGCGACGATCGTAGCTTAGTTTCAGTGTTGTTCTCATTATTTCAATACCGTATGTACATTCTTTTTAATAACTATATGATTCCTATAAATATCCCTCATACTCATATGAGTAGAGGTACGTTTATGATTCAGATTACCGCTAAGGCCGCATTAGTAGGCCTAAGAGGTACAGTTGGCCACATGAATTTGTAATCATTCATTAATTTTATGCATGGAAGTTAAATGGGCGTGATTGACTTACACAAATAATTCTCTATAAAACCGTTAATTAATCGTATTAATTAACTATTTATTGCCTTACCATTTATACTTCTAATCCAATAATACTATGTTTTCTTCCATATACAGTATGTATAATATCACGGAGTGTAGCCTATCCCAATTCGTGTGGCAAACTGTACGTTTATGATTAAGACAACCGTTAGTCTAGGTCCGCGATTTTATATAGTTTTGTAAAGACCTTGAAGCTTAAAGGTAGCCTATAGCCTATTAAAGAACTTCCGAAGTTTATGGGTAAATAATATAGCAAAAATACAATTTATTAGTGGCCCCTCCATCATTGACGATTATGCCTATTACATAAGGCCTCCTCTTCAAACGCTCATTTACCGTAGTTTGAATCTACCGCGCAGAGCATAAAAAATTGAGGAGCCTTCATCATGAGCGCACGCAACCTCACTCATGATTCTGTCATTATGAAATTGGGTTCTCACTACGAAAAAACTTTGTAACAAATAAAAAATAAAAAGAAAATAAGAATAACTATTCATAAGCTTTCCATATATTCGTGGATGTACTTGTGTGGATATTTGACCAGACGCTGACTTCAGGCGTCATACTTCCTTCTCTGCTCTGCGCTCAACCTGCCCTGACGTGTCTCCCCACGCTCCGCTGGTTCCGCATTTGCTGCGTCCCTAGTGAGTTTTTTCTCATTTGTTTACTCTGGGATGTATCGAGTAAGGTTAGGATATGCGTAGCAGGAGTGTCAGGGACGGGTTTCCCGCAGTTCAGTGTATTTGGGTCGTGTGTTTGGGACACCTATTTCGGGTGTACCCTCGTGGTCCCGTGGTGGACGCGTGTTACATTTTTCGCGGATAGCTAGCCTAGTTATTTAGTTGGCTTTAACTACGCATTATCAGGCTTCTTCTTATCTTTCTGATGAAGTTACCTTATTGTTTGTTGTCTGACGTTCCTAGCGTATTTTTCTTCACTTAGTGAAGTTTTTTCTAGGTCCCGAGTCAGTGCTTCCCTCTCCCGGGAGTTTTTCTACGATGTGGTGATGGCGGTTGTTCCTGTTGTGATATGTTACAGTGCCTTTTGTTTATATTACGACGTGATTAAGTGTTATTTCCGTCTGCTTAGGCCTAGCCAGCCGCTCGTAGCTTTTTTACATATACAAGTGTTATTGATTTATGATTTAAATATGTAATACCGTGTCATGTGTGTCCTGGATTAGTTGTGTTTTGGCTTAATCCGGGGCCTAATTGTGTTTCTCAGATTGCATCTGGCTAGTGTGGGTTGCCTTTTCCGGCGGGTTTTCTCGATTGCTCCGAGAAAATCCGGCTGGTTGCCTTTTCCGGCGGGTTTTTTCGATTGCACCGAAAAAATCCGGCTGGTTGCCGAGTTTATATCACGCGTGGTTAAAATAGGCTAGTTTACCCCGGCGAGTGGTGGCCTGAGGGCTCTCCAGGACTGCGTCTCTGAGGTGGAGCCTGTGTTCAGGCTTACTAGGTGTTTCCCGGCGAGATGGCTATACCCGTTTCACTAGGTGTTCATACGGACACCGGTGGAGTATAGTTTTTCCCGGTTTTTGCAAAGCCATTGAAAAACTAGGCTGTTTTGTTTGTTTGGTCTTTCCACTCCGGCGATCTTTTGCAAAGAAGTGGGGATAGGAACAATTGGGGTTAACATTTAAATTACTTTCACACCCGGCGGTTGAACCTTGGGGAGGTGGGATTAACGGATTTGCAATTCGGTATAGTTAGCCAGACAATTGAGGGATACAATTGGGTATCGAGGCCTTCAAAATACGGCGATCTATGAAGGCTTCGAGGGAAGTCAGATCAAAAACGTTTAAGATAAGCTTACCACCTTTTTAACTGCGATATAATAAGGAGGCCGGCGTCTTAATATGGGTTTCCGGTGGCCAAAAATACCACTGGGAAGACTGCGTCATTTATAACGACATGCTCGTCTCTATATTTTGTCGGAGGATATGCTTAAATCTTTTGGACAAGTAAAGATATTCTAAAATCTTTAGATAAGAACCTACAGGGTAACAAGAGGTAATAGTGGTGTATTACGTCTTGTTGCCCGGCGGTTCATTAACACTTGTGTTAGAACATTTTGGGGTAACCTTATGAGCATTAATTCCTGGAAATTTTCTTTTTTCCAGGGCGAAGTTCCGGCGGGTCAACAGAGGACCAGAAGGAGCCCGGGGGTGGGTTAGCTCTTCCCAGTCTCTGTCATGGCGCCACTAGACCCTGTTTTTGCTCTGTGCCTCACACCCTCTTGTTCAGGGATCCCTATTTTTGCCCATACTCTATGCATCAGATGCGTCAAATGCTTGGACCGGGCAAGGGGTCTGTG
Organism: Lithodes maja; assembly: GCA_037953745.1. Taxonomy (NCBI): domain Eukaryota; kingdom Metazoa; phylum Arthropoda; class Malacostraca; order Decapoda; family Lithodidae; genus Lithodes; species Lithodes maja. The sequence continues at coordinate 153,781 of JBAKBP010002102.1, forward strand.
GGTGACGAAGAATTGTACTTTTTGTAGTCAATTGGGTACTAAAGTCTTGCAACAAGATAATTTGGCCGCGGCGGTTGCATTGTGCGAGGTCAAACAGCTTTTATCTACTTATGCTACGTCAGTGGCTCATAAAGCCCTGCAGTGTGATAATGTAGTTCTGTGGGACAGATTGATTGCTCAGTATCCCCCACTTAAACGTCCCCCTTCTAGAAGTAAAGTAAATGTGCGTACGTTGACTGAGACTGGGCAGGCTACAGTGCTTACTCTCTCCTCCGGCACATCTAAGAGACCTCGAGAGCCGAAACCCCCGGCGACAACTTCCAAGTCAAAATCGAGGTCCAGGTCAAGGTCTCCCCTCCGACAGCAGCCACATAGTCACTCTACTTCCCCTGCGAGAAAGAAGTGCAAGGAGGAGAAGACCAAGGATAGTCCTAGTGGTAAATCAAAGTCGAGGCGAAGTCACAAGTCTTCTAAAAAAGATACTCATGTACGAAAGACCTCCAGGCGTTCGCCGGAGCCTCGTGCCTCGCTTTCTGCCTCTACTCCCGACATGTCTCATGTCCAATCTGACAGGTCGGGAGTGGAGTCAGAGACTGTGGGGGGGGATATACCGGCGGACAAAGTGTCACCTAATATTATTACCAGTTCACATGTACCAGCTTTAAAGAGTTCTACCAGCAGTTATAACCCTACATCATTCTTATGCACCAACGGTAGTGGCAGACGTCCACCGGGACGCTGAGATCCCATCGTCCATCCCGGACTTAACATGGCAGCATGAGGGGGTCCCGGCTTCGGCGGAATCCTCTCCTGAAAGGCCGGGGGAAAGGGATGAGGGTTCTATAATTTCTGAGATGGAGATTCAAGAGTCAGGTTCAGTGATGGACGACTCTCAGAGTAGGAATGATTCGCCACAGAGTTCATCCTCTGCTAAATTTGTCACAGCTGATGAAATTAATGGGTTACTAGCAACTGCACTAACAAAGTTTTTTGGTCAGCAGCAGGAGACTCCCACAGTTGGTTTGGGAGCTTCCACGACAGCATCGAATGTCCGACCTCTGGCTACTTCTATTGCTTTGACACAAATTCCGCACCCTCCCCCTGTATCACCTACTATGGTTACTAGGCCAACTTCGGCGGCACTGACTACTTCCAATGTGAGAGTAGTAGCAGATGTAAATCCTCCCCCTTTAGACAAAGCGCCGGTCCGAAAGGGAGCTATGCCCCTCCTATACGGGCCAGATGAGTCATGGGTAACAATGTTCCCAGCAAAGCCAGAGGTAGCACAGTCCACTATGTCGGGGGAGCTTCCAGTACCACGTGAGTGGGTAATTCAAGGGAATAAATCTAGAAAGTTACGGGCTTTAGATATTCTAAGGAATGTACTTGATGTTAATATTAAGGCCATTCCTAACTATTATCACCATGATTATTTTGTGTATACTTCTACTCCGGCCCTACCCCCTGCGTCAGCTTCAAAACTGTTTTCGGACTGGACCAAGCATGACGGTTTCAATGATATAAAAGCACTGTCAGTTCTAACACCAGAGTTAGGTTTAAAGACGTTCACAGACACAGCCGCAAATCCAGTTTTGAAGGTGGAGCAGTTGGGTCCGGGTAATTGGGTGGAATGGGAAGTGGAGGCTCAAAACTTTGCAATGACTTTTACCTCAAAATCTTCACACCAAATTCCACATAAAAGCCATTCTTGGTTCTCGTTGCCGGTATTCTCTGCCGGCGGAGTTCCCTCTGCTTTATTTGCATTTTTAGCTGCCCCTAAAATTAATCTATGCGAACTTAAAGATCCCTTTTCCACACCGTCCACTGCTCACCTAGACCGAGAGTATAGACTAGGTGGGAAAGCATATAGACTGTTTTCCCAGTATATTGTCACACAACAGGTAGCGAAGTCAATGCTCAGATCTGCTCAGGCAATCGCGGACGCGGAAGTCCGAAAGTCTATCGAACTATCTAGACGCTTGCTACTCCAGACTTCTATACAGTCACTGGGGGATATCCGTACAGCCTTGCTAGAGGCGGTGCGGGCACGACAAGATCTAAGGATGTCTCTCGTGAGGAAGCTCCCGGATAGGATTGCAAATGAAGTAGTTATGTCCCCTGTTCTAACTGCCTCTTTAATGTCCCCGGAGGTGTGGAAAATAGTGTTCAACATGGCTCAGGCCTTTAAGCACAGTCCCGCCCCATCTAAGAAACCTGCTTTCAATTTTACCAAGCCCAAACCAGCCGCAAAAGCTCAACCTGGTGGGGCAAAGCCCTTTCATCTGCCTAAGTCCTCTTCCACCCAAAGTCAGGCTCAGTACAGATACAAGCAAGGAAAGTTTTCAGGTAAAGGACAGAAGTATCAACGACCAGGCCAGGGCCCGTCTCCGACCAAACCCGGCCAGTCATCAAAGCATACACCACCACCACCACCACCAAAAAACTAGGGTCTCTCTCACTCCCAGGGCCAGTCTTCCGGCAGGTGGATCAGAGGGTAGTCCAGCCGGCGAACCCTTGTCTGCTAACTGGGTCGTTCCGGGCGTGTCATCGCTCATGGCCGAGGATGGTGGCACGCAAAGGCATCACCTGGCAGTGGCTCCGGCGACCTCGCTTACGTCAGCCGACAAAGGCAAATTTTGTTTCATTAGAGGTGGAGTCACTGATCCAAGAGATGATCGCCAAGAATGTCATCATCCCGGTCCCTCAAAATTACCCAGTATTTACGTCCAAACTCTTTCTAGTGCCCAAAAGGGACAGTGTTCAGATGAGGCCGGTCGTAGACCTGTCTTATCTGAACCTCCATATTCACAACGTCTCCTTCAGGATGCTGACAGTGAATCAAATCAGGCTAACACTTCCGCCGGAAGGGTGGATGTGTTCTTTAGACCTGACAGACGCGTACTGGCACGTCCCGGTAAACAAAAGGTTTCAACGATTTTTGGCATTACGAATAAAGCATCAGACTTATGTCTTTCAGAGGATGCCGTTCGGATTAAACCTAGCACCTCGCTTATTCACGAAATTGGTCCGGCAAGCCCTGATGCCCATGTTAGAACAAGGGATCAGGATTTTGTGGTATCTAGACGACTGGCTGGTGGTGGCAGAGATGGAACAGTTATGCATCAATCATGTCAACATAACATTAAATCATGTAAAATCTCTAGGGTTCAAGGTAAACCCGGTAAAGTCAAACTTTGTTCCCTCACGAGTGGTCCAGTGGATAGGGCTGGTCTGGGACACAGCTGCTCTCACTCTGAGTCAGAGTGTGGACAATCGGAACAGGTTTCGCAAGAAACTGTTTGTTTCTTCACAGTCTGATTACGACACAGAGAGTCTGGGAATCTCTGGTCGGCTCTCTCAACTGGATTCAACTAACTGTAAAGTTGGGCCGGTTGAAAGTCAAACGTTTAATATTGGAGGGCAACAAATTTTGTCCACTATTACCGGCGGAAACATTATGGCCCATCCCAATATTAATACACAGCTTACTAGCGGTCTGGGCAAAGAGGGAAACATTGCACTCGGTCATGTCATGGACCTCTCCTCCGCCGACGGTATGGGTGGACACGGATGCGTCAGGAACGATAGGTTGGGGCTTTCAGTCAAACCTCGGGCATCATGGTCAAGGGCTTTGGTCCCATTCAGAAACCTCCCACATCAATGTCAAAGAGTTACTAGTCCCCTTGTATTTCCTTCAGGCTCACGGCTCTACTTTACGGGACAAATCGGTGGCCTTCAGGATGGACAATCTGAATGCGGTTCACTGCATTCAGAAACAAGGGTCAACGAGATCTCGGAAGTTGCTAAACGTGTCAGACAAGATTTTTGTTCTAGCCGGCGAGCTGAACATTCATCTTCACGCATCTTATCTCCCAGGCGTAGCAAATGTCTGGGCAGACGCTCTGTCTCGGAGACAGAGCACAACGGTAGAATGGGAGCTCAAGCAAAAGATTTTCGACCAAATGATTGCGGAGCCTTACCGTCCACAAGTGGATCTGTTTGCGTCCGAGGAGACTCACAAACTCCCGCTGTACCTCACCCGCCGGACAATAACGCCGGCGGGAGGACCCGACGCACTGGTGACGGACTGGAACATGTGGAGTTCCGTTTATCTGTTTCCGCCACCACACGCTTCTCTAATGTGCCACGTAGTAAACAAACTACGGGATTATCGGGGCGTAGTCTCGTTAATCGCGCCCCTGTGGCCGGTGCAGTTGTGGTACCAGCAATTGAAAACGTGGTGCCCGAACCCGGTGTCGCTCCCGGTCGGGTATTTCCACTTAGATACGATTGGCAACCTAGAGACCTCGCTGACTTTTGCATTATGGACATTCAGGAGGCCAAGTGGCTAACACCGTATGGTAGAAACGTGACCGATAAATTCATGAATCAATATACCCAATCTACGAAGAGACAGTATCAATCGCACTGGCAGTCCTTTACTTCTTGGATAATTAGAACAGAACAAACCATTCCTTCGGTGGCTTTGGTTTTTCATTATTTAAACTATCTGTTCGAGCAGAAAAGTCTATCTGTAGTAACGTTAAAAAATAACTTAACAGCAATTAGGATGCCATTCTTTGACCTTACAGTTCTAACCATACCACTAGCGGAGGAAAAAGGTTTCATGAGAGCATGTTTTAAACTCCGCCCACCTCCCCGTCAGCTCATGCCTACCTGGTCTCTGGACAAGGCGTTGTCTTTACTTCATTCCCGTCTGTACCAAAATACTGCAGATTTTGACTTACTTTTAAAAAGGGCAGTTTTCCTTATGGCTTTGGCTACCGGACACAGGGTGTTTGAGCTGGCGGCGATGAGCAACACACCTAATTGCATAAGGTTTGGTAGGCTCAATGAGTGTATTCATTTTGCACCTTCCCCGGCATTCATCGCCAAATATGAACACAGTGAACATGTTTTTTCAAGAGTTCACGGTGCCGGCGTTAAAAAGGGGAAAAGTGCACCATAATTTATGTCCAGTGCAAGCTCTAACCAAATATTTGAGAGTAGCACCTCTGAATCAACAGGGTGCTTTATGGGTAGCGAGTACAGGCCAACGCTTAATGAAACGAAAACTAGCTTCTCTCCTAGTCGAAGTCATTAAAAAGAGTAATCCCGGCGTCGTGGGAACAGCCCACGATTTACGCAAATGGGCGGCCTCTTTGCGTTTCCTTAAGAATTTTTCTGTTGAGGACATAGCGTCTACGCACCTGTGGTCCTCTAATCATACGTTTTTGACTCGATACTTTTCAGTAGCTCTAGACAGACCTTCCATGCCATGTATAGCTTTAAGGCAGAGGGTCTAGGGGGCCTCTCAGTCACTTATAGTTTAAGTTAAGAAAAGAGGGGGGGGGGGGGTGCAGTCAGTGTAACATAGGACACCCTAGACCCCGCCGGAGTATGTGTACGGAGCATACGAGCTGTGATACTGTATATAGGTGTTGTGATATAAAATTTCTCTGTAATATGCATTACAGGAAATTGTGCTAAAGTACAATAGTAGTAAAACAACAACTCTTGTTGTAAGTAGTTTTGGCTGTGAAGCAATATAATTTTAAGACAATCTCAGTAGTTGTGACTGCGAATTTTATTTTTGATGTAAGTACTTCTGCATAAGTACAAGAGTTCATTTTATGTTTGGGTATATTTTTAGGAATATATCCACTAGTTTAATGGGGTTTATATGTGCACATGTAGACTTATAAGTTTTTATTTTTCACCACTTACTTTAAGTGGGGTGCCTTCTTAACCCGGGAGCTGCGGGGAGACTCTTAAGAGTTCCCCCGGTGGACTGCGGGAAGACTCTTGAGAGTAAGTAAAATAAAAAATCAACTTTTGACATCGGAAAAAAAAAAAAAAAAAAAAAAAAAAAAAATTATTTATTTTTTTGGCCCCTGGGCCATGCAAAATCTCAGTCCTCTACCTCCCCTCCTTCCCCACTTTCCTCCTCTCCTTCAGTTATCACCTATTTTCCCTATTATTCCCTTATTCTGAGGTATATTTTCGTGCTAACGTTAGCGAGTTGCAAGCAGGGTGTTGTCATCACTGATGGCAAGCGAGTGCAAGAGAGAGAGAGAGAGTATCGATCGACTGTGTCTCAGTGGCCTTGGGGGAAATTGGCGGGAAAGCAGTTTGCCTCACCCATACATTATACAACTCGCGGGCTATATCTCCGATTTTGACCATCCAAACGCTGTTTTCACTCGTTTTATTGTTGTTTCAGGTTAATACCTTTATAATCAACCCATAATAGGCGCATATGGATAATTATTAATGCTATTAATGGTACAATGAATATTTTAGTGACGGAAACACCTCAAATACGTCAGCACAGGGGGACGTTTTCAATTACCCCCATGCGCACTTGTTAGGTTAACTAGCAGATCTGTGTACAGAGTCTCAGAGTTAACCCTTTTTTATTCAAGCAGGCTTCTTCGAAGCACGCTCCTGCTTGTACCCCTTTTTGAATATATATGCTGTATAAAGTTTATGCCCCAAATATAATCTTCTTTACAAAGTAAGAATACTATGTGGTTGTTTGATTATCTGCTTTTGCTAGAGTTATGATATGATTACGAATGTTCCCCTCCAGTCTTAGATATCAGGCATAATCGTCAATGATGGAAAGGCCACTAATAAATTATAGGTTTGACTCCTGCAAGGAGATAAAGAAAACCTAATATTTAGTAGTGGCCCCGTAATCATTGACGACTGGGGCCCTCCCGACCATCCCCTTCCCATTCGTTGATGTATTAAGGATTTTGGTTTACTTGATATGTCAGTGAAGGAAGTATGACGCCTGAAGTCAGCGTCTGGTCAAATATCCATACAAGTACTGTACATCCACGAATACAGTCCTCCCTCGGGTAGCGCGGCTTTGGACAGTGCGGTTTTGGTCTAACGCGGGTACCCCTAGTGTGCCAAGTCAGCATCTAACACTGTTTTGTTTATGTAGCACGCTCTGTGGTCGGCTGGGGGCTCGGCATCTCTCGCCATATCTCGGCCGTGACGTCAGATTCGGTAGACTCGTTCCAATTTTGGAAGCAATTCCACATAAAAATGGGAATTGACTTCATTGTTGAGAGTTGGAACTCAATCAACCAGCCCATCATTTCATAGATATGATCTGTAAAATAGGGTTAGGTTGTCTGTTACTAATGTTTGATCCATATTTGGTAAGGTTATTGGGTGGTAAATGGTCAAAAAGGTGACTTTGGGGAAGTCGTCAGAACCAATAGAATTAATCCCATAAGTTCTTTGCTTTGTGTAGCGCGGCGCCGTCCCAGTACGATATACCCGCGCTACCCGAGGGAGGACTGTATATGGAAAGCTTATGAATAGTTATTCTTATTTTCTTTTTCTTTTTTATTTGTTACGAAGTTTTTTCGTAGTGAGAACCCAATTTCATAATGACAGAACCATGAGTGAGGTTGCGTGCGCTCATGATGAAGGCTCCTCAATTTTTTATGCTCTGCGCGGTAGATTCAAACTACGGTAAATGAGCGTTTGAAGAGGAGGCCTTATGTAATAGGCATAATCGTCAATGATTACGAGGCCACTACTAAATATTAGGTTTTCTTTATCTCCTTGCAGGAGTCAAACCAATATTAATTACTGTAATGATAAAGTCAGAATAACTAACCTTCAATTGTGGATTATGAGTAGCTTAATTTTAGCTTGGCTAATCTGTTTTATTTATTTTCTAAATCCTTGGTTGATGAAGCACAATGGAAACAACTAACAGAGTTAAATATTTGCAAGGCATTAACTTTAATGCAGCAGTAATAAACCACTTTTCTACATGTAAGAGCCGACGCATGGGTTTTATTTATTAGTGGCCCCTCCATCATTGACGATTATGCCTATTACATAAGGCTACCTCTTCAAACGCCCATAAGCGCAGTTTGAAACTACCGCCGCAGAGCTCAGAGGAACCTTCATCATAAGCACACGCTAAATCACTCATGGATTCGTCTTTATGATTGGGTTCTCACTACGAAAAAACTTCGTAACAAATAAAAAATAAAAATAAAATAAGAATAACTATTCAAAAGCTTTCCATATTCCGTGGATGTACTTCTGTGGATTCTTGGACCAGACGCTGACTAGCGCATTTTTCCGCCTTCCTTGCTCTGCGCTCACCCCACCCGGACGTGTCCCCCACAGTGCTCTGCTTTGATTCCGCATTCTTGCGTCCCTAGTGAGATTTTTCTCATTTGTTTACTCTGGGATGTCTTGAGTAAGGTTAGGATTAGCTTAGCAGGGGTGTCATGGGTGGTTTTCTCGCAGAACAAGTGTATTTTGGGTCGTTTTTGTTGGGGCGTCTATTTCGGACGGACCCTCGTGGCCGAGTTGAGGACGCTCTGAAACGTTTTTTCGTGTTTAGCCATCTTTAGTCCTAGCTTGTTAGGAGGCTTTAACTACGCGATGTCGGGCTTCTAGCTATCTTTCAGATGGAGTAGCCTATTTTGTTTTGTACTGATGTTCCTGGTGGATTTTTCTTCACGTAGTGGAGTTCTTTCTGGGTCCCGAGTCAGTTTTACCCTTACCCGGGTTTTTTCTACGATGTTGATGTGGCGGCTGTTCCAGTTTTGGTGGGATGGAGTGCTTTTCGATTGTGTTTCGACGTCATTAAGTGTTTATTCCGTTTTCACCAGGCCTAGCCAGCCACTCGAAGTTTTTTCACAAATGCAAGTGTTTTCATTGTTTATTATGATAAAAAATGTATTCATGTGTCATGTGTGTCCTGGATTAGTTGTGATTGGCTGATCCAGGAGCTTCGGACTGTGTGTCTGATTATGTTTATCAGATTGCGTTCTGATTGGTGTGGGTTGCCTTTCCGGCGTTTTTTCTCGATTGCTCCGAGAAAGCCGTTTTGTTTATCGGGTTTTAGTCAAGTTGGTTAAAATCGGTAGTTACCCCGGCGAGTTTGGTAGCTTGAGGGCTCATCAGAAACTGCGTTCTCTGTGGTCGAGCCTGTGATCAGGCTTCCTGTGTTTTTCCCGGCGAGGTGGGCTCCACACATTTATCTAGGTGATCATGCTGACACCTGTTGGATATGGTTTTCTCGGCTTTTCAAAGCCATTGAAACAATGCTGTTTGTTGGTTTGGTCTTTCCCTCCCGGCGACCTTTTTACAAAGAGGTCTGGGGAAGGTACAATTGGTTTGACATTTAATATAAAACCCGCCGGTTATACCTTCGGGTGGTTATATTAACGGATTTGCAATTCGCTATGGTTTGCCAAACAATTGATTGATACAATAGGGTATCACGGCCTTCAAGACGGCGATCTATGAGGGCTTCTGGGAGAAGTCGGATTAGAGATTAAGATAGGCTTAGACTTTTTATGGGATAAAAAGATGCCTGAATCTTACTAGTGTTTCAAGTGTAAAAGGATACTTGAAAGACTTCATCATTAATAAAGATATGCTTCATCTTTATGAAGATTCAGAAGATATGCTTAAATCTTTTGGACAGGTAAAGATATGCTGAAATCTTTAATATAAACTAAAAGAAAACGAACAGTAGTGGTTGAGGGCTACGGTTCGTTGACCAGCGGTTTTGTGACACATGTTTTTGAAATATTTTGGGGTAACCTTATGAGCATTAATTCCTGGAAATTTTCTCTTTCCAGGGCGGAGTACCGGCGTGGCGCCAGATGACCAGGTAGATCCCGGGGGTGGGGTAGATTTCCACCAGTCTCTGTCATGTCGGCACTAGAACCTCTCATTGCTTTATGTTCAATGCCGTTATGCTCAGGTATCCCTATTTTTGCACACAAGCTTTGCATTAAATGTGTTAAATGCCTCGATCGGTCACGGGGGATATGGGTGACAAAGAATTGCACTATTTGTAACCTCTTAAGTGTTAAAGTTTTACTTCAAAAGGATAATACTGCGGCGATGGCTTTGCAAGAAGTGAAACAACTTCTCGCCACTTATTCAACGAATGTAGCACATAAAGCATTGCAATGTGATAACCTTGAGCTTTGGGAGCTTTTAATTATCAAACATGCTCCCCCTAAGTGTAAGATAAGTGCACGTAAGACCTCAGAGACTGGGCGGGGACAGGTTACCACACCCTCCCCCGGCAAATCTAAGAGGCCTCGCTCACCGTCACCCTCGGCAACGGCGACGAGGTCCAAATCAAGGTCACCCCCTGAGGAAGCAGGTGAAAGCTTCGGGCCACTCTGCTTCACCTTCAAAGAAGAGGAAAAAGGAAGAGAGTAGGGGACCTAAAGACATTACTAGACCTAAGCATAAGTCAAGTACGAGTCATAAATCATCCAAAAGGGATCCTCCGGCGCGAAAGGACTCACGGCTGTCGCCGGAGCCTTGTACCCCGCTTTCTGCCTCTACCCCCACCAAGTCTAACGTCCAATCTGACAGGTCGGGGGTGGAGTCAGAGAATGTGGTGGAGGATGCCCCGGCGGACATTTCATCACCTGATATTCATGCTTTTTCTACCAGGTCACGTGTGTCAGCCTCAGATTTAGAAGTATCTTACAGAAACTATAAACCTCTAGGGTGCTCGGGTGAGGGCTCCCAATTGGAGAGTATACCAAGCTCGCAAGCGAGTAACAGCCACAGCCAAGGTGTATGGCGATACTCACAGCCCTGGCAGGACAGAACACATCCTTTTGTGACTCAAGTAGTGGCTGACGTCCACCGGGATGCCGATGTACCATCTTCTATCCCAGATTTAACATGGCGGCATGTGGAGGTCCCGGCTTCGGCGGGATCTTCCCATGATAGGCCAGACTTAAGGGATGAAGAACAGCGTTCTCTGGTCTCAGAGATGGAAGTTGAAGAGTCAGGTCACCATCTAGACGACTCTCAGGGTACTGTCGAATCTCCACGGAGTTCGTCATCTGCTAGGTATGTAACAACAGAAGAGATTGATGGATTACTATTAAATGCACTTAATAAGTTCTTTGGCCCTACGCCAGAAACTTCTACAGTTGGTACGGGAGCTCCCGCGACGTCGACGAATGTGCGACCTCTGGCTACATCCATGGCTTTAGCTAAAATACCTAACCCTCCTCTTGTGTCAGATCCAATTTCCAATGTGCCAGGCACAGCAGCTCTCACTACTTCCAATGTGCAAGTCATATCAGACATAACTCCCCCCCCCCCCTTTAGACAAGGCACCAGTCAAAACAGGAGCTATGCCACTTTTATACGGGCCTGATGAGTCATGGGTAGCAATGTTACCAACTAAGCCAGAGGCAGCACAAGCTACTATTTCGGGGGAGCTCCCTGTACCACATGAGTGGGTAATTCAAGGCAATAAGTCTAGAAAACTCAGAGCATTGGATAGTCAAGGAAATGTTTTAGATGTTCATATTAAGGCCATTCCAAGTTATTATAACCATGACTTTTTTGTGTATGCATCAACACCAGCCCTACCCCCTGCCTCAGCTTCCAAGCTATTTTCTGACTAGACTAAGAATGATGGCTTTAACGACATCAAGGCACTTTCTGCTTTGACGCCGGAGTTGGATATGTTTCCGATCACAGACTCAGCCTCTAATCCAGTCTTGCAGGTGGGGCAGTTGGGTACGGGACCTTGGGTGGAATGGGAAACAGAGGCTCAAAATTTTGCCACTACTTTCACTTCAAAATCTTCTCACCAAATCCCTCAAGAACACCATACTTGGTTCTCTCTTCCGGTTTTTAGTGCCGGAGGAGTCCCCTCTGCTTTGTTTGATTTCTTGGCTGCCCCTAAAATCAATTTGTGCGAATTAAAAGATCCTTTTAGCACGCCTTCCCCAGCTCACCTAGACCGCGAGTTTAGGTTAAGAGGAAAAGCGTTTAGACTGTTTTCGCAATACATTGTTACCCAGCAAGTAACAAAGTCTATGTTACGCTCTTCTCAGGCGATCGAAGCTGCGGAAGTCAGGAAGGCCATTGAACTTTCCCGGCGCTTGCTTCTCCAAACTTCCATTCAGTCTTTAGGAGATATTCGGACAGCCTTATTAGAGGCAGTTCGAGCAAGGCAGGATCTGAGGATGTTCTTAGTGAAGAAACTTCCTGACCGTATTGCAAGCCAAGTAGTTCTGTCTCCTTCTTTGATTTCACCAGCAGTTTGGAAGACTGTTTGAATATTGAAAACAAAGTCCCTCTCAACCTAAGAAGCCTACCTTCACTTTCCCTAAGCCCAAACCAGTTTCGAAAGCTCAAGCTAGTGGGTCTAAGCCTTTTCATCAGCCAAAGTCCCCTTCCACCCAGGGTCAGGCTCAGTTCAGGTATAAACAGGATAAATTCTCAGGTAAAGGCCACAGGTTTCACCAACGACCAGGTCAGGGCCCGCCTCCAGCCAAACCCGGCCAGTCGTCCAAGGGTACACCACCACCAGCAAAAAACTAAGGGCTCTCTCACTCCCGGGGCCAGTCAAAGGCGTGTTGGAACAGAGGGTAGTCCAGCCGGCGAACCCCAGTCTGCTAACTGGGTCATTCCGGGCGTGTCATCAAGCATGGCCATTAAGAACATGGGCGAGGACTGTGGTACGCAAAGGCATCACTTGGCAGTGGCTCCGGCGACCTCGCTTACGTCAGCCGACAAACGCCAATCAAATCAAATCAGGCTAACACTTCCACCGGGAGGGTGGATTTGTTCATTAGACCTGACAGACGCGTATTGGCACGTCCCGGTACACAAGAGATTTCAAAAATTTCTGGCTTTAACCCTCTGTTCCCGGAAGGGCTCTTGAACGCCCATAAAAAAGCATATAACAGGTACCCGGAAGGCCTCTTAAACACCCATGACGTCACAGCCTGTGAGCTTGCTGTGCGAGGCGTCGGTCCGACGCATGTAAACAACAGCCGGCTGGACCGACGCTCCGCATCTCCGGCCACAAGAAGGAGAGCGTCGCTTGTTCGTGTGTGCCTGTATGTTGTTGTTAAGTATCGAAAAGTGGTGTAAAGTGGCTGTTTTGGCCATAAAGTTATCTCCAATGAAATCATCATCACAGCTCAACCAGTTGACTTAGAGAGCTCTACTTAATGCCATTCTACAGGTAAATAACACAGCTACGCTTGGGGATGCGCGGGAATGCGGGAAACAGTCTGATTAACGAATATACGGTAGCCTAGCCTAGACGTTTTTCGGCCAAAACACCCGGGTTTCGAGGAATATATATATAATACATAACCGGGGCTGGAGGGTTAAGAATAATGCATCAGACTTATGTCTTTCAAAGGATGCCGTTTGGATTGAACCTAGCGCCACGCATATTCACAAAATTAGTCCGGCAAGCCCTGATGCCCATTTTAGAACAGGGGATGAGGATCTTGTGGTATCTGGACGACTGGCTGGTGGTGGCAGAGACAGAAAAGTTATGCAACACTCATGTCAACATTACATTAAACCATGTCAAATCTCTAGGATTCAAGGTCAACTTGGTAAAGTCAAACCTTGTTCCCTCACGAGTAATTCAGTGGATAGGGCTGGTCTGGGACACAGCATCTCTCACTCTGAATCAGAGTGTGGACAATCGAAACAGATTTCGCAATTTTTTTTTTATGTTTCTCCACAGTCTGACTACGACACGGAGACTCTGGGAATCTCTAGTCGGTTCTCTCAACTGGGTTCAACTAACTGTGAAGTTGGGCCGGTTGAAAGTCAAATGTTTAATCTTGGAGGGCAACAAATATTTCCCACTATTACCGGCGGGAACATTATGGCCTATTCCAACATTAATACACAGCTTACTAGCGGTCTGGGCGAAGAGGGAAATGTTGCACTCAGTCATGTCATGGACCTCTCCTCCGCCAACGGTATGGGTGGACACGGATGCGTCAGGGACGATAGGTTGGGGCTTTCAGTCAAACATCGGGCATCAGAAGCTTTGGTCCCATTCAGAAACCTCCCACATAAATGTAAAAGAGTTACTAGTCCCCTTGTATTTCCTTCAAATCACGGCTCTACTTTACGGGAAAAATCGGTGGCCTTCAGGATGGACAATCTCAATGCAGTTCACTGCATTCAGAAACAAGGGTCAACGAGGTCTCGGAAGTTGCTAGACGTGTCAGAAAAGATTTTTGTTCTAGCCGACAAGCTGAACATTCATCTTCATGCATCATATCTCCCAAGCGTAGCAAACGTCTGGGCAGACGCTCTGTCTTGGAGACAGAGCACAACAGTAGAGTGGGCACTCAAGCAGGACATTTTCGATCAAATGATTGCAGAGCCTTACCGTCCACAAGTGGATCTGTTTGCGTCAGAGGAGAATCACAAACTCCCTCGGTACCTCACACGCCAGACATTAACGCCGGCGGGGGGGCCCGACGCATTGGTGACGGATTGGAACATGTGGAGTTCCATTAACTTATCTGTTTCCGCCACCAGACGCTTCTCTAATGTGCCACGTAGTCAACAAACTACAGGATTATCGAGGCGTAGTCTCGTTAATCGCGCCCCTGTGGCCGGCGCAGTTGTGGTACCAGCAATTGATAATGTGGTGCCCGAACCCGGTGTCGCTCTCAGTCGGGTATTTCCACTTAGACACGATTGGCAACCTAAAGACCTCGCTGACTTTTGCATTGTGGACATTCAGGAGGCCAAGTGGCTAACGCCGTATGGTAGAAACGTGACAGATACATTTATGAATCAGTACACACAATCTACCAAGAGGCAATATCAATCTCATTGGCAGTCCTTTACTTCTTGGATAGTTAGAACAGAACAGACAGTACCTTCGGTGGCGTTAGTTTTTAATTATTTAAACTACAGTATTTGTTTGAACAGAAACGTCTATCTGTAGTGACTCTAAAAAATCACTTAACAGCTATCAGGGTGCCATTCTTTGACCTTAAAGGTCTAACCATACCACTAGCGGAAGAAACAGGTTTCATGAGAGCATGCTTCAAACTCCGCCCACCTCCCCGTCAGCTCATGCCTACCTGGTCTCTTGACAAAGCGTTATCTTTGCTTCATTCCCGTCTGTATCAGAATACGGCAGATTTTGAATTACTATTAAAAAAGGCTGTGTTCCTTATGGCTTTGGCAACTGGTAACAGTCTGAGCTGGCGGCGATGAGCAACACCCCTAATTGCATAAGGTTTGGTAGACTCAATGATTGCATTCATATTGCACCTTCCCCAGGGTTCATCGCCAAGAATGAACATAGTGAACATGTTTTCTCAGAGTTCACGGTGCCGGCGTTGAGACGGGGTAAAGTGCACCATAATTTGTGTCCTGTACAAGCTTTAACCAAATATATGAGAGTGGCACCTCTTAACCAACAAGGTGCTTTATGGGTATCGAGTACAGGTAAAAGATTAATGAAACGTAAAATGGCTTCTCTGCTAGTATAAGTCATTAAAGAGAGTAATCCCGGCGTAGTGGGTAGGGCCCACGATTTACGCAAATGGGCAGTATCTTTACGTTTTCTCAAAAAAAAATCTGTTGAAGACATAGCTACTACTCAACTATGGGCTTCAAATCATACGTTTTTGACTCGATACCTGTCGGTAGCACTAGACAAACCATCAATGCCATGTGTAGCTTTACGGCAAAGGGTCTAGATGGGTCTCTAAGTCACTAATTGTTTAGGTTAAGAAAGAGGGGGGGGGGGGGGGTGCAGTCAGTGAAACATAAGACACCCTAGGCCCCGCCGGAGGATATGTACAGAGTATACGAGCTGTGATACAATGTATAAGTGTTGTGATTAAAATTTCTCTGTAGTAATGACTACGGGAAATGTTGTTGAGGTACAATGGATGTAGTACAACAATTGTTTCTTTACGTGGGATACACTGTTGAAGCAATTTACTTTTAAGAGTTCTCGGTAGTTGCAACTACGAGTAGCATTTTAGTAAGTACATCTGCGATAGTACAAGAATTTATTCTATTTTTTGTGTCTAATTTTAAGGAATATACACATTCGAATAATGGGGTTTATAAGTGCACATGTAAACATAAAGTTTTATTTTTCACCACTTAACCCTCTCACCACGGAAGGGCTCTTGAACGCCCATAAAAAAGCATATAACAGGTACCCGGAAGGGCTCTTGAACGCCCAGTGGTTGAAAGCCTGTGAGCTTCGTGTGCGAGGCGTCGGTCCGACGCATGTAAACAACAGCCGGCTGGACCGACGCCCCGCATCTCCGGCCACAAGAAGGAGAGCGTCGCTTGTTCGTGTGTGCCTGTATGTTGTTGTTAAGTATCGAAAAGTAGTGAAGTGGCTGTTTTGGCCATAAAGTTATCTCCAATGAAATCATCATCACAACTCAACCAGTTGACTTAGAGAGCTCTACTTAATGCCATTCTACAGGTAAATAACACAGCTACGCTTGGAGATGCGTGGGAATGCGGGAAGCAGTTTGATTAACAAATATACGGTAGCCTAGCCTAGACGTTTTTCGGCCAAAACACCCGGGTTTCGAGGAATATATACAGTATATAATACATAGCCGGGGCTGGAGGGTTAATTTAAGTGGGGTGCCTTTAACTTTCAGATCTGTGAACAGATTCTCATAGTTACCTTTTTTCCTCAAGCAGGCTTCTTTAACCCTTTACCGGGCGAGGAACTATATATGGTAACTTAAATGGGCGTCCAAAAGGGCGCTCCCAAGCCGCCCGGTGCGTGTCTGCCACCACGTTATCATGCCTCAGCCAATCACCGATGATCAGGCTACTCACGTGGGTATGGTGTAAGAGCTGATGCCATCTCAGTATTGGTTGAAAGCAACTCAAAGTTCAGTTGCAGGCCAGACATGAAGAAAGTAGGATCTCAGCGATTTTTCTCTTGACGCCCTCGACCCTAGCTCATCACGTAATATCGGTAAGTTGATAATAAACTGATATTATGCAGTTGAATAGTTGTACTATAACCTGATATAGTTGTCATTTACGTGGAATATACGGAAACTGGTGAAATTTGTTTGCGAAAAAGTGAATGATCAAATATGGACATGCGCCCGGTATGGGGTAAAGCCCAAGTGATCATATATTCTTACAGTTTCTTACAGTAGATCCTCTGGAAAAAGGCAAACTATGCCTGTGTATCCAGCTCAGTACCAGTACTTGCACTGCTGCGGTCGTTCACGGTGTTGGCGGCGGCGGTAGCAGACGCAACATTTTTACTATTCTGTATTTTTGTTTTATAATCAAACTTCAAATCTTGTCTTCCCCATGCTTTATCAAGATTACTTTCAAACTCCCTTATTGATTCGGAATCGACTACATACTGGGGCAGTGCGTTCCACTCATTTACCACTCTATCACAAAATGAGTTCTTTGCCTTCTCAAGCCTATTTCTTTCTTTGTAAATTTTCTTAGAGTGTCCTCTCGTTCTTGTTCCCTCCCGCATCAAGAAGATACCTTCACACACATCCTCATCGTACTTTCCTGACACTATCTTAAAAGTCTCTATCATATCCCCTCTCTTTCTCCTATATGCCAGTGTCGGAAGCCCCAGTGTCCTCAACCTCTGCTCATAGCCTGCGTTCTTCAACGTTGGTACCAGCTTGCTAGCTCTCCTCTGCACTTTCTCCACTGCTTCTATATCCTTTACCATATATGGAGCCCACACCTGGTTTGCATATTCCAGGTGCGGCCTAACCAGCGCTGTATATAGATTCCTGAAGATTTCTTCGTCAAGTGACACAAATGTCCTCCTTATCAGCCCTACAATTCTATTGGCTTTGTTTATCTTTTCCGCTAAATGTTCTGAGAAATTTAACTTATTGTCTATCACTACTCCTATATCCTTTTCTGCACTCACTTCCTCCATCACTTCATACATACTGTATCCTACCTTGTCTATCTTGCTGGTCCCAATCCGCATGTACTTGCATTTTTTTGGATGAAAAGGCATTAACCAATGCTCAGACCATCCCTTCATGTCCTCCACATCTCCTTGAAGCAAACCCATATCTTCCTTACTCCTCACTCTTCTATACAGTTTAGTGTCATCCGCGTACAGGTATACCTCACTTCCATTAGTTATAACTTCAGGCAAGTCGTTGATAAATATAACGAACAGCAGTGGTCCCAACACAGATCCCTGAGGTACCCCACTTGTAATTTCCCTCCACCCCGAGCCTATTCCATTCACCAATACCCTCTGTCTCCGATCTTTCAGGAAGGCTTCTATCCATTTCACACATTTCTCCCCTATATTATAGCTTCTAACTTTCTCTATTAACCTTTTATGTGGGACCTTATCGAAGGCCTTCATAAAATCGCAATATACCACGTCTATTACATCACCATCTTCTAGAATTTGCATCCAATCATCTACCACCTTAATTAGCTGTAGTACCGTCGACCTCCCCGGCAAGAATCCGAACTGTCTCCCACTGAAAAGTTGGTTTGACTTCATATGATCCATTATTCCTTCTCTAATTACCGTTTCCATTAGTTTACACACAACACTTGTCAAACTGACTGGTCTATAATTCCCTGGGTCATTTCTCTTTCCCTTCTTAAATATAGCTGTTATGTTCGCCTCTCTCCAGTCCATCGGGATTTGTCCTGTATTAAACGATACCTCAAATAACATTTTCAATGGCTCTACTAACATCTCCCCTCCTTCCTTTATGATTCTTGGGTGTATCCCATCCGGTCCCGGTGACTTACTTCTGTTCATTTTTTCTATAGCCCTTCTTATTCTAGCATGGGAAAACTCTACTAGTTCTAGTGCCGGCGCCTGTTTGATGGGAATAGTAGGCACTGCATCCTCCGACTCCACTGTTAGTACCCCCCCAAAGTATTTCCCCAGCACCTCTGCTTTCTCCTTATCAGTCTCCGCTCTACTCCCATCATTCAACCCCCCCACCAGCTCTGGGATCCCTACTCTTCTTGTTAACTTTTCCTGAATGTACTTCCAGAATATTTTTGGATTATCCTTCACATTTCTAGCTATCTCTCTCTCCCTCTCCTTCACCCCCCTCCTTGTTTCCCACCTTATTTTATTGTTTATTTGTCTACGTTCCAGATCCACTTCCTTAGCCTCTATACTAGACCCCCTGTTCTTTTTTAACAATTTTAATCTTTCCCACAATCGTTTCTTTCTTCTAATCAATATCCAAAGCTTTCTTTTCATTGGCAATTCTGGGTTAGTTCTTTTCCTCAGTTTTGTTTTATCCTTATATTCCCTTACTGGTACACTTTTGGATACAGCATTCTCCAGTTTGACTCTAATTTTCCTCCACATTCCTTCAGCGTCTTCACCGTTCAAATATTCCCCCCAGTCAATGTCCAAACACCGTCTCAGCAGCTCATAATCTGCTCTATCATACATATATATTTTTCTATTGCTTCTATTATCCCTCTCCGATTTAATGTTACAACTAAAGCTTATACAGGCATGGTCACTACGACCTATAGGGCTATCCACATTAACATGTTCCACTATATCCTCTTCATTGCTAAAAATCAAATCAAGTACACTCCCCTGCGTCCCATCTCTATATCTTGTCATCTCTACAATATGTTGCGTTAAAAAACAATCTCTCACTTTCTCTATAAACTTATTTTCCAGGCTACCCTGTCCCGCTGGAGTAGTACAATTTGCCCAGTTGATCCTTGGCAAATTGAAATCTCCAATCAAAATTTTATATTTGTTCTCTCTATTATCTATCTCCTCCATTACTTTCAGTAGGTTATCATCCTCTCCCCTGCTATTATTTGGGCTTCTATATATAGAGGCAATTAGAATTGATCCTTTTACACATTTTACTTCAATACACAAATACTCACAATACTGCTGTCTCATATCCACCTCATTAACCTTGAGCTCTTTTCTTACATAAATAAACAGTCCTCTTCCAACCTCTGCTCTAATAGCATTTCTCTCATATAACTCAAAACCCTCCAAACTATATTCCACCAGTTCCCTTTCAATTCTAACATTTTTTGGTCTTACTTCCTGTAGGGCTATGACATCAGGTTTTTCCTCTTCATCCTGCATCCTACATATCAGTTCTCTTTTCTTGTCCTGAGTAAACACATCCACATTACTAAACATAATCCTTAATCCATCTACCATTCCTTCAGCAATTACACCATCCCGCTCCTCCAGTCCGTACCCTACTCCCCTGTTAGCACTACTGGGTCTGCCTCTTTGTCTCCTGTCTCTCCCTGTGACACCTCCACCCCGTTCTCCTCCTCCGTCACAACTCTCATCACATTCTCTCCCCTCCCTGATCTCCCCCTCCTTTCTACTCTTATAAACCACTTCCTCACTTTTCCGTCCCTCACTCTCCAGTAAAAATTTCTCTTATCCTCCTCATCCAACTTTCCATTATTTTCATCAGCCTTTTCTTGTAATTCCTTAATTTTTTTCCTTTGTTCTATACTCAAATCCTTCTTTAGTCTTATGTGTTTCAGTTTATCATTTGTATTTAGCCTCCAACTAAAATTTGTCACAGTCTCCGCCACTACCCTAGTTTTAAACTGTACCCTTATAGGTCTCATCTCTCCCCTTTTATATCTACCTATCCTACTGATCTCCTCCACCTGCCCTTCCCATCCATATTCGTCCTCACCCACACCTTTCAAGACCTCCTTCACTGTCTCCATATCCCTCACTTTTCTCACTCCATTATCATTCATATGAGTCTCTATATCTCCATACAAGATTACACCCCTATCCCTGTCCATAGCCTCCCTCACGACACTCTCCTTGTTCTTCATGACCCCTACAACTGCACTCTCAAAACTTTTTTTGGTCATATTCATTTCTTCCTTTTGCTCTTTCATAATATCCTCCAAATCCTTGACTTTTTGTTTACCTACCACCGTCCATGCAGTCGACTCCTTTACTTCCGTGAAACGTCCTTCGTATTCCTTCAGCTGCTCCTTCAATGCCATATTCTCTGCTCCCAGTTCATCTACCCTTTTCAATACTATCTCTAGGCTCTCATTAACTGCCAGAAAAGGCCTGCATTCACTTCCTTCGCTAGTCCTATTCCCTTCCCCATCTATCACACCACACATTACACACAGTGCCTTAACTTTCTCACCAATATCCCCCTTCCATTTCTCCGTATCACTCATCCACTTTTCCAAATCCTTCACAACAATACTAACCTCTTCTAACTTCTTATCTGTGCTCTTAAATCCCCGAAAACGTTGTAACCTTCCTTCCGCCTCCGTCATACCCGAAATTCCCTCTGCCATGTTTGTTTACAAACTCAACAACTCACAACCCTACCGCTGTCCCGTCACTACACACTCTTATTACACTATATATCACCCCTCCACCACACCAATATATCCTCCAAACCTTCACTAAATCCTTCCTCTTCTTGTTAGCCCCGTATGCACTCGATATCCTTGAATTAATTGACTATTCCCATAACATATGCCGGAGCCTCAAACTTGCGTCCGCCTTCCGCCATGGTGCGCCGCCAAGCTAATATATGGACTTATGCCCGGTAGCCTATAGAATTGAAATTACTAAATATGATCATTTTGCCCGGTAAGGGGTTGTACTCCCAAGTTACATAAAACCATATAACTTTGATGATAGTTACCCAAACCAGCATGGCACATGGCCACAACTTGGGTAGGGATTCTAGAATGTTCAACATAGAAATAAATGACCGATTTCTATTATTTCCTCATAAGTGTACAGTGAAATAAATATGAGTTTGGTAAGTTTAGTGAGTTCACAAATATTTTAGTGAGTTCACATATATTTTTGATATTGTGAGGTATATACTGAAGTTTTTTTGAGATATGAGTACTGTCACATAAAGAAATACCAATTTTCATGGTGATCCTATGCCCAAAATTTGCTGAAATTCATTGGTCAGGGGGAACCTCTGCCCAAATTTTGCTGGAATTCATTGTCCATGGGGAACCTATGCCAAAATGTTGCTGGAATTCTTTGTTCATGGGGAAGCTATTCCAAAATGTTGCTGGAATTACTTGTTCAGGGGGAACCTATGCCCAATTTGTTTTTTGGAATTAATTATTCATGGGGTACCAGACAGTGTCTGGGTTGTGAAAAGTACCTAAACTAAAATATTCATATATAATCTATTTATATACTTATTAAAATAAAACGCTTATTTTTGGGTAATATAATGATATAACTGTTATTCTGTGTATTTTGTTTACCTTATATTTACATTTTCAATATAGCATAATTCAAGATTAGTTTTACCCTAGACCGGCGCTTGACCATATATGATCACTTCATCAACCTCGATTTGCTAATTCAATATACAAAAATGTGAAAAAAAATCATAAGCAAAAATACCTTAGAATTAGGTCTACTTTCATGGTCTAGGGTCAAAAAATGAAATTTCTAAGTATTTCTATGAGTGCCCGGTAAAGGGTTAAGCACGCCCCTGCTTGTACCCCTTTTTATATGTTGTATAAAGTTTATACATACATATATAATTTTTACAAAGTAAGAATACTATGTGGTTGTTTGATTATCTGCCTATTCTATTTGCAATGGTTATGATATGATTACGAATGTCCCCCTCCAGTCTTAGATATCAGGCATAATCGTCAATGATGGAGGGGTCACTAATAAATTATAGGTTTGACTCCTGCAAGGAGATAAAGAAAACCTAATATTTAGTAGTGGCCCCGTAATCATTGACGACTGGGGCCCTCCCGACCATCCCCTTCCCATTCGCTGATGTATTAAGGATTTTGTTATACTTGATATGTCAGTGAAGGCGGAAAAATGCGCTAGTCAGCGTCTGGTCCAAGAATCCACAGAATATGGAAAGCTTTTGAATAGTTATTCTTATTTTATTTTTATTTGTTACGAAGTTTTTTCGTAGTGAGAACCCAATCATAAAGACGAATCCATGAGTGATTTAGCTTGTGCTTATGATGAAGGTTCCTCTGAGCTCTGCGGAGGTAGTTTCAAACTGCGCTTATGAGCGTTTGAAGAGGTAGCCTTATGTAATAGGCATAATCGTCAATGATTACGGGGCCACTACTAAATATTAGGTTTTCTTTATCTCCTTACAGGAGTCAAACCTATAATTTTCAAGTAATAGGCCTAGCCTACTTCCGTATGTATCCTCCCCATCCTACCCCGCCACCACTAGTCTACCCTTCTCCCCTATCTCCCCACACCACCTGTCTAAGGCCCTGAAATCACTGACTCGACTGCTGTAGGCTACCTATGAAATTTGTGGATAATTAATGTATAAAAACTTGGTATATTTTATAATTTCTTCAACATTATTGTATTGAAATTAGAAATATGCAGTCCCCCCAGTTTATTCATCACGAGCCGCCACTGGTTGCCCTGGTGTACTCTATTGAGTAGTGTCAGAGTGCAAAATATGTAATTGGCATTATCTTCATAAGTTGTTCACTAAATTGAAGGTATAATGAAATATTCAAAATTTTAATGCAAATTGGGTGAATTCGGACAGGGGAAATAATATGCTATTTTTACACTGCATTGATACAAGCATCAGATGTAGATATTACTACAAGAAAATGAGCCACAGACTGAAAGAAGAGAAGTAGAACAGGTAGCATAAACTGCTGTAAACTAGAGAGGCACTCGGTAGAGCGCTTACCTCTGCCTACACTACACTACACTACACTACACTAAACTAAACTAAAGTTTAGTAAAAATTTGCCAGAACGTCCCGGACTTCCCAAACTTGACTACAGTCGACCCTCGCAAATTCGGACTAAAAGAGACTGGGCCTTGTCCGAATTCAGGAAAAGTCCGGATTCAGAAAATAGTGTACCTGGGTATTTTTGGGCATAGAACGCCAGTAAAATCCAGTCTCATCGGCGTTATATACTTGAGAGAGGGTTAGGTTCTCTTCCTCCACAAACATTCACGCCACTAGACCTCTCCTGAAGAAACCACTTCAGTACAGCTGCATCTAGCTGGGAATGATCAGCTGTGGTCCTATTTTTCCTTGATCTTGCTTTGCCAGTTTTAGATTTATTGCCTTCGACACAAAATTTAGCAGCATAGTTCTTTAACTTGTCCTTGGTCTTACGTATATCGGAGACGTATATTTGACCTACCGGACAAAATTTTAAGTATTCGGACAAGTATGCGTTACGGTACGCACTACCGGACGATCGGACCGGACTCCGGATTGTGTCCGGATTGTTGAAAGTCCGGATTGGTGAAGTCCGGATTTGCGAGGGTCGACTGTACTTCCTTTAACGTGACGATAGTGCGTTGTTATATGTGCGATTAGTTTGCTTGGGAAACAGATTAACTTGCTCATGTAGTAATGTACACCCTATGTGGTGGATTGTGTTCTTTTATTTAATAATTTTCATTTTAGTAAGCGTTGTTTCCACATAGCGATTTTGATAATTTAATTTGACTTTATATTGTCCTTGTCCCAATTTTGGTTTGTTTAGTTTGCAAGTTTTACATTTTAATTTAATATGTTTTCCCTTGCAGCATATTCTATATGCCCAACAAATGTTGTGAAAATTGGTTCATGACTTTGTGAGCTGCCTATGCTGGCAGAGGTACAGTATGTGCTTTACCGATCGCCTCCTAAATCGAGTCACTTCTTCCTTGGTGCATATCCTATCTACCCACCAAATTTTGTGAACATCGGTTCATAACTTGTGAGCCACCTACACTGGCAGAGGTATGTGCTCTAACAATCAAAGTATGCGGTCTACCAATCGCTTCCTAAATTGAATCACTTCTTACTTGGCGCATATCCTATCAACCCACCAAATACTGTATCATGAAAATCGGTTCATAACTTTGTGAGATATCTTGTTTGCAGACAAAGCGACAGACAAACAGAGACAAAAACATAACCTCCTCCAACTTTGTAAAAAACAGAAAGTGGAGAATTGACTAGTTAACCTAACAAGTGCGCATGGGGGTAATTGAAAACGTCCCCCTGTGCTGACGTATTTGAGGTGTTTCCGTCACTAAAATATTCATTGTACCATTAATAGCATTAATAATTATCCATATGCGCCTATTATGGGTTGATTATAAAGGTATTAACCTGAAACAACAATAAAACGAGTGAAAACAGCGTTTGGATGGTCAAAATCGGAGATATAGCCTGCGAGTTGTATAATGTATGGGTGAGGCAAACTGCTTTCCCGCCAATTTCCCCCAAGGCCACTGAGACACAGTCGATCGATACTCTCTCTCTCTCTCTTGCACTCGCTTGCCATCAGTGATGACAACACCCTGCTTGCAACTCGCTAATGTTAGCACGAAAATATACCTCAGAATAAGGGAATAATAGGGAAAATAGGTGATAACTGAAGGAGAGGAGGAAAGTGGGGAAGGAGGGGAGGTAGAGGACTGAGATTTTGCATGGCCCAGGGGCCAAAAAAAAATAAAAAAATAAAAAAATAAAAATATATATATTTTTTTTTTCGATGTCAAAAGTTGATTTTTTATTTTACTTACTCTCAAGAGTCTTCCCGCAGTCCGCCGGGGGAACTCTTAAGAGTCTCCCCGCAGCTCCCGGGTTAAGGGGAAGGAGAATGTGTGGAAATTGAAAAGGAAACAAGAACACAAGCAGAAGTGGTGGAGAGGGAAAGAAAGAGGGAGGAGAATGGTGAAGAGGGGAAAAGGGATGAGAGAGGAGAGTGGGGAAGAGGAGAAAAGGGATGAGGGAGGAGAGTGAGGAAGAGGGGAAAAGGGATGAGGGAGGAGAGTGAGGAAGAAGGGATGAGGGAGGAGAGTGGTGAAGAGGGGAAAAGGGATGAGGGAGGAGAGTGGTGAAGAGGGGAAAAGGGATGAGAGAGGAGAATGGGGAAGAGGGGAAAAGGGATGAGGGAGGAGAGTGGGGAAAAGGGATGAGGGAGGAGAGTGAGGAAGAGGGGAAAAGGGATAAGGGAGAAGCAGCATAAAGGGAGAAAGATAGAAGGGAGGGGGAGAATGTAGGGTGAGAGAGAAAGAGAGAGGGGGAAGGGAAAAAGGGAAGGAGAGAGAGAGGTAGGAAGAGGGAGACTGAGAAAGAGAGAGGGAAGGAGAGAAGGGGGGAGAGTGTGGGGGAGTGAGACAAAGTGAGAGAAAGCCCATCTAGTGTGTGTGTGTGTGTGTGTGTATATGTGTGTGTAATTCACTTACTTGTTCGTCAAGGGGAATCCACGCAATGCGAGCTAAGCTCATTATTATCGCGCCTCCTTAACTGGGAATGTATTGCGTGAAATGCATGTTAAGTGTTTTATGTATCGTTGGAATGGCTGTGGATGTGTGTGTAGTCTATATTTTAGCCAATTGGCGACATCTGGAAACGAAGGCTTAATGTTAATCTGTACGGTACCATTCTCACTATGGTACCAGTCTCGCCCGAAGGCTTAGGTTGACCAGTAGCTTAGGTTGACCAGTACGATACCCATCTCACCTTGTAACCGATCACCAACCCCAGATGGGACGTCACAACTTCGTCCACTTATTCCAGGTTCCTATTTATACTGCTAGGTGAACAGAGGCTACACCGTTAGGAGACTTGCCCAAATCTCTCTTCCCCGCCCGGGTCTCGAACCCGGGACCTTCTGGTTGTGAGCCAGATGCGCTATCCGTTACGCCACGGGGAGGTGTGTGTACTCACCTAATTGTAGGTGACTAATTGTGTGTGTGTGTGTGTGTGTGTGTGTGTGTGTGTTACTCAGTTACTTGTTCGTCAAGGGGAATCCACGCAATGCGAGCTAAGCTCATTATTATCGCGCCTCCTTAACTGGGAATGTATTGCGTGAAATGCATGTTAAGTGTTTTATGTACTGTTGGAATGGCTGTGGATGTGTGTGTAGTCTGTATTTAGCCAATTGGCAACATCGGAAACGAAGGCTTAGGGTGGATCTGTTTGGTACCATTCTCACTATAGACGGTACCGTCTCGCCCGAAGGCTTAGGTAGCCATCAGCTTAGGTGAACCATATGATACCCATCTCGCCTTGTACCATTTTTGCCAACCCCAGATGGGACGTCACAACGTCGTCCACTTATTCCAGGTACCTATTTACAGCTAGGTGAACTGAGACTAACACATGAAAGGAGACAAGCCCAATTTGTCTCCGCCCGGTCTGGGATTGAACCCCCGACCCCTCGTGTGTGAGACGAGAGCTCTACCTACTAGGCTACGGGCTGTGTATTTACCTATTTGTATTTACCTATTTGTAGTTTACAGGAATTGAGCAGCGCTCGTGTTGTCCTGTCTTAGTTACTTTACAATCAATCCATTTTACTTAGACAAGTATCGTAATGGATATTCCCAGTTCCCAGTATTTTGGACGAACATATCATAACTTATGTTGCCCTATTTCCATATTTACTTTTATCCAACCTAGATTTGAACATGTTAATGTTCCTCGCTCTCACCACCTCCTCCTCCAAGTTGTTCCAAGTCTCTATACTCCTATATGGGAAGCTGAATTTCTTTGTGTCCTTACGACATCTGCCCTTCCTCAGCTTAAACTCGTGCCCTCTTGTCCTTCCATTATCCCTCACGAATAGATCTTCCCTATCTACTCGTTCCAAACTTTTTACTCCCTTGAACATCGTTATTAAGTCGCCTCGTTCCCTTCTCTCTTTCAAGGTCGGCAGTTGTAGTGTCTTAAGTCTTTCCTCATATGTCAACTCCTTCAATCTTGGGATCATCTTCGTTGCTATCCTTTGGACTTTCTCTAATTTGTTTATATGTTTTTTTCAAATGTGGTGACCATATCACTGCTGCATATTCTAATCTTGGTCTTATCATAGTCATTATCAATTTTCTTAACATTTCTTCATCCAAATAGTTAAATGCCACTCTCATATTGGTTATTATTCCATATGCTCCTCCAATGATCATGTTAATATGCTTCTCCGGGGATAGATCATCTTGTATTATCACTCCAAGGTCCTTCTCATGCCGTGTTTTGCCGATTATTTCAATTCCTAATTTATACTCCCAGCTTGGCCTTATCTCACTTGTTCCCACTTCCAAAACATGACACTTTTCTGCATTGAAACTAATTTTCCAGGTTTGGCTCCATCTGTGCAACTCATCTAGGTCCTTTTGAAGATCCTGGCAACTTTCTATACAGGTGACCTTCTTCATGATCTTAGCGTCATCCGCAAACATATTCATATGACTATTCAAGTTTTCTGGCATGTCGTTTACATAAAGTAGGAACATTATCGGACCCAACACTGATCCCTGTGGTACTCCGCTCGTCACACTCCTCCACTGTGAATATTCGTCTCGTATCGTGGTCCTCATTTCTCTTCCTATTAAAAAGTTTTCCATCCATTTTAACATCCTACCATGTACACCTCCAACAACCTGCAATTTCCACAATAACCTTTTGTGAGGCACCCTGTCAAAGGCCTTTTTCAGGTCCAGGTAAACACAGTCAACCCATCCCTCTCTCTCCTGTGTAACATGTACAACTCTGCTATAAAAGCTTAATAAATTAGATACACAAGATCTCCCTTCCCTGAATCCAAACTGTTTCTCGCTAAGCACCCCCTGTCCCTCAATAAAGTGTGTCCACATTTTCCTTATAATTTTCTCACAAATTTTACAAACAATGCTGGTGAGGGACACCAGTCTGTAGTTAAGCGGATTTTCTCTGTCTCCTCCTTTGTAAATTGGTACTATGTTAGCTCTCTTCCATTCCACTGGCATGTCTCCCTCATTCAGTGAAGATTTGATGATTTCATAGATTGGTTCCACTAACTCTTCCGCACATTCTTTGAGGATCCATCCAGCCACTCCATCTGGTCCCATTGATTTCCTCACGTCCAAATCCTGCATCAATTTCAGCACTTCACTTTTTGTCACTTTCATTTCAGGCATCTGTGGTGTTCTCATTTCTCTATCAGGTTCTATAAACTCCTCCTCTTTTACAAACACTGACTGAAGCTTTTCATTCATAACTTCACACAAGTCTTTATCTTTCTCATAGCTGTTTGTTCCAACTCTTAGTCTGACAATACCTTCTTTTGTTTTTATTTTTCCATTTACAAATCTATAAAATAGTTTTGGCTCATTTTTGCACTTCTCTACAATATTCCTTTCATATTTATATTGTTCCTCACGTCGTATCTTTACGTATTCATTTCTTTTCTCCTTGTACTTATTCCAGTTATTTTCACTATGTCTCTTCCGTGCTATATTCCAGGCTCGGTTTCTTCTATCCTGCGCCTTACTACATCTTGTATTGAACCATTCTTTTTCCTTCTTTACCCCTGATTGGAACCTTGGGACATATTTATGTATCCCTTTTTCATATACTTTCAGGAAAAGTCTATATTTGTCTTGAACCATTTCCAGGCTTTCTAGTTCCTTCCAATTTATACTTTTGAAATAATGTTTCAATGATTTAAAATCAGTTTTAGCATAATTGTATCTATTTATTTTATGTCCTTCATTTCTCTCCTCATTTTTTTCCCAAATCCATCTCCATTTCTAATATCTTGTGATCACTTTTTCCCAAGGGACAACGATAATTTATCTTTCTAACATCATGTGGATCACTGGTGAAGACTAGGTCTAGCCTGGATGGTTCATCCATCCCTCTGATTTGTGTGTTTTCTCTAACATGTTGTGTTAACATGTTTTCTGTTACTAGATTCAATAATTTACTGCCCCAAGATTAATTATTATTTCCCGCATCTAACCCTTCCCAATTGACTTCCTTACAATTGAAATCACCTGTAAATAATAATTTATTTCTCCTATTAAAAAGTATTTTTAGTGCATCTAGAGATTCCGTGATTAGTTGTTGTTGTTGTTGTTGTTCCCTAAGCTGCCTGGCCGAACAGCCCCGAGTCCCTGAGGAAGGCCACGGCCACGATCGGGCTTTCCCACAGAGCTCTCATTGAGTGTAGGTTGTGTTGTTGGCGTAAGTGGTTGTGTGAAATGCAGTCTTCTATGATGTGTTTAATGGTATGGGGTGCTGTGTTACATCCCGGGCAGGCGTCGACAACGGAGTCATCCAGTCTCTTCTGATAGCTCAGGAGAGCTGGATGGTGTCCGCATCTCAGCCTGGCCAGGTGGACTCTGTCCTCGCGAGGGAGGGAGGATTCGGAAGGATGGATTTCGGGAGGTCGTGCATGCAGCTGCGTGTTGTCTGTGAGTGAGTGGATGGATTGGCGAGAGATATGAGTATGGATGTGCTTCTGGAAGTTGGTTCGGGGTGGGCAGGGAGGGAGAGAGGACAATAATTGTGTGTGATACCGTGTGCTGGGTGTTGTTTTGATATTTCTTGGTGTCTGTGGGTGTGTTGCCATGTAGTTTAGTGGGTGGTCTTGGTTCGTGGAGGCTGCTGCCAGGAATTGAGTGCCTCTCATGTCCAGATGGTCTTTGACTTTGAGGATTTTGGTTTCTTGATGTAGATGATCTGTGGGTGCAGTAGCTGTGCAGCCTGTAATGATCTTCAGGGCTTTGTTTTGAATCGTCTGTAAGGTCTTATGATGTGTTTCAGCTAGGTTAGAAGCCCAGGCTGGGCTTGCGTATTCCATTACTGATCTTATGTATTGTTTATATACTGTGGTGGTAGTTTCTTTGTTGTGTCCAAATTTTGTGTGAGCAAGTGACCTGAGGGCGTTAAGTCTGGGTGTCAGTTTCTTTTTAATGTTTGTGGTGTGCTGTTTGAATGTCATATGAGTATCATATGTTACTCCTAGGATTTTGGGTGTGTGTGTATGTGTTAGGGGTGTGTTGTTTATGGTGAGTTGAGGGATGTATTCGTGTTCACCTGTCCAGCTTGTGAGCAGGGTTGCGGTGGATTTGGCTGGGGCTAGATTAAGTCTGTTTGTAGTGCACCAGCCATGTAGTGTGTTGAGATAGGGTTGAAGGAGATCTGTTGCTCTTCTTGGGTCATGGTGTGTGCATGTGAGTGTTATGTCATCTGCATAGGAGGCTAAGTTTATTTGGGGAGTATTGGGTGTAGTTATATCGTGCATGTACAGATTGAAGAGTGCGGGCGATAGGACGGATCCTTGTGGGACTCCGTTTGGAAAGTTTCTGATTTTTGATGACTGACCGGCAAAAGATACGTGTGCACATCTGCCTGCTAGGAAGTTGGCCAGCCACCTTTTTGTGTTGTTGTGCATGTTTGTGTTGTAGATTTTGTTTGTTAGGTTGTGGCGGGGGATGGCATCGAAGGCTTTACTAATGTCGAGTGTGGCTAATAGTGATCTGTGTGGTGGTCTAGCTGAGTTGATGCCGTCAAAAGCTCTTTGTGTAAGGTCTGTGAGAAGAGTGTTTGTGGAGTGCAGTGGTCTAAAGCCATGTTGTGTTGGAGCTAGGGGTAGGTCGGGTGTAATTAGTTGTAATACTAGGCGTTCCATGACTTTGGAGGGGGAGCAAAGGAGTGTGATGGGGCGGTGCGAGGAGGGTAGCGTGGGGTCTTTGTTGGGTTTGGGGAATGTGATGATGATACCATGCTTCCAAATGTCTGGTATTGTGTTGTGTGAATAGCTGTAGTTTGATATGTTAGTGAGTGTTTGTATGCCTTGTGGTCCCAGGTGTCTGAGGTGTATGTTGCTTATGTTGTCTAGGCCACAGGCGGGTGAGTGCTTGAGATTGTTGATGATATGCTTTGTCTGGTGATTGGTGAAGGGTGTATAGTCAGGGTCTGTGGGGAATTGTCTCTTACGTCGGATGACACGTCGGTCGTCTTTGTGAGGTTTTAGGTGGCTGACATGTGAGAAGTGATTGATGAGAGTGTTTGCTTGTTGTTTACATGAAGGAGTAGAGTCTGTTGTTGTGATTGCAGCATGTGATTGTGTTGTGTTGCTGTTGGAAAGTGTGATGCTGTTTAGTGTTTTGTAGAGTTTTTTGGGGTTTGTTTTGTGATCAAGTGTTTGTAGGAAGTTATTCCAATTTAGTTTTTGTTGTTCTTGTATTTTGTTGTTAGTTTGGGTGTTGAGTGCTTGAATTTGTTGTGTGATGTCTTGTGTGTGGGGTGCTGGGGAGTGTTTCAGTGTGTCGCGTTGTCTGATGAGGTTTTGAATTTCTGGTGTGAAGTTGGGGTTGTGTCTTTTTCTGTTACCTCTTGGAATGTGTTTCTTGTCAGCGTTTTGGATAGTTTTATTGAGTATGTGTACAGCATTGTTGATGTTAGTGATGGGTGTACTGTTTAGAGTTGTGAAGTGTTGTTCTGTCTCATTTGTAAATGCTTCCCAGTTAGCTCTTTTATAATTGGTGTATGTGTGTTTGTGGCTAGCTGGGGTGAGTCTGGTTTTGGTGGTGATAATGATCGGGAGGTGGTCAGAGCCTAAGGTTCTGACCACCCTCCAGGATGTTGTGGGGGCGAGTTCTGGGGAGCAAAAGGTGATGTCTGGAGATGATGGGTTATAGAGGGCTTGGTGAGGAATATGGGTATGTTGATGGATGTCGTTAAGGATGATGAGGTTATCTGTTTGGTTTTGTAGTACCAGCCCTCTGTCTGTGTCGGGGTTGTCGACAAACCAGGCCGACGTCTTGGCGTTGAAGTCACCACCCAGGATGATGTGTGGGGTGTTTGTGATGTGTTGTAAGTGTGGTCTGTATATATTTGGTACTGTAGGGGATGTTTGGGGAGGGATGTATGTGTTTATGATGGTTATGTTGGATTTGTTGCCAGTGCGTATTTTAATTGATTGTATTTCTGTTGTGTTATCATTTGGGGGGAGGAGGGATTTGGTTTGTACACTGGTTACTATGTATGATATTTCATTGTGTACCAGGGTGATGAGTCCACCGCCCCCGCCGACAGCCCGGTCTTGTCTGATGGTGGTGAAATTATGAAATGTGGGTGTTTTTTGTGATGTGCGGAGTTTTGTTTCTTGTAAGATGGCAATGTGTATGTTGTGTTGTTTGATGAAGTGTGAGAGTTCGTGTTTCTTTGTGTTAATGCCATCTATGTTCAATTGGAGAATGTTAATGTTATGTGCACGATGTATGTTGGGTGCTGCTGCACGAGGATGGGGTGGGGGTGAGGGAGGGGCTGGAGGTTGGGATGGGTGAGGTGGGGGTGGGGATTGGGGAGCAGGAGATGGGGGTTGGAATGGATTAGGATGGGGTGTGGTGTGTTGAGTTGAGGATGTGGATGGTATGGGAAGGTTAGGTGGGTTAGGGAGGAGAGGTGGACGGGTTTTAGGGGGGGGAGTGGATGATATGGGAAGGCTAGGTGGGTTGGGGAGGAGAGGTGGACGGGGTTTTAGGTGAGGGATTTGACTGGGAGAGGGAG